>VXBZ01001844.1:412160-555431 GCA_013399135.1 Heliornis fulica | reverse complement strand
CGGGAGTCGGGGGAGGGCTGTGGGTCGTGCCGACACTGTCGACAGGGGCCTTGGGGAGACAGCCAGCCCCTTCTACCCGATGGGGAGCTTCTGGGAAGGGCCAGTGCGACCTCTCTTTGCTTTCTGTGGCGGGTTTGAGAAATTGTACGCTGTTACTGCCTCGAACCTCTTCTGCGACTTACATATTTTGTTTTTAAGCGCACAGTAAGTTTTTCTGCTGATTATAGGGGTCTGCCTAGCTAGGGAGGGGTGTTTGCGAAGAGCTGTCAAGTAAAGTGAACAAACTCGGAAGCCTAACTTTTGAAGTAGGTGCCTGTAGACGCCTTAGGAGGTGCCACTTCTCACGCTTTTGGTTTCGAAGGTGGCATACGTGCCTAGCCTGAGACACAGCTTGGAGTGTCTGCTGCTGTGGAGTCGCCGGCTGACCTTGAAACTACCAGACGGTTACCGTGCTAACAGGTTTGCGACTGGCGACGTGATGCCCTGGTCTTGGGCGCGGGCTTGCCAAGCGTCAGAGATAGTATAAATGAAGGCTTACTTTCAAAGCGAGGGTTTTCATGGCAGTTTAGTAACAGGTGATAAAACGGAGAAGTTCTTGCAGTGGCAAGGAACGTAATCAGACTGCCTGGTCTGTTAGGTTTTACCTTAAACCCAAGTATAGTCACCTTTTTATAATAGCAGTTTGTGGTTTGGTTTTTTTTTACTCATTGATGCTTTCTGCTTTGATCATAACTTTGATAGAAACACTGTTGACTTATACTATCTGAAAAAAAATGGAGTATTATTTTTGAGATGCAGCTATGTATTTGGTCAGTACCATAATACTGTATACTGCAATATAATTTAATTCAAATAAGTAGATATGAGTGCCTGTAAGCATTTGCAGAATAAAGCTTTATAGGCAAGAGATCATAACAACTTCAACTTCCTGTTTTAAAGTACTCAAAATCTTCCCTAAAGAACGTTTTAAAAGAAGTACAGATGATTTTTAATAGTTTTAAAGTGCCAGTCATATTTGATGCTTTGTGTTTCAAAACAAACATTTTTTTTAATTCTGTTCACAGAGAAAATTAATACTAAGTGTATAATTTCTCTCTCACAGAAGAGTTGGAAATACAGCGCTTTGTTTTTACTGACTGTACTGTAAAGTATCAGCTTTTGAAATAGTATTTCAGTTAAAGCATTTTTTTCTCTTTCAAAAGAGAATATAGCTGTCCATTCTAGGAAAGCATTAATGAGGACAGCATTAATGAGGATGTCATTTGAAGACGTCATCCTGTACGCAGTATTTTGTAATCTACAGGAATGAGTACAGTTTAATTGAGAAAATGAAAGAGGAAAAAGCAGCTTGTAACTATACAGAGGCAGATCCTCAGTTCCGTAAACTTATCTGGTTCAAGTACTTAACAGACATTTATACCGAACTGTTGTCAGGATCTGCCAGACTGGAGTTTTGAAGGAAAATCAGCCCTGAAATGTGTACAAGAGCAGTTAAATAATTTGTTCTGCAATATTAAGCAGAAGGGCAAAAGCCTTCTTCCATCCTTTGTCCCTTTTAAAGAAAGAAGTGTTAATCAGCAGTAGAGTCATAATTTTTTTTTCTCATGCAAGTAATGAATGCACTTTGAGTAAAGGTTGTAAAACTGCCAGCCAACAGCTTTGTGTTGCTTTGCGTCATGTTGTGTGTTTTAAAAAAAGTAATGTAGCAGATAAACTTCATACCTGTAGAAGAGTGTGCTGGGAGAGATAACAAAATCTTGGGAGAGAAGGAAAGAGTGGAAAGCAGACACTGATGCTTAATTTACATGCACGTTCTAAAATTTCCTACTTCTTATATTGAAAAACAGCAATTTAACTGTTTCTGTGTTACTGTGTATTTGACTTTTAACTTTTCAATTAAAATTTATTTTACTATTTTTTCATGAGTTGGCATTGTATGAATTCAATAATGGATACCTACGAATAAATATCACGGATGCAAATCTGATAATTAATAGATTTTTCAGTTTTCTATACTCCTTTTTTTCATCATTGCTTTTTCCCAAAATCTTCCCATGCCATACTCATGAAAAACTCCAGAAATAAGTGCAGTTAGGAATTAATGTTACTATGCTTGTCACTGCTGGGTGTGGAAGGACAGGAACCAAGTTTGAAGGCGTAAGAGTTCTAATATCAGAGATGCTCAACACTGACTGCAAAGTTCAAATCTCCCTCAGTAGTTATATGCCTGAGAAGTAAATGTTTTGAAATTGCAAAGATACAGTGAAAGACAATGTAATTTTTCTAATTACTTACAGTTGACTTTCTGATATAGCTAGTGATGAGAAAATTTTCGGTCTTCAGAGATTCTGTGTAATTACTCTATATTTTCATAGATCGCTTCAAAATGTACTTGCCAAAAATCTCACCTTTCAGTGCTGTGTTTGCCAACTCTTAGAAGTATTAGTCTTAAAGAAAATTGTTACTCCTTTCCTTAAGCAGATAAAGAAAACTCTGAAGTTAGTTTACTTTTTTTTCCCCTCTAATGTGTTGATAGTTTTTCTTTGGATCTTGGACACAAAACACAGCTATAATAAACAGAAGGCATGTTTCAAGTTTCATGATATGTTTCAGGCATAAAATGAAAATGGAATTCGTGATCTTGGTCACTTTTACCTCTGACATAGGTATTTTAGAAGTGTCAGTTGTCATTTAATGTCCTTTAAATTGTGAACATTTCATGAAGTTCTACATTCATAAGATCATAATTATAGTTGTCTTTAACTGTGCCCTTAGGTCAGTCAGGCCCTAAGTTTGCATCTAATTTTGAGCATAAAAATAATTCAGTCAGCCTTAGTTGGTGCTTTTGTTTAAACATACATGTTCTGCTGAAGCACTGTTGGTAGTTTCAGAAGTAAGGCCTTAAAAGATGTTTCAAATTATTCTAGTCTCAAGGTAAAATCCTTTGTTTAGTATTTAGGTGTAGCTGACAGAGTCCACAGTCTACTATTGCTATTACTAGCAGCTTTTTCCCCTTTCAACTTTGTGTTCTTTTGAAAAGTGATCCCAGATGCATTTTTTTCTCCTTCATTTAAAATGCAGAATTAGCTGAACTAAAATACCTCTGCACTTCTGGTATCACCAGATCAAGAGCAAAGTAGGTCTGAGTTGTGTGGCGTTTCTTTGTTTTTATTTGGATGAAGTAGGGTTTTTTTGTTTGTTTTTTATAAAGATCATATTTCTGTCAGTTTAAACACTTGCTGACAGACTAACATAACTATGAAGTAAACATAAAGTGAGCAGATTATTTAGGGGTGTCATTAGTAGGGTTTGCTTTTTTTATTATAGGTTACTGTAGGAAATTTAGGCTGCAGGAGTTTCACTATTTCTTTGTAAGTAACCAAACAAACAAACAGTCTTAGTAACCACTTTGCCCCTGCAGATTTGAAACCTGGGGTATAACTGTAGTAGTGCTTGACTCGGTTTGCTTCTACCTGTTTGCTTCTACTTGTTATTGTTAACTGTCAGTTTCTGTCATGTGACATTTTCAGACTGTTTGAAAACCAAGAGGAATCCCTTAGCTCGCTTTTGTGATTTCAGTGTTAAGAGCCCTTCCCATGTCCTGATCCCTCTTCTGCTTCCCTTGTTGAAGAAGTGAGGGGCTGTGTCTTCAGTAAGACCCCAGAATCTGTGTGAAAGTACCTGGTGATACAGCAGACCTTATGTGAACTGGAATTAAGAAATCTTAGTTGTTAAGAAATCTTTGTTAATTTGGCTTCCCAGAAACCCTCTTCTTTCTCCCCAAAAAAGGAAAAGGTTTTCTGTTTAATATTGATGATTCATGACACTTAAAGTTTTTGCATTTATTTCTGGGGATATAAAGGGCATCCTGTCACATCAGCTTTTATGCTTTTATTTTGTTTGGCTGAAGGTACAGAAAGTTTAAGAGATGAGTGGCTGATAAGTTTCCACCTTCTTTTATGATGAGGCAGGACTTTGTGAGGTAGAGGAGTTGGTGATGCTTTTCGTCCTTCGTTTTTCCAAATTGATTTAAAAAAATCTCCCTTTGAAGATCTGGGAAAGAAGTTATATGTCATATTTTGTTTGTTGGTTTTGGTTTTTTTTTTCTGGTCCTATGTGAAACATGAGCTTCACCAGTAAGTGCACTGATGCACTTTAAAACATGGATAGATTTGGAATACTAAAACTCAATTATTTAATTTTTTTAATGGGGGGGAAGGGAGATGTTGTTCAACTATTTAGGATCATATTCGAATGATCATATTTCCTGCTTGGAGTAATAAGAAGTCTTCCTAATTTATTAGTATATATCCTGTTCAGGTTTTTAGCCAGGCCAGTATGGGAGCAAAGCTAGAAAGAAAAAGAATGAAGCTTAAAGTCTTAGGTTGTTTTAAAGGCATGTAGCTACTGGATGAGATGTCTGTAAAAGTTTTAATAAATAACCAGACTGTTGTTGCCTGAATCAAACATTAAAGTCTGATTCCTTGCAGATAATTAAATTTGCCTCGAGTTCGGCTTGTGTGTAGAGAGGTAAGAGGAAGAAGGCCTGTTCCCTGTTTGTAGGCGTTGGATTGGATATGGGTATCAGAGAGGAAAATGGTGTATCTCATGTTTAAAATTCAGGCCTAAAAGTTGAAGAGGAACGGTAGAAGAGGAAAGGATCTGGATTCCAAAAAATCAGGGTGCTAAACCAAGTTGGTTGGAGAAACCTGTCTTTGTTTTCAAAGGTACTTAGATATGGTGGGTGTTGGAGAACAGCAGTAGAGACATCTGAAATATAATGATTGAGATAAACAGAAATGAGAATTTTTCTCCTTGATGAGACCATTTCTATATTAATTATGTTGTTTCCGTTTTAAATGCCTGATCCTTTTGAAGATTTAAAACAAATATTCAAAATAAAAAATATGAACTTATGTTCTTCCAGCTATTTTTACATCTAGTTGGTTATGAAGGAGTAGTGAGTGATGCAAAGTAACTGCCATTATATTTGCTTGGTTGTTTGGTGCAACCCCATCTTCTGTAAATGTATATGCATATACAGATAATCTTCCTGGGTCTTTGGGGGTTGTTATTGTTGGTTTTGTTTTTTTAACCTTTGTCACAACAACTGACCCACTATGGTTAAAAAGGAATACTGTGCATATATGCATATAGAATCATAGAATCACAGAATTTGTTAGGTTGGAAGGGACCTTTAAAGTTCATCTAGTCCAACCCCCCTGCAGTAAGCAGGGACACCTTTAACTAGATCAGGATGCTCAGAGCTTCATCAAGCCTGACCAGGGATGGGGCCTCCAACATCTCTCTCTGGGCAACCTGTTCAGTGTCTCACCACCCTCATAGTGAAGAACTTCTTCCTAATGTCTAATCTAAACCTACCCCGCTCTAGTTTAAAACCATTGCTCCTACATAGGACTATGTAGTCCTATACTACATGCCCTAACAAACATTTCTTCCCCAGCTTTCCTGTGGGCAGACTCCTTTCAGATACTGGAAGGCTGTTTTTTTAGGTCCCCCCTTAGCCTTCTCTTCTCCAGCTTGAACAAGCCCAACTCTCTCAGCCTGTCTTCATAGGAGAGGTGTTCCAGCCCTCTGATCATCTTTGTGGCCCTCCTCTGGACCTGCTGCAAGAGGTCCGTGTCCTTCTTGTGTTGGGGGCTCTAGTTGGATGCAATACTTAAGATTGGAGTAGAGGGGAAGAGTCATCTCCCTTGATCTTCCGGCTGCTCTTCATTTTGCATGATTCAGGATGTGGTTGGCCTTTTGGGCTGCAAGTGCACATTATTGGCTCATGTTCAGCTTTTCATTCATCAACACCCCCAAGTCTTTTTCCACTGATCTGTGCTCTGTCACATCATCCTCCAGCCTGTATTCATAACGAGGATTGTCCTGACCCAAGGGCAGGACTTGTCCTTGTTGACCTTCATGTGGTTTGCATGGGCCCACCTCTCTAGCTCATCCAGGTCCCTGTGTACACACATTCACACTTACAGTCAGTCAGTAGACACAGCTGTGTGATTTTGGACAACTTTAGCTGGGCTTTACATTTTCCAGTTACGCTAGGAGCTAAGTGATGTTACTTCACCCATCTCTGAATTTTCACACTAAAAATATTGTGAGTTGAAAAGTTTAGTTTCCTGTTCCCTGTAATCTGAAAGTCTTCAGATGATCTCCAGGGTGGAGGCAGTCGTGGTTGATTGTGGTCTGCAGGTGTAAGGGTATTGGTTTCTTTTTTTTAATTGTAGATGCAAGTTTGCAGTACAGTTTGTGGGAATTGGAGATTATGTGGGAAGATGGCATAAGTGGCAACACAAACTTCCACAAAACAATTTTAATCCCAGTCCTCTTCAAATGAGAGAGAGGTGGTTTTGACCTGACTTCTTAAGATGGATATAGCAGCTTTGATACAAACAATCCCTGCCCCAAAATACAGCTCATAGAAGCAGAGAATGAACAAAGCTACTCGTGGTAGATGCTTATCTTACCACTTAATGCATGTAGCAAAGGTGCTTAGAAACTTGAGCAATGAGGGAAGAGGACAATTAAAAGCTGTGTAATTAATGCTAGAGCCTGTTTTTCTTCAAGTCTTCTTGGCTTTTAATCATGTTATTGACTCCTTGGATTTGTCCCGATTTTCCTGTAAGAAGAGGAAGCTTAAGGATTTGTTAACTAAATAAATCCTAAGCAAACAAATTCTATTTTGGAGGTAGGGCTTCTGGAACATTTTGGGTTTTATTTGACTTTGAAAGAGGACAAAACATAAGTGAAACTGGGAGTGTTTTCAGTCATTTAGAGGGATCATTTTAAACTGCTGAGTTAATTTTTGTCTAGGCCCTGAAAAGGGAATCAAATGTCAGTTTACATACACAAAGGCATATGTTTGCACATCTAAGTCATGGTGTGTTTCTAATAAACTGGTTTAGCCTTCAAACCAGAGAAAATATCTTTAACCTCTCATTCTAACACTGCAGCTGATTGTTGAAGGTAACACAAAAGAACTCAAGTAAGAGACACCTGTGCTTTTAGTGCCACTGAGATTTTGTTTAGTCCCTGGTTAGAAATTCATTTGTATATGCCTGCCTGCACGTGGATAGTTACCTTGCTGCTTTTGAGTGCAACGTTCATCTCTAATAACTGCTGGTTTGCTCTCATGACATTCTTATTCATTACATGAGCCAAGAAGCTAGAAATTATCACTTTGATGAGGTGAAAATGAAGGACTGATTCAGATAGATGTCAGTTTTATTTTTGTATGGATTTTGTTATTTATATGAAAGTAGCTTAAATGAGAAGATTTCAGAAATACTGCCTCTGTGGTATTTTTCCACTTTTGTGAAGTCATGTATTGTAGAATTGTCAGTCTGACCAGGAAGTGTAGCAGAGGCAAGAGCTGCTCTGCTTCTGGAGTTTTGCTGCAGTAAGAAACTAGAATAAGGCAAAGACCATAGAACATGCTATGGTAATTTTATCCTGTTGGGTTTATAGTAAAAGCAACAAGATGTAAGATTTGAAAGTTTCACAAGTATGCATTTAGCAACCAGGCAAGTGGGCAGATACTGTTGATGTTAGCTCCTCACATTTTTTTAATGTTTTTTTTTCAAACAAGCATATTTAACATGTTCTCTCCCTACTTTAGGTATTTTGGAACAATATTTTGCATATGTGACTCATGAAATAGTAAGTGATTAATTATGAGAGATCAAACCCCAAGACTATTGGGACCAGTTTTTATTCTGTTTATGCACAAGAAATCTGGTGTTTGCACTCAGTTATGTAATCAGCGTTCATCAGAGGGATTGATGTTTTCTGATGCTGCCTAAAAAATGTTGGCTGTTGAGGCCTTTTGTACTATTTACACCTTTGCCTGGGAAGTATTTGCCCAAAACCTTAATTGAAGTTATTTCAGTAACTTGTCAACTGAAGATGAGGGTTCTATTCTTTCTATGCAATAGAGTGTCAAATAGAACATATTTGTTTATGTAAAGTTTGTTGTATGCTGAAGTTTTTGCTATACCTTGTATATTGACTTTTTTCTGTAATGAATGATAACTATGATAGCAAATTATTGATTAAAATAATGCTTTGCAAAATAAACCTGTGAGATAATGTGATTAGCTGGTATTTTTTTACATTGCTGAATTCTGGATTTATTAGGTAGTGAAGTACACCATGGGTAATTGTGGCTGCTTGTTATATGACCAGCTATTTGGTATTTGTTCAAGTACTACAAATAAATATTACCCAGTAAATATTTCTTTCTGAAATTGAGTTATGGCTGAGTACTTGTATTTTCTAGAAAAAAGAGGTCCGTGAGAATAAAATTTTTCCTATAATTCATCTGGGTATTAAGTGTCTCCTATTTCTCCATTTTAAATTTTATTTCATCTTCTACTTGTGAGTGATGGGTTTCTGTATGTTGTCTTTGGAGCTTGTTAAGAAGCAGGGTTGAGCCTCTGTCAAAATACTGGAGTATTCCAATTCTTTTTTTTTGCCTGTCTGGTTTCTGTAGAAAGCTACATGGTGACTCAGTTTTTCTTTACTTGTTTACTGATTGCTTGCCATTCTCCTTCACAGGGCAGTAGGTTTTTACCATTGATTTTGCTTTGCTGGAAAACACGATCCATCATATAAAAACACATGTTCAGTGTGGTGGAATGTGAGGGCCAGTGACATGTTTCTATCTGTTTCTATCTTCTATTAGTACTTAGCCTTATTTAGAGTGTTTGCTTGCATGCAGAGTTGAGTCTCTTGAAATAGTCTTCTCAGTTATTTTCAGATATTTTCTTGGAGAGCCTTTTTTGGTAAGATCAGCATAAGTGAAATTGTAGTTCCTTCAGTAATGTCTACATGAAAGGAAATAACACTAATCTTTTACAATAGACCTAATAAGATGCTAAGAAAGTTTCCAGGCTCAGCTTGGTACTGGCTCCAGGAAAGCTAAGCCAGGATATACTTTCCCACTGTCCAGCATTTACATGTATACCTGTGAGAGGTTAGGTATGTTGTACATCCTAATTGTCATTGCCAGCACAGCATTGTTGTGGGTGCCAAGCACTTGTGGATGTCTGGAAATAAAGGTGATCCAAAAGTAGTCAATATTTGACTCCTGGTTTTCTTTAAAGAAAAACACTGAATGTTCTTTATCAGGCATCTTTATTTTGCATTTAGTGGTACTGCACAAGAAAACTGTCATTCATAAATGCACAGGAGTCTTTTTATCATATAAAAATGCTTTTCCTAAACTATGATAATGATTTTGCCTATATGCTAATCACAGAATAGTCAGAGCAAAGGCAGAAACAAATTAATTCCTGATTTTAATAAATAGTTATTTAAGGACTTTGACTGTAATTTTTAGTTACGTGGGAGTGGGCACCTTGTTTACCCTGACCTTAGCCAGCACCTTGTGAATACTGAGGAATTTTAAGAGTATTTTAGAATTCATTAGCAATAAGTAAAATAAGAAGGTCACAGATGGACTTTTAATTCAAACATTTGTCATGTTTCTCTGTTGCTGTATATTGGGGAGGGGAAAGAGAGTTCTGATCATGGTTTTGTGTTTCAGGACCTAAAATGGCAGAAGACTCTTACATTATGGGAGTGTCTGATCCCCAGGTAAGTGCATTTGTGCATCTTCAATATCCCTGTATTCTCCCCCCACTCCTAGGCTTGACATGGAGATGTAAAAGCATTTCAGCTATTGGCAGAAATAAGGTTTGAGGAAAATCTAGGGTGTTTTTTACTCTAAGGTGTTTTTTATGTGACTTGTGATGTGCCTTGCCACTGGTGAGATGACTGAAATGAAAAGGAAAGCCAGGTCTGCTGCAAGACCCAGTTGAAAAATACTCATTTTTGTGCCCTGTCAGCCTGTGACACTTGCCCCAGAATTTCTTTTGTGGTGGGTATTGCACAGCACCTGCATATAAAGGCCCTTATGCCCTAAATGGCCTGTTGTGTTGTTTTTTGTGGAATTTGCCTTGACTTTGATGACTCAAATTTTCCTTCACTCAAGACAGGGGAGTAGGCCTGGCTCTTCAGCAGCTCTTCGTCATTTCATTAGGTTATTTTTTTGATTGACTTCAATTGTGAGAATGGTGCTTGAGTGAAAAGTTTGAGTGACGAACAAACCATTTCTACGTTTCTAATCTCAGTCTCAAGAGAAGCTATTTAATCGTTTATACTTGTTCCACTTTGGAAAAGGATAGATTTATACCTGACACTAATTACAGTGAGTTACGACATTTTGTTGTTCAAAAAAAAAAAAACAACCCCAAAACTTTAACCTGGGTATCCTGTATTCTTGCATTAGAGCTTGTATGTTTACATAAAGTATGTATTCTGGTGGATTTTAATCACAGAAGTGAAAGTGAAAGCTCAGTTTCCCAGGAAGACCTTGGTCTTAGGGTTAGATTTTCAGAATTTGCCATGTACGCTCTTTTAAATATGTAGCTGCTAGTGCATGTAACCAAAATGAGTACTTAAAAACTGCTGAGCTCAGTATGGTCTCATGATACTAGTGAAACTTGGTCAGTATTATCATCTGTGTTTGCACTGCTGTTGCCAGAAAAATATATAGAAATAAAATGTTTATGTACTGTACCGGCTGTTTGCCATTTTAATATTTGCAGAGAACTTCAAAATTCTTTTCTGGTAAATTTCTTTATAAAATATCTATATATCTATTAATAAAGAGTATATTTTCTTTCAATATAGATGTTTGCAATGGATCAGTTCATGGGAATGAATGCCTTATTTAATAATACAAATTACATTGCTTCAGACTTACCACTACGAACAGGTAAGAACTATTGCTATTTGCTTGTGTTATTGTCCTGCTGTCTCTTCCAGTTTGGGTTTGTGGGTTTTTTTAGAAACTCTATTCAGAGGCTTTATCAAGAACACTCTTGTATTTCCTAATACTAGATCCTAAAATTGTCAGCTAGACTTTTTATTACACTCTTGTGCTTCTTTTTCTTACCCTCATAAAACTCGCAGTGAGACAAATCACATTTTCCTTTGGCCTGTACAGAAATGGAATGTTTCAATTAGCTACATGGTTTGAGAAACCAAAGAGCTTTGTTTGTGATCTCCTTTTATAAATTATTTGCTTTTTTTTCTAAATCTGCATCTTCACTGCGCTGCATGTTTGTATTGCAAATTTGCAGACTGCAACATGTGCTGTTTTTCTTTTGGATAGTGTTTCATTTGTCATGATAATTCTTAAGGTGCTTGTTTTTCACTAATAAAATGTAGAGTGTGTTCAACATCCTGTATCATTTGAATCTGTTTTTCCTTCTTGGTGACTTCTCTGTTTCCTGTAAAGTGGCAGTCTTGTATTAAAAGTACCTGACAATTTCCTGTATAATAATGTTAGTTTGAAAGTACAGACTCAAATTTTGCAGCAAACTTCAGAAAATAATAAAAACTTATTCTGTAAAGGTGTGATATGTAGTTCTTTCAGTATGATTCCAGAGCAGGAATCTCAAATATAAGTGTATTGTATCTCAGCTAGTATTAGCTGTCTGATCAGCTGTGGTCTGGTTTTGCTTATTAAAGTAAATTATAAGTATTACTTCTTGCTCTGTTTATCCTGCTTAGTTTATTAGCTGAGAAGAAAGGAAGGAAATATTTTTGTTTAGTAAGTATTTATTGAGGTTTTTTCTTAATATTTATTTCCAGTGTTTAACTCCAGTGTAGCTGTTAATGTCTTTATGACAACTTTGTGTTGACTCTGTTGTACCAGGATGTAGCTGCTATCTTCTATATTGCAGATTGCTTGCTTCTGTTGAAAATATAGATCACTTTCACCACAGTGAAGGTGTAAAATGAAACATGCAGTTAGCTTTTTACTTCATAAGTAAAATTCTACACTACAATAACAGTAAATGCTGATTTAAAAACAAAAATAAAGGCATACTTACTCTTGCAGTGTTTCCTGATTTAAACCATGTTTCAGCTTTATTGACTGAATAGTAGTACCAAGGAAGGATCACGAAACACATATATGGTACATATAACTTTGTTTCAAGATAAAATACTCTGATGAGCAAAGTTCTTTACAAATATGGACAAGCATCCAACAAATTAATGTTGCAATCTTTTTTTTTTTGCAGTGTTTTTATTAAAGCAGATAAAATTGTTCAGTAAAATTCATCTGTGTAGGATTAAAGGGCTTGTGTGTTGTATACCAAGGGGGTTTTTCACTGGTCTCACAGGCCTTTCTGTGGAACAAATAAGGTTATTGGAATTTTTATTTCCTCATAATGATCTCTTGCACAAAATGCTTAAGCTTACTATGTACTTCTTGTGCCAGACTCATTCCCTACAAATTATTCAGATAAATAAAACTGGTTCTTAGGTGTCTGTACTGTCTAGACTAGAAAACAGCTAGTTTTAAAGCTATGTGGGGGAACCAAGAATACACCTGAGTTCTGGAGCCACAGAAAATTCGTTCTAGGCTAGGTCTAGCTTTATCCTTGATTTACAAAATTGCTTATGAAAGGTGGGTTATTTTAATGACACTGCTCTTGTCTACTGTTGTTCTGTAGGCGTCAAGTTCCCTGTATAAAAAGTAGGATATAATAAAGAATCACGGATTTCAGATTATTGCAGACAAGTTGTTAATCATAAGTTTTAGATCCTTTCAAAACCATCTGATGATGACACAGAGATTTTGTTGCTTGAGTGGTATCTTGAAAGGCAGATCTTGCTTGACCAACCTGATTTCCTTGTGTGACAAGGTAACCTGCTTAGTAGATGGGAGGAAGGCTGTGGATGTTGTCTACCTGGACTTGAGTAAAGGCTTCAACACTGTCTCCCACAGCATCCTCCTGGAGAAACAAGTTGCTCATTGATTTGATGGGTATACTCTGATGGGTAAAAAACTGGATGGATGGCCAGGCCCAAAGAGTTGTGGTGAATGGAGTTAAATCCAGCTGGCAGCAGGTCACAAGTGGTGTTCCCCAGGGCTTGATACTGGGGCTGGTCCTGTTTAAGATCCTGTTTAACATTAATTATCTGGAGGAGGGTATCTAGTGCACCCTCAGTAAGTTTGCAGGTGACACCAAATTGTGTCGGAGTGCCGATCTGCTGGAAGGCAGGAAGGCTCTGCAGAGGGACCTGGACAGGCTGGATTTATGGGCAGAGGCCAGCCTTATGGGGCTCAACGAAGCCGAGGACCTATGAGTTGTCAAGGTCCATTCAAGGTGGACGTGTGATGGTTCATTTTGCTGTGATCACCAAGAGTGTTAGTTGACAGCCCCCCTGAACATGAGCCAACAATGTGCCCAGGTGGCCAAGGCGGCCAACAGCATCCTGTATCAGGAATACTGTGATCAGCAGGCGTAGGGAAGTGATTGTTCCATTGTACTCTGCTCTGGTGAGGCAACACTTCGAGTACTGTGTTCAGCTTTAGGCCCCTCACTACAAGAAGGACATTAAGATGCTGCAGCACATCCAGAGAAGGGCAGTAAAGCTGTTGAAGGCTCTGGAGCACAAGTTCTGTGAGGAGCAGCTGGGGAAGTGGCGCTTTTTAGTCTTAAGAAAAGGAGGCTGAGGGGAGACCTTATAGCTGTCTACAAGTACCTTGGATTTGGTGTGGTGCCTACATTTTTCAGTTTGTGCAGTCATAATCACACAATGTCTGACTTAAGACAGGCTGGTTTAATATATAACTGTGGATTGCCGTATCATGCCAGCAAAGCTGAATCAACAAATAGCTGGGGAATTTGGGGACTTTCTGATTATAGATGTTCTGCTGTTATGTAAATATTACAGTAATAGTAGAAAACATTTGAGATGTCAAGTTTTTCTTAGTGAGGTTGTCAGTGCTCAAGTGTCTTCGCTTGCTTCTTTATCTGTGTTAAGTATGTCAGTTTCAAGTAAAAGTCAGGCTTAGTTATTTTGGCTCTAAAGCTATGGTAGATGGTTATGTGAATCAAGTTCTACATTTACATCTACGTCCAGAAAGAAGAGTAATCTCTGTATGGCTTCAGTGACTAAAGAATTTATCTATAATGAGTGCCCTAATAGTGTAAACTGCAGTGATGACTGAGCTTTTTGTTTAAAACACCACCAGCAGCAAGGGCAGTAAGTCATTGTCAGCCTGTTCTTTGTCTTGTTGGGAGGTATTCTGCCTTTGAGAGCGAAGGACTAATTCTCAGTGATGTCAGGAATGGAGGGAACGTTCACTGAACATATTTAGGCACTGCAAAGACAGATACACCTCAATGTATCCACTGTGTAGCAGAGGAACAAAGCAATGCCTTACATCGGAGAGGGAATCCTTGTAACTGTGCAATGCCATCTGCAACCATGTAGAGTATCAATCTGTGTGTCAGTTAGAGATGGTTTGGGGAACTGTGTAATTGTTTTGGTTTTTAGGGACTCTTATCTAACTAGCTAATGGTATTGAGGTGGTGGGTTTGGTTTGTTTTTTTTTTTATTGCACTCAGACTAAGCTTCTGTAGTCGAAGTAGGGCTATCAGCAGCTGAACTGTATTGCCTGGAGGCTGCTAGGGTTTTCTCAGGTTTGGTTTTTTTTGCCTCCTGTGCCCAACCCTCTGTGAGGGTGCCTGCTCTTGAGAAATGAAAAGAGCAGAGAGGGGAAAAAGAAGGCGCTTTGAAAAAATGTGAAACACAAAGGGTTTTTTGTGAGGAAAAAATATGTTAAGAAGAAATTCAAGGAAGCATGACTGCCACCAAAAATTAGATGGATGTTAATTTCCCCTCTCCTGTAGCAGTGGTCCTAATCCTCAGAAGAATGAGCAGACTTGCATACTGCTTCTGGTGATTTTTCTAGATGGTCTGTGCTTGTGTTTTGAAGAGTGAACTGAGGAAAGAGACAGGTTAAGCAAAGCCTTTGCTCAAAGCAAATCATGCTTTGAGCACCAAAGACCTGAGTTGCAAGAGAGTGTTCTTGTACAGATGAATCCTTGAGGGGAAGGATGTACAGATACGATGAAAGGCCTTCGGGAAGGATAAGACACTATAAATCTAAAAGCCCAAGCTTTTAGCAGAAAGGTGTCACTGTCAGAATGGACACAACAGGATTGGTGTTGGGTTTAACAGTCTAAAGCCACAGCCTGTGAGCGTTTTCATTCATGTCCACAGTGCACATAATCACCAGGGTGAGATGCCTGTTCTGGCAGACCCACTGACAGAGGGGAGGACTTGATCATAGCTGCTTGCAGGTTAAATTGAATGGCTTCAGGTACTAGGTAAGATGTTAGATGAAGGATCCTAGTCCTTTATAAAAGATGGTAGTCCTGTGGTGCTGCCAGTCTTGCAGGGGTATCCTCCCAACCTCACAGACCTTTTTTTTTCTTGACTTTGCTGTGATGGTAATAAGGAGCCAAGAGGGAGGGAGCCCAAGATGAGTGCTCCTTTGGGAAGTATGTGTGCAGGGTGAGGCCTGTCAAGAAGAAGAATGACTGTAAGCAGTGGGAGTGTCAAGATGCAGGAGGCCTCTGACTCAGGCAGGAAGGAAAATGAAGAAATGTAGCAGTTGAAGAAGACGTGGGGAAGTGGGACTATGACTCAGGCTGGAGGGGAGGCAGTGGGATGCATTTCAGTCTGTGGCAATTGAGGTGAGAAGACAGAAAAGGAAGCACTGAAGCATACCCAGGATGTGGCAGTCTGCACCAAACCCCCTCCAGGCTGGAGGACTGCATGTTTTAGCTGCAGTTCTTAGCCCTCCTGCCTGCAGCAGTGCCAGGCAAATCGTGGAGTGCTCATGTCAAAACTTGGGTCTTGGCAATTGTGAGAGTTATCCCTGTGTAGAAGCCAGCTCCATGACTGTATGTGGCTTCAGCCTCTGAGGGGCAAAATTAGAACTTAAATGATGCATTAAGGAGCATTCCTTCTTGTGGTTGTTTAACACTTAAAAAGGAGTTGTTCATTAAACAAGAACTTGAAGCAAGCAATTTTCAAGCCTAGAACAGAGGTTGGAGAGATCATCACAAATCTCATCATTATTAGTTCCTCTTACAAGGTGTACATCTTAAAGTTCATGCTGTCTGCTTAGACCAGACATGCCTACTAATAGAGTCAAAATATTAATAACTTCCCTGTGCAAAACACTAAACATCTTTTCCCCGCAGGAGAGGATGAGACAGAAAGAAGGAAACACATATAGCCAATGTTAAGCTGTCTGTGTTATGTACTTCTGGAAAGTTTTCAGAGTTCAGTGAAGACAGCAGTACGAGACCGTTCACTAAGTCAAATCTTTTTTGTAGTCAAAATAACATGTTATTTATGCTTGGAAATTAACTTGAAAATTGCTGCTTTATTTTGTAAAAGCATTGCAGATATAATTAAGTGTCTCCGAGTGCCTTCTCTGTACGGTTACTTGGATCTGGTTCAGATGTTAAACCAGAGAATTACTGAGTCATTGTAAAAAAGAAAATGTTTAGACACAAAACCCAAAGACCTTACAAAAATTTATTTTAAATACATTGTGCTATGATTTATATAATCTGGTTTAATGATAACAGGCATCTAGTTTGCCTTTGTATTTGTAAATATACACTGCACCATTTTTACAGTTTTCTAATATTAGTATGTAAGATATTTAATTTTTTAAATCATATTTATATATGATTTAAAAATATAAATATTCTTATTGCTCCTTTTCAAAGGAGCAATAAGAATTATAGTCCAAAGTTCGCCATGCCAGGTATAAAGAATTCCCATTAAGCTTTCTAATGTGCCATTATAGTGTGATTCCCTCTCTTAGGAAATTGAATTTCCCTGAGCTGAGAAAAAGTTGGAATCTGGGTCTGCTGCATCCTAGGACACTACTACAGCCACTTAGCTGTTGGCTAAAACAGTGCTTCCTTTTCTGGCTAATGTTTAAAAGAAAGAAGTAGTATTTTGTGCCGATAGTAACCCAATGTGTATGCCTTGAAAATTCCTAAGGGGAGAACAACCAAAGAACAATTACTTGGCAGATCCTGCCCTGGAGGCTCGGTTGAAAGTTGAACTACATAGTTGAACTACATAGTTGTATTTTAGGTGCGTTATTTCTGCCAGTAACCAGAAGATACACAGCTTCTGGACTATTAAAGTCTAAAATTTTAGATGCCTGAAGCATGAGGAGGGTAGTGGTCTATGAACAGAGGTCTGAATTTTGATTGGTGATATAGTGCCTAAAACAAACTCAACTCATGTTGACTCCATGTTACAGACAAGCATTAAACCACATCAAAGCTATGTATTACTTTAAGTCTTTTAGAGTTTCTGAAGCCCATACTGGATTTCATGCTGTCTAATGTAAGATGGGGAGTATAGGGTCTTGAGGCAATTGTTCTGCATGACTTCAAGATTTTAATTGTAGCATTTACTTTTTCACAGGAAGAGTGTTGAACTTGGGAAATGAATGATCTTTATATGTGAAATTCTTGTGACTGGCATAGGCAATATAACTTTGGCATGAAGCTAATTCAGTTGCCAAATGAGCTAACTTCTACAGCAAAATACTAATTCCATGTATTAGCCAATTTATCAAAACTTTCATGTGAGTGAAGCCTGTTCAGTTAAGACTTGCACTGACTAAAGACACGAAGGTCTGTTTTATTAAAGTGAAGTTGTATTGAGGATCTAAGAAGGTTGTGTGTAGTCATACTAGAGTCATAAACTAATGAATCCTCTGCCATTTTTAATTATCAGTGAATATTAGGCCTATTGGCAAATTGAAATTGATGCAAATATGTAGTTTTGTGTTAAAGCCAAGTGCTACCTCTTTGAGGTAGCTGGATGGCATGTTACTTGTGCACAGTGCAGTTGTTGGGAGGCAGATCACACCTGGGTGTTGGTGGGGCACTGAATGCTTTATATGCTTGCAGGCTGTTCCATATAGCTGTAGCTTCTCTGCTTTGGAGGCTTCCCGTGTCCCAGTGAGCTTACTATGTTCCTTAGCATTAATACCTCTCTGAACTATTGTTTTCTCACTCAGGAGTGGCTTGTATTTTAAGAGGTGTTTCACAACCATCCATCTAGAGAACTTTCCTTAATGATGTAAATAGTCTAAACAGTCAACATTATAACATTGTAAGCTTTGAGCAGGTGATGAATTTTTAACTCTGGTGACACTGTTCTCACTGTATTTAGGGCCTGCTTGGAGGCTATTTAAATTGGTGAATTTTGAATGAGGTTTGTGGTATGAGGGTAGCCCCTGTTCAGGGAGTGGTGCATATGCAAGGCTGAAAGTCGGTAAGAAAGCTTCTTTGAAAGGCAAATAGAATTTTAGTAGAACATAATCCTACATATTGGCATCATGCTTAAAGATGGATTTCATTATAGAATCTGCATCTGTAGTCAAAAGGAGTATGTTCAGTGTTCTGAGGTACTGTAGAAGAGTATATGTAAAAGTGTATCTGAAATTATTAGAAGAATGTCAATTGTTTACTCTCTGCAATTCCAGTTGTGTGTTTTTTTTAAAAGCAGTTCTGAGTGTTTAGGGCATGTTGAAACAGCTTAAATTCCTCCTATATTCCCATACCTCTGAGCTTCCCATTGGCTGTGTCTAGACTTTCAAAAGCACCTACTCAGTAGGAAGCCCTAGGGTCAAAAGCTGTGAGTATAGTCTTTAGAGCCCAAAGGGTTTAAATATAAAAGTTAACCTTAGCTCAGGAAGGCCAGGCTGCTTTCAGTAGCAACGGGAGAGTCCTGTTCTTACCGTGCTCAGTCTTAACTGAGTGATCAGAGTTGCTCATTTAGGCCCTTTGAGCTAAAAGTAACTGTTACTCCATCCCTTATTACTCTGCTGGTATTAGGGAATTCTAGATTGCCAAGTGATTTAAACTATTTATTAAAACCTAACTTCGAGCACTTTGGTGCTTTCAAAAATGTTATCTCAAGACATTCAAGGACATCAATTTTACCCTTCAACTTGTATATTGTAGTAAGAGAAATATGGTTTCTATTATGACTTCTCTTTCTTTTATGTTAGCAGACGGACCGTATCTTCAAATCATAGAACAGCCAAAACAGGTAAGAGCAAGCACTGTATTCAGCTTTTAATAAAATTCTGACTTAAGATGGGGGTGTCATGGTCCACTTCAGGTGGGTACATGATGGTTCGTTTTGATGGGTAAAAAGGAGTATGGCAGAGCTTGACTCTCAGATATGGCACTTAGCCATGAGTGATTTTTCCGCTCACGTTTTAATGAAATCATTTCCTGTTTTGTTCTGTTTTCATCTTTGTGTCTCTCTGGAAGTGTCAAAAAAAAACAAACCTGAAGGTTTTTTAAAGTGTCTTGCCAAGTATAGACTCTTCATCTTCGAAGTGACTCTTACAGTACTCCAGTTCTTTGAAATGTAAACAAATAGACCAAACACAGAAAATTTTTACAATGTTTTGTGTTTCTTGAAACACATGAAAAAAAATTATTTTCATTCTGTTCCCAAGTTACTTTTTTATTTGTGCTTTGCTATCCTAAAGAAATTATTGTCCTTTGAGTTGCATTTTGTTACAGTTGACTGTTTAGAATAACTCCAGCAAAATGAGGACAAATGCTTGAATGTTACTTTTTCTGTGACTGTGTAGTGAACACTCCCTTAGGCTCTTCTGAAAGTCATTCCAATGCACTGGTTAGTTTTCATGCAACTGATATACAAAGTAATTGCTGAGTGAAAATTGACTAAATATGCCAGGATATCGTTCCCCTTTAGCCAGTGGCATCAGGAATTCTGAGTATTTCCCCTGAAGCTATTACAGTATGGAGACCCCTTTCCTGCAGCTCCCAAACAGCTGCATAAAATCTACCGTATAAAGATGTAAGGTAGACAAGGTGACTAAATCTATCCAATCCCTCTGTTCAGTCTAATGCAGAAGCATCCTTAAACCTTGTTTCCTGGTAGGAGGAACGTTTGTTTCAGCCACACACAAAACTCTTTGTGTGTGTGTCCCCAGGAATGGGGACACTTCATGGTCATAGGTGAATAGCAGTGTACTTTGAACTCTTGGAACAATTCACTGCCTCTTCCTTATTGTAGTTCATCCCAAATCAGGCTGTCTTTGCATGGTGCAGCCTATAGTGAGCAGTGCTGAAAGAGAATCTTGTCATTTCTATGTGTGACTTCTTGGCAAGCAGTTCCAGTAGCGGCGAACCCATGTGGCAAGCTGGGCACAGGTGTGGTTTGTACGATGGTGATGATGAGGGCGATCCATCATCAGAATGCTGTGAACATATTTGGAGCAGAGAGACAGCTGGGGGGAAGAAAGACTATATGTGTGAAAACAGCTAGGATAGCAAGGAAAATGGATGGAGAAAGGCCACACAAATGACTGTCGGATCTGTTGGATCAAAGGCATAGAGGTGAAAAGACATTCATGACCAATCTGGACACATTCCTATGTGATCTAGATGATCCTGCTTGGGCAGGGGGGTTGGACTGGATGATATTTTGAGATCCCTTCCAACTCCTAACGTTCTGTGATTCTGTGAAGAGGCGAGGTAATTTCATACATTGTGACTGCAGATGTTGCTTTGCCTTTTGGACAACCTGAGTTCAAAGTCATCATAGCGGGGCACTTCACTTGCCATACACTCACAGTCACTCAGTTCACCAAAGGAAGGCAAATATGTGCTTAAGAATCAATTATGTTGTGTGGTTAGTATCTGAATATAAGTCAGATCTTTACATTTGCCTGGGAAACAAGTTCTTAAACTGAAAAGGCTTTAGTGAGGTAGATATCGAAGCTAATGGTTCTGAGTAATTTCTGAACTATGTTGTTCATTGTCAGCTAATACAGACTTTGAATTTAGAGTTGTTTACTATTAGAAAGAAGCTGAATGATTGTTGACAAAAGATATAACACAAACTGTTGCCTTTATAAGATGAGGATTTTGTCAGAAATTGCAAGACTGAGGAATAGATCTGAAAGTGTTCAAAGTTGGAGACCACGTGAAATAGTATCATTTCAGTTAGAGTTACCAAATACATTTGCTTATGTTGCATCTTTTGTGCCTTACTGATTACCTTGTAAAGGAGATGTTATTTCTTATAAATAAAAAAATAATAAATGGACAGCTGTAGAGTAGTTGCTAATATTCCGAAGTTCCCTAAAGTATATTCAGACATCTGTTTATGTAGTTGAGATGAAAACCCAGCCCAAGACCCTTGAAGCTTTTGTGCTCTTTCTGGACTCTGCCCGGAGATTCATTTTTCACATGCACTTCTCTGAAGGAAGAAGCATTTCTGTTTCATTCTTGTTCTTTTCTTTATGGTGTTTTGAACTTCATTGATTATTATTTGCTTTAATTGACTCCACCTAGCAGTGGTCATGGCCAATGCTTCTACATTCTCATCTTCTAATTTTTGTCTTGTTTTGAGAGTATACATAGATCTCTGCTTCAAAACATCTGCTTTTGTTAAAGAACAATTTCAGATTGATGCTATGAAGGAACATATGATGCTATGTAAAAGAACAACTTCTTCAGGGCTACAGTTAAGTGGTATTATAGTAACCAGTTCTCAAACAGCGTTTCAGGGATGAGCAGATGTAACTGTTCTGTTTTTGGGGTATCTGGGCAAGCCTTGTTTTTGTGTGTTTGCTTGTATGTGCATATGCTTTTTTTTTTTGTTTGTTTCTAAACAGTTTTCAAGGTTTTTTTTTCCTTTATTTCCACAGAGGGGGTTTCGTTTTCGATATGTATGTGAAGGGCCTTCACATGGTGGACTTCCTGGTGCTTCTAGTGAGAAGAACAAAAAATCATATCCTCAGGTCAAAGTAAGTACATAAATAATTAATTTTGCAACCTGAATGCAAGTGTCATTCGTATTTGTATAGGATCTTACTGCATATCAACATACATTTGTATGAAATTACTCAATATCGACTGCATTTCAATGCCAACTTTCAAAATATAAGTGATTTTGTAAAGGAATTTGTTATCAGACTTGTGGAGTTAGTATATTTACCTGCCCGTGTTTAAGCAGTAAGCATTCCCATACCTACCAACACCTCCCTGCCTTCTGGCAGACTATAATGGAGCTTGTCCTTAAGGTGCACTTTCAGCATAAAACAAGGCCTGAGCTGCTTAATTACTCCACTTCTAGCATATGGCAGAGCATGAGTTTGGTCAGTTATTCCACTTCACTCTGAGACACTATTTGACAAGATTTCCTTCTTTGTCTGTTCGTGTTACCCATTATTCAATACCTAGGATATTCAGTTCTTTAAGGACTTCATTCCTGTAAAGTCAACAAAAACTTCTCCATTTAATAGAGCAGCATTAAGTTCAGGTGTTCATTGAATTATTTTGGGGGCATTTTTTTGACCTGGAAAAAAAATCAAGGATGTTAATAAAAGAAAACATTCTGTGCTAGCACATTATGAAGATTATGACTGTGGTGATTAATTATGCTGGGATTAGAGAAAAACTGTCTTTGCTTACGGTTCTTGCAGCAAATTCTTTTTCTGTGGAAGTGAGGAAAAGATGTCTTTTCAGATTTCTTATAAACTTAAAAACCTAAGTTAATTAGTCTCAATATTGCATTACCTCTTTGAACTGTTGCATTAGAGATGCTTTCATGAGGAGCAAGGTTAATGTATTTTGATTCAGCTGTTATCTCTGTCTCCTTTATATGAGGAGAAGGGGTGGGAAGAGTGGCAAGAATTCAACCTATGCCTTGGTGCCACTCCTCAGCTTTCTCTGCAGTATGTATGTAGTTCTACAGTTCTTGAGAAAGGCTGGAGTTTGGAACAGTTACATCTCCATAATGAATCAGTATGGGCATGACTCAATGGAAAATAATCAGCATTGGCTGAGATAGCCTAGGGGGTTAGTCTTGTGAATTGAGAAGAGGCTGGGAAGGCTGATTTCATATACCCTTGCAAAACTCCTGTGAAAAACTGCTAGCCCAGACAAAGGATCTGCTTGCTTTTTCCTTTCCTATCAGGACAGTTGAACCAATTCATGGTGAACCAATGAATTAAATTTCACTGGTATATTTAGATATCAAATAATTTGCCTCAGCTGAACCAAATCTTTGTGTTTGAATCCAGTCTGTATTGATAATAATACAAATGATCATGAAGGTGTGGTGGGTCACGCAGTAGCATGACATGGAGATATGCAATGAGGAGTTATACAGGAAATGGATTTTCTCTGCGAGTAAACTAGAAAGCAAAATGTTCTTATTGATTGTCAGATTTTAGTTTCATCTAAAGCTTACACAGACACCCCCCCCTTACCCTCCTTCCCTCCCATCCAACTGTAGCATCTGGGCTTTTTCTAGTACAAATCTCCACATGGCAACACCTGCTGGGAGAGTCTGGCAGAGGAACACAACAAGTAAATTCCTCAAGGCCATTGCTTGTTAGTGCCTGTTCTTGATTCAAGTGATGCCAGTAAAGACAGGAGTGTTTCACACCTTTTCCTGTAAGTCTCTTCTGTGTTTTGTCAAAGGGTGCTCACCTTGTTGTAACTGAGGTGGTTTTGTTGATGGCCTTTTGTTTTCTCTTGTGCCAAGGGTTTCACCATAAAACCTCCATTAGTTTATCACAGTGCTGTGGAAGGACACTAGCTGAGCTTTGGCTTTACTGTAGAAAGGAGGTTTTGTGACAGATCTTTAAACCTCAGCCAGGGTGCAGTCAGTGCAAGCTCACATTGGGATCTCCTTTCAGCGTTGCCACTGCACAGAAAGCTTATTTAATATACCGATAGCTGCAATGGGATGTCCTGAAAATACGTAACCTCAGTGCACAAAAAAAAAATTCTTTAAATGAAAGATACATTCTGATATGTTCTAGCAAAGCTAGAACATATCAGAATGTATCTTTCATTTAAAGGCTGGAGCACTGAAGGTTTTGCGAAGTCTCAAGCAGGATGTTTTGGTAATTACCTATGTACCACCCCTCCACATCCCCTATAGAATATTAGGAGATGGTACAAGTCAGGACTTAATGTAACAGTTGTACAATGCCAGTCTTTACACTTAAGACAAATCCGCACTGGCTAGTGAGGTGGAGTTGATTTAAATACTATCATTTTAACAGCACAGTCATGACAAATGGAGGCTAGTTAACATGCAGTATTTTTCTATTATTAAAAAAATGGGATTAATTAATTCTATAAATTATAAAGATAATATTCCTTTGTTTAAGCCTGCCTTTTATAACAGGATTTATTACAGTAGAAAGCTACCTGAAATTCTTCATTTCTATTTCATTTTTGTTTGCTTAGTGTAAGTAACACAGCCTGAAAAATTTTACTATCTAAACCAGTTGAAATCAAAGCTTATTCATTGCTAGGTTTTTGACTCGGGAAAAACAATCCATAGTGTAAGAAGGAAGAATAAAACTGGATTGTATTTTACCCATAATTTTCTTGGGTTCATGTATTTGAAAAACTGTGAGAAAATTTCCACTGACCTTACATGTTGACCATGCCTGCCCTAATCCTGCCTACTGATGTTAGGGTCAGCATATTCATGTTTTATACTGAAGTTCTTGATCCAGTTTTGGATGTGAAAAGGATTTGGTGCAAATAGTGGTGTGAAGGAAATATCCTGAATTTTCATCTCCTTGGCAAATCCACGTGGGTGGCTGCCGACTCAAGTTGCCTGTTCTGAGTGAGCTGAGTAACCAAGTTCTCAGAGGTGCATCTGAGCTAATGAGCTCTCTGCCCATGAGTTTGGACGTTGAGCAGTTCAGCTTTGAATCAAAGCTGTGTACCAGTCAGGCAGCCCTGAACCCAGGCACCCAAAGAGAAGAACTGCCTGTCCATTCATGTCCTGGAGCTATCCTAAATTATACCTCGATTTGAAGATAAGCGTTCTTATTGAAATCGGGGATTTCAGCACATACTTCAAGTTCAGGAGGGGAATTTATGGAAAATTAGTCAAGCTACTTTGTTGATGAGCTTTCTTGAAGAAAGGAGTAACATCTTTGCTCCCCCACCCTGGAATTAAATTGTACAGTTATAGATCGCTGATTACAAGTTAAGATTTGTGCTTTTTACTGTTATGGTTAATTTAGCTGAATATGGGGAACCAAGTCCTTTTATAGTTGGGCTCCTAAAGCAAACCACCTAACTCCTTATTCTTGGTATGAGAGTGACCTCACATTCAGAGATCTTGAGCTACCACTACTTTTAAATTATTTTATGTTGCTTATTCTTAGACCTCTTAAGTCAGTATTCAGTTGCCTAAAGGATTTGTACCACATCTGAAATATTTTCTCTGAAACTAACAACTGCAAAACAAATGCTGCTGCTCTGTGAAAACATACTGTTTATAAAGAGTGAGTGATGGCTCATCTGTGGAACACTTTGTGCATATTGAGTACAGCAGTAGTCATACTGAAGACTTGGCAGGATTGGGGCTATCGTTGCTATTTAAAAAAGTGATTAGAAAGAGAAATAGATGTTTTTGAAGTTGTAGGCTTTTGATGGTCTTTTCCATCATTTGCTTTCTGTCTTTGACCAGTTGGTTTCACTTCTTGCTTGTAAAAGTAACTGGAAAAAAAAAAAAAATCTTTGAAGTATGAAAATGTCTTCGTAAAGTTTTTGTAAAGTTCCATAAAACTATGAAAAAATGTCTGGGGTCTGGATCGCAGGAGAATGTGAAATAACTGAACAAAATTTCAACTCTTGTTTTGAAATTGAGTCAATTTCAAGTTCACAGGGTCCTTTTAATCTCTCAGACAAATCTCTCTCAAACAGTATCAGCAGATAAATGTGAGCCTGCAGCATTTTAACTTTATCAGATTAGATCAATTGAATGCTGCTTCAGTACAGGATGTAATCAAGTATTACAGCTATGCTCTTCCCAGGAACTCCTTATTTTCTTTTCTCCTCTATCTTTAATGTGAAGTTCGGTAGCCTTTTTCTTCAGATAACAGCTCTGGTGTTGAGCAGCACAGCACCCAAATCCTACCTCCCTCTCATGTTGAGTGTTTGGTTTTGTGTTAACACTGTAATCCGTAGGTTCCTGCAGATATTCAGCATTATAATATACAGTCTAGCTTTGAACACTTTTGACAGTGTTTTTTAAGTTCTTGTGTGAAAGGTGATACTTATTTGTACATTTTAGTGCCCAGCTAAATTTTAAGAAATTGTGGTGTGAGTGATTCAGGAACACTGAAATATTATTGCACACTTCATTTATGGTACATATTTAACCGCTGAGGCTGGTTTGCTAGGCACCAAGATAACTTGGATGTCTCAAAGTCAGGTAGGAAAGTCTGCCTATGAAAAATGTAGGTAGGAAACAGTTCAGGGACATTCTGTAGCCTTTGCAGGATAGGACATCAGACTGGGTGACGAGCATAGCCTTTTCTTGCCTTATGACCTACATAAGGCATTAAGTTTTAAGAAGTCTTTTGTTTTTCCCGAGAGAGACTACAAAGATCATGCTGAGCTGAGTAACAGGGGAGATTGCAATCTGGTTACCACTGCAGTTATATGTTCTGCTTTCAGTGGCTGGAAAGTCCTTGACGTGCAGCAGTCCTACCTACAGTTTCACTGTGGTTTCTACAGCTGATGAGGGGTTGTCTTGAACTTTTCTGGTGTGATACTGTATGTATGTAACTCATAATGAATGTAATGATGTAGATGTGTTAGGAACTGTATATTAGGGAAGGGTTTGTTTAGTTGAGGGATAAAATAAATATAATTTTTTAAAAGCCTCCTTCGTGAAGAGTAATTGTAGTAGTAGTGGTGACATGCAGCACCAAACAATAGTTTTTATTTTCAGGTGACTATGTAGAAGTTAGATAGGGATCCCTGCATTTTCTCACTGCTGGTAAATGGTGAAACAGTGATTATTCTGCATCTCTGTATTGTTTCAGCCCAGGAGGGATTACAGCCTGGAAACAGGAGGAAACACAAGTAGCCCACATTTTGTGTTTTAGAAACTGCTGTTTGTAACGTGTGTATTAATACAGTATTACAGAGTTAACTAGCAAGCAGTGAGTCGTGTGAGGACTCATTAGTTGTTCCCAGAACAGCTTTTTCATAGTTGGGAGTTGGTTTTTTTTTTTTTTTTTTTTGCTTTTATTAGCAGTTAGTAGGAACACAGGTAGGTATGCATTGCATGTATGCAGTGTTTCGGCTTTGATGGAATGAGTTCAGGAGAGGGGTTAACTGGAGTGAAGGAAGCTAGCAGGACTTACTGATGAGGTGAAATCATGGCATTCCCTTGTTATCAACATTTTATCAACAATATAACCTTAAGTATTCGGTTCATCACTGATTCATCACTTTAATGTTTATCGTGATCCTTTTAATACCTTGGTTGATAAGATCTGTAAGCTACTGTAATACAAAGAACTTTGCCCAAGGCAAATTAGAAGAAAAATTAGAGAAGGAGGGAAAAAAAAACCCCAACATTGATAGAAGGGTTAATTAAGTGAATTGGAAGGGAAGGTACTGTTTGCTTTTTTTAAAGTGGGATAATTTTATATTAGACATAATTTGAAAGTGGTGCATAACGGATAAGTGACTTAAAGTATTACTTTTGAGGAGAGTAAAGAAAGTTCAAAATAATATATATAAACCAAATAACAATATGGTAGGTTATTAATAATTTTAGGTTTGTTTCTGAGGCATTACTTGCCATCAGAATTTTAAAAGCTATTAAAAATTATATTTTGATTATATATTGTACTGGTGGGGGGGGGAGGAAGCTCTGTAGTCCTCCAGAGTTGGCTATACTAAGGCACCCAGTTTATCATAGTTCCAGTCCTGCGCTATCTTAGGTGGGGATTTAGACTGGGGATTTATCCTCGAGTGTACTGAAGGAAAATATTTACTGGACTGGGTAATAGTGTTGATGTAGCATACTGAAGTAAGAAAATCCTATGAATATAGACTTAATTAACTTTAAAATACCTACTTAAAGAGTCATTAAAATGAGTCCAAAATGTTTTAAAACAGTCATAATATTTAAATATATTTTTCAAGGGTTTTCAAGTTGGGCAAAATAATGCAAGGGATTTTGTTCAATGAGTACATTTTCTGTTTGCTTCCTGACAGTGTTTATTGTGAATTCAGTATACTATTTGAAATTTAGGGTGAGCAATAGTGGAGAAACTGGCTAGAATGTAAAACTGAGATTGATTATTTGGGAAATAGAATGTTGCTTTTTTTAGCTTTATTTATTAACTTTTTTGGTGACTACTCCTGCCGCTTGTATGTCAAGTTTAATTAAAAAAAAAAAGTGTTAGCTTTTCTTTGTGCTCATCTAGTGCAGTTAGTTTGTCATATATATTTCATGAGAAAATACATACACATTTCTCCAATGTAAGTTTGATTGTATGTAGCTGGCAGAAAATACTCAGCTGGAATAATTAATTAATCCATTAAAAAAAACACCAAATGACCCACTCCATTTTTTTCCCTATATTTATATACAGATCTGCAATTACGTTGGACCTGCAAAAGTGATTGTCCAGTTAGTTACTAATGGGAAGTGTGTCCACTTACATGCTCACAGCTTGGTTGGTAAATTTTGTGAAGATGGAGTATGCACAGTTAATGCAGGACCTAAAGATATGGTCGTGGGGTAAGTCTGTCAGCTCATTTGTAAAGCTGGGCTAAGTGAGAGACGGTCAAGTATAAACACTGAGAAGCAATACAGAAATTCTGCCAAGAGGCAGCTAAGTGGAGCACACTAGTCTTCACATTCTGATCCATGTTTTGTTTCTATATGAAACAGAAAAATAAATGGGGTTTATGTTTACTTTTGTAGAATTTTCCTTAAGCAGGCAAAAGCATTTAAGCAAAGAATTTGGGTTTAAGCAAATAATTTCACCTAAAATTTGAAGAGTCTCAGTCCCTTGGTGTGCCCTACAAATTTGTAATATAAGACCATTCTTTAAAATATAAGTTGTTTTGATCAAAGACAAGGGACTATAAAATAGATAAAAAAAAGCTTTTGTTACCATTTTAATCAATATTTTGCTTTTACTGAAATCTGCCAGTAGGAATGTAGTAAAGAGAAAAGTGTTAAGAAAATAGGGTTGGTAGATTCAAAATTAATGCAAGACAGGTATAAACATGAAAATACTAAATTAGTCAAACTTTTAAGTTTAAAGCAGTAAGATTATAGTGAAATTGTAGTTGGTCTGTTCTTGTTTAATTTAAAAGAATAATTGTTTGTATCGGTAAATGGAGCTGAGGCTCCTGTCTACATTTTCAAGCTTAGATCAGGTTTCATGCTGGCTGTGAGTTTGAGTTCTGTGATCTCAAGAATGTCTTTGTTGGTGAAGATGATGAAGTTTAAAAAGCCGAGAAGGTTGCGCGAAAGAGATTCTTTTAAACTGTAACTTTTGATGTCCAAGCCCAATGTACTAACTTCACCGAGCAGAACAGTTTTAATAGCTTTATTTGAAATGCTCCTTTTCATCTTGAAAAGTTTGGCTCATTTCCTAACCTGTCTTGTGTTTCATCAGATGTTTAGAAACAGCTTTCCTATCCTCAGTTGACCCACATGAAAATAGAGTTATTTTCTTGTTTTCATGCTTCCAGATCTAATTGATTTTTAAATGTGCCAAGAGATTTTTACAAAAGCAGATCTGGTACTATGTAAGTTCTCATTCAGATTGTACATTCAGCAAGACACTTCAGTTATCTGACCCTTGCTTAAAACATTTTCTTTGGAAAATGTTGGCACTGTTTTTAGCTTCTTAGCTTGTTTTCCTAATAATTTAAGTGGACGGAACTTAATCTGAGCAGTTGCTCTGCGTAACAGCCATATAGAATGACATAGTAATATCATTGCCAGGCAGAGCAAACAAAGTGTAAGAACCAGATTTTCAAATGTTTTGTAAGGTTCTTCCACAGTCTAAGTGGGAAAATCCCATTGCTTGTGCCATGGGAAAATCCCATGCACCCATACGATTGCTGCCATTTAATGGTGCACATTTTATGTGTTTTGTAATCTTGGCTGATTTTTTCTTGCTGGAAAATTTGCCCTCAAGAATTAATAGTGCCTAAATAAGCCTATAGAGTCCTTCCATTGACTTGGGTTGTATGGCTGCCTATGGTAAGAGAGACTGCCTGCAGCAGATTTGGCATAAAGCATTAAGAAAATAATTCCCTCAATCAAAATTTGACAGGTTTGCAAATCTGGGAATACTTCATGTCACAAAGAAGAAGGTATTTGAAACTCTGGAAACACGTATGATAGATGCTTGCAAAAAAGGATATAACCCGGGTCTCCTGGTACATCCTGAACTTGGCTATCTGCAGGCAGAAGGATGTGGAGACCGACAGCTAACTGGTATGTAAAAATTATGGCCTGGTTTTTATGGATCTTTTACCAAAAGCAGGTTTAGCTTCTGAAAACAGGTTGTTAGCCAGAAATGTTTCCTTGGGTGGAGTGGAGCAACTTCCTTCCATAGCTGCCTGTACCTACCTCTGCACCTGTATTACATTGCTCTTACCCTGTTTAATAAGATGACAGACTAATTCAGCATTATTGCTGCAAGATGCGATATCCTGGAAGGGACTGGGTCCTTCTTTTGAGAATACCTGCTTTATTCAGCTGCATTTCACCTGTGTCTCTGTAAAACCTGTGGTCTCTGTTGTTTTCAGGCACTGTATAGAGAGGCCAGCCTTTGCTTTATCACTCTAGTACCAGGCATGGAAATGTCTTTAGTGGCAGCCTTTGTCCTTTCTACAGTTTTTGTCAATTGAGAGCAGAAAATAGTAATTTTTCTGTCTGCCTCTATAATTATATACCTTATCTTGAATACATCTAATACACAGGCTGCAGTATATTCTGAACAGCTGCAACTCTGCTTAAAAAGAGAGAAGCTAATGGATACTAAGGAAAATGTTTTCTTGCTATTGAAGCCTTTTGACAGTAACATTTGGAAAGTGCTCTCTCCCTTTCATTGTGAGTCACCTATCAACATGTTAATTTATCTGTCTACTTTTCGGTTCCAGAACGAGAAAGAGAAATTATTCGCCAGGCAGCAGTACAGCAGACTAAAGAAATGGATCTCAGTGTGGTGCGCCTTATGTTTACAGCCTTTCTCCCCGACAGTAATGGCAGCTTCACACGGAAACTTGACCCTGTTATATCAGATGCAATATATGACAGCAGTAAGTATATTTGGCTTTAATTATTTTTTTAGAAAGGTGTGAGCTTTTGTATATACAAATGTGGTATGTAGATACAGCTATACGGAAGCCCATCTGGCTCTGCTGCTTTCCTATTACTTGATCAATAACAGATAAACAGCCTGTGGATAATTGGCCCCGTGTCTATCCAAGCACACATGTTATATCAATCTGGGTTTTTAATAGATGGTGATGTAGGCCATAAAGTAAAATTTTTATTTTGCTTTTAGCATGTTTAATCCTGCCACTTTTATTATGAGGTTTTTGTAAATTTTTGTTATATTTGTAAGAAGTACTTGAATTTTGCAGAGTTTTCAGTGGCTTTCTATGACAAAACCTTGTCCCACAAGATGTGAGGAAAAAATTACATTTGTTTCAATCTCTGAGAACTGGACACCTTTCAGTTTTGCTAGCTGTCTGCTTGTCCTTGTTTTTGAAGATTAACACAACCAGAATTCTCAGTAGATCTTTAGACCTATCAGTATTTTTTATACTTCTGTTACATCCTTCTGCTTGGCTTTTTTCGAAGTGAATCTTTTCACTTTGTGTTTTCCCTTGTATTTTTTGATTATACTTACTCATCTTACCTGAAACCTTTCTGCTGCCCGTCTTTTCCTCTCTATAACTGTGGACTACCATGTTCCTGATAGACATGCAGTAATGACTCAGAAAAAGTACCATTTTTTTCCTTTGTGCAACAGTCATCATCTATATCATCACTTTTGAATAACTGAGTCTAGATGAAAAGGCATTAAATGCAACTATTTGAATATAGTCTGTTGCTTGCTTTAAATTGGGAAAGTGAGTGATGTAGCACGGCCATTTTGCATGTATTGACTGAGTTAAAAAACATGTCTGCTGTTTTTATGGCACACATGACCTGCGTTTTCTGGATAAGAAAACACAGTCTTTTCATGTGGAGGCTGAGGTGATTTACCAAGCAGTATCTAGAATGAATCTTGACTTTCATCAGAAACAACTACAGATTCCCCTTTTTTTTTTAATAGTCTATCTTACATCTGCATTACAGTAGTGTTTATGAAGGAGGAGGACAAAGCATCAACAGAGGTAGAATATGTATCAAGCCATACACAGAAAAACAATTCAAATTATCCTGTCCTGAGTCTGATCATCAAAATTTTGACTCCAGTTAAGGAGAACAATAGAGGGGAAATTTTGTATGCGTGTTATGTAGATATCAGTTACTAGTTTCTGAGCCCTCAAGGTGTGTTCTTGGTTGTTAGTTCAAAAAGGCCTTTCTTGGGTTTTGTTTTTTTCTAATACCCTTCAATGTCACTACTGAAGCCTCTTCCATGGAGCAGACACAACCTGTGGTAACATAACTATCTAGTACAGCTCTTTTTACTGTTTTTACTTACCAGATGATAGTTCTGTGTTGAGGACAATAGGTATCATTGATGCCTCTACACCAAGGTCTGTGGAGGTGGGATTTTTGACCACAGTCCAGTTTGTTGGCAAAGGACTGACATTGCTTTCAAGTAAGGCACAATGCTAAGCAAAGTGCTGCATATTACATTCATTGAGGTCCAGGAACAGGTCTCAAGAGAGTCACACTGTCAGGAAGGCAGGGAAGAAAAAAATTACATTCTCTTGTAATACTCTTAGCATTAAGTTAGTCCTAGTGCAGAGTGCTGGACACAGTTCACGGCTGTGCGACTTTACTAGTGCAGTAGTTGTTCTGGAATGACCAGAGCCTTGTTTTATAGTGCACTGTTCAGTCAAAGCTTAGAGGGTAAAAGTGTATGCCTTTCAGATAAAGACCTGTTGATTTATTCATGTTTAAAACAACATAGACAAATGTAGGTACATGGTATTGGAAGCTTGTCTTTCTGTAATATTTTTGTGTTGTGCTTGGGGTTTTTTAAATGTAAAACTGTTACGAAGGTGTGTGTTTTATTTTTCCCTTCACTAGAAGCTCCCAATGCCTCCAACTTAAAAATTGTAAGAATGGACAGAACAGCAGGGTGTGTAACAGGAGGGGAAGAGATTTACCTTCTCTGTGACAAGGTTCAGAAAGGTAAGAGTCCTGAGTTTTGTAAGTCACACCGTGGTGTTCATCTGGAGTGCACGGCCTGCTGTGGTGCTTTAGCATTCTGCTCCGATGGCACAGCAAGATTGCTTAAGCACTTCGCTCTTTTGGAAGTCAGGCCAGCAGTCCAGAAAATCAAAATAGTCTGCTGCAAAGCAAATTCAGCTTGTCTTGACATCATAGAGACCATCTGTTAACCACTGATGGGAACTGAGTATGTTCAGCACTGCTGCTAGTAACTTCATCATTATGTATATGTTTAGTGTAAACAGATAAATCTCACAGACTCATTTTGGTAATCTCTGCTCATGGCTATGAATGTGTCAGGATTGGGTATTGTGAATTTGGGTGCTTTGGTTTTGGATGGGAAGATATTACTTAACATGATTGGTTGTAGTTTCGGGGCTGAAATAAAAAGAAAAAAAAAAGGGAGTGGGGGAAATCCTTGGCGTTTTTCAGTTAAACGTAATACCTGGGAGTCCCAGGGGTAGGCTGCAGGGTGGAGCGGGTGCCCTGTTCTCACCTGTTTGGAAGCAGTCCCTGCACATGTTGATAAAATCTCATTGACATTTTCTTGTTAATCCAAGCTGTCCTTTTCCATCTCTCTTTTCTTGCAGATGTTATTCTGCCACTCTTAAAAGAGAGAGAGAAAGGACTTGGAGGTCTTCTAGGGGCCTTGAAAAAACCCCTTTTCCTTCAGTAGTGTATATACCCTGTGCTCTCAGAAAGACTGAGATAAAACATATCTCTTGTGCTAAATAAATAATAAATGAGTGCCTGGCTTAGTGAAAGCCCTGAGGTGGGGTTTCCCCTCAGCCAGATTGGGGATTCCCCTGACCTCATTGCTCTCAGAAACCATTCTGCCTGAAGGAACTTGTGCATGAAGGACAGCAGGACTGGAAGTGGTGGTTCACAATCTTGAGACTAGCAGGTGGTGGATCAGAAGAGGCAATCTGTCTGCTCCAAAAACCTGTCCTGTATCAGTCACCCTAAGAAAGAGTAGGCTTTTTCTGGCTGGTTTTTTTTTTTCTCAGCAGGTGTGCCAGGGAAGATATATGCTAGTGTGGTATTTCCCAGCTTCTCCTGCAAATATAAATAAAAGTATAAAGAGAATGAAAGAAGATTTGGTTAGAGGAACAGAAGCCAAATCCCATGCTTCTGGCTCACGCTGTGTTGCAGGGTGAAGGGGAGGGGTCACTGCTGATGTGCTGCTTGCTCACACCCTTGCTGTCTCTCTGAGCCACAGCTCTGAAGTGGCACCTTGCCAGCAGCAAGCAGAACTTGAGCTGTGGCACTTCAGGTTTTGCTACAGTTTTTTGAACTGAAACTGTTGGAGGAGAGAGCGTGGTTTCTATGTTTCACGCTTGAAGTTCTCCCCTCCCTACATGTTTGTTCCAAATAAAGCTCCTCTGGAATATTTTATAGGCCTAGAATAGGAAGAAGTAATGATTCTAGTTCTCTTTTTACTGAGAGCAACTTCTGTGAAGTCATTAGGATTAGGTCTAAAATGGTTGTAAAATATAGGCTATCCATGATGTTTTTGTAAAACTGATACAGATAATTCATGTATTAGTCATGTAATACTATCAACCAGCCAAAACATAACCATTTTGATTTTTATCTGAAATAAACTTAGCCAAAGGTTAAACAAATGCACAAACATGCCAAAAGTTAAAGAAATGCACAGGCATCACGAAGAGTGTTTCTTTCACTCTTTGCAGATGATATCCAGATACGTTTCTATGAAGAGGATGAGAATGGGGGTATGTGGGAAGGCTTTGGAGACTTTTCTCCTACAGATGTACATAGACAGGTGAGTGACAGCATTTGTCATTTGTTAACGATTTTCTAATCTCTCTAAACTGAGATTATTTTATAATAGTACATATATATTATATAATATTAAAATAGTAAATTAGATGAAAGCATTTGTATTCCATAGTAACCTCCTCTTTTGTTGGTTGCTTCTTAATAAGAATAACACAACCTTAGCTACTCTTTAAAGGCATACATTGGGTAACTAGGCAGAGTAGGAATACAGTGTGAGGAAGTTGTTATAGACCTGTTGCTGTAACATGCATCAGTGTAAACTGAGATAGGATATACAGAAAGCTCTCAGAGCTCCAGTGAAGACACTGAAAAAAAAGAGATGCTAAATGATGAAGGGACAAACAATGCATACCCTAACATATGTGACACGGTGATACTTCATATGTCAGTTCTGCCTTTGTCAAAAGGCTTTAGGGCTCAGAAGTGTAACTGCAAACTAAAATGAAAGTTTGTTTTTATAGAAGCCTTTTGCAAAGCAATTTTGCCTCCTAAGCCATGAACCAACTCCTACAAAATGTAAAGTTGTCAAAAAGCCATGATGTCCTTAACCATTTTTCCTTCACAGTTTGCTATTGTGTTCAAAACACCCAAGTATCGAGATGTCAATATCACAAAGCCAGCGTCTGTATTTGTACAGCTGCGTAGGAAATCTGATCTAGAAACAAGCGAACCAAAGCCTTTTCTCTACTATCCAGAAATCAAAGGTAATTCATTAAATGTGGTTTATATACTGGAAGCAGGAACTGTGGAGTCCCTAGGAATGCTTTTAATAAGATAGGACTTGGTTTTGTAGTTGCTGTTTTTAGAAAATATGGTATCTGCCTCCTTGTTTTGTGCTGAGCTGATGTTAAAAGTGGCTACTCTCTACGGGGTTCGTAGGCTTTTTGTTGGACTGGTAGGCAGTAAATCTATGGGTATTTTCCTAGTGAGGCTTGCTCCCCACAAGTTTCCCATACCCATGCATGCCTGTTATAGAGTAGATGGCACTCTCTTCCTCTGAGTTTTCTGCAAAATAATATCTGAGGACATTTTACTGTCAGTACTTTCAGATGAAACTTCAAGCCAAGGACTGGTTGGTGTCTGGTAGAAAAAGTACATGTTTTGTAGATCTTCCTTTTTACCATCATGCCTCACAATTTCACCTATGTTTTTGAATTTTCCAGTTGTCTGCACTGGTTAAATAAGCTCAAGACACATCTTAAGAGCAGTGAAAGTGCTGTTTCAGTCTTTTGTGTTGGAATGTTAGTCGTTTAGCAGAGAAGTACATGGTGTCAGACCTGTTTCCTAAGTTGACTGTGAAAAGAAGTTTAAGTAGGACATCTGTGCCCTTTCAAGTCTACATTTGAAGTGTTAGGGAACAGCCACAGGAGTTAGGGTTTTAAATACCAGTAATGTTACTAACATGGAAATGCATTGAGGCCCAAGTCAGAATTGGTGTTTCATTGTACTAAAATAATAATCTTTCTGCTTAACACTTTGCTTGGCTGCAGGTTGCTCTGATAAAGTCCTATTCTTGTGTCGGTGCTCTGACAAACTTTCTAAAATACATGTACATCAGTGGTGATGGGCCAAGGACAGCTGAGGAGAGAGGGGTGGTGATTGATGAAACAGCAGAAGGTGTGCATTCACAAAAACTTCCAGAGCTGCTGGAGGATTTTGTATCAGTAATTATTTCAGGACTCTCTTGCACAAGTTCCGTGGAAAGTGAAGTGTACTGTTTTAGAGCAAAGTTGCCTGATTTGAAGAAAACCCCTCTTACATGCCTCTTAATGGAGTAAATTTAATTCAGTATTGTTATGTGCATTTTTTGATCCTTTACACAGCCTAATCATGAAATTGCCACTTAGGGACTGGTTCCCACCCTGCCTCCACCCCTCTTGTTGCAGGCATTTACACAAACTTAGATATGCATATATGGATTTTTTTGCTTGTTTCTCTGACTAGATTGCTCTAGAGTTTTCTGACCTCATCGGTGTTGATTATTCCTGGTGTATGCGTGCATACATACATATTAGAGATCATGTATGCCTGGAAACAATGAACTTTTACTTTCCAGTATATGGTTTCTTGTATTTAGCAATCTCATTTGATGTGCTGACTGATGTGCCTGTGCATGAAATTTCTTTTTGTCATATGGCTGGTGAGAACTACTACATTGTTTAACAAAGGAAGGATATTTTGTTCTTTCCTCTATAGTTCTACTGGATTTTAATCCCTGTAATGTTTGTATCCCTATTTTTGTCTCTTGGCGTGACATTTTCACTTCGCCCAGTCACTCAGTTACTTCTTTCAAATCTTTGTGCTTTGCTTTCCAAGGGAGACCGAGTATTGTTTTGTACTTACGCTATAAAATATTTAGACTTTTCTTTCCTAATGCTGCCAGTGTGGTTTGACAGTATTCTGTCCTAGCTTTAAACGAGCTGTGTTTATTCTGGTGGCTTTTTCTGATATTTTAAGTAAATCATTTCAAGTAAACGTTGCCTTTATTTTTTGCCATACATACCCTTAAACAAAAGTTCAGTGGACACTGCAGGTATGCTGCATTATTGGAAATCAAAGTGCCTTGTGATGTTGTGACCTTTTGATAAGGGTCTATTTCTGACGTAGATTTACTTCTAGCAGAGCCTGTGCTTATATTCCACACAGGCAAATTTTCTTGAAGGTCACAGTTTGGTGCACTTGTGCAGAGGTTGTGATTTCATTTAGATGGAGGTGAATTTTGTGACCACTGATTTCCAGGTCTTCTCTCTATGTGAGATGCTTTTGAGGGAAACACTCAGCCCCCTAAGACATCTCTGCACCTTGCCCTCCCAGTCTGAGACATAGGCACCTGACATAACTGAAGAGACTGTCCTGTTTCTCACAGGAGTTCTCACTGCTCCATTACATACAAAGTTGTTCTGTTATTTGGAGGTAGAAGAGAGTTCAGCCTCCTCTGCATTTTCCTTACAAACTAGTAAAGTTCAGTAATGCTTTCTGTATACGTACCCTGTTCTTCTGTATGTGGCTGCTGGTAAGAGTGGGTCCTTATCCCACATGTTCCTTCCAGATAAAGAAGAAGTGCAAAGGAAACGGCAGAAGCTAATGCCAAACTTCTCTGATGGCTATGGTGGAGGCAGTGGTGCAGGAGGTGGTGGCATGTATGGAGCAGGAGGTGGTGGTGCTGGCTCTGGTAAGGCAACAGTTTTGGATGAAGAAGGGAAGGGGTCCTACTCTGGGAGCAGGACAGGCTTCTATTCTGATTTTAAAGGGTGATGAGGATTTCATCTCTTTCTAGGTAGATAAGACCTGACTGTCCTGTCTTTATACCAGTGTTACTAATTTGTAACATTTGTAAGTGTTACAAGTGTTGTTTTCAAGATTCATCAGCTCCTTTGCCTTCCTTCTTAGGTGTAAGGCTTGTGGTGACTTTTATTTTTTGTCTTTCAAGCTTTAAGTCATAGATAACACGTTTGTAGTTTAGGGAATCTGAGTCAAGAATCCATTGTACCTTAACTTTGTTGCTTTCTAGGGTGTCAAGGGCACTGAAACTCATGAGAGAGCTCAGCTTAAATTAAACAGGTTCTTAACTGTTTCTGGGTTCAGGAGTGGAATTTGGCAAATTAACTCTATTTATGCAAAGAAGTACTAAGAAATTTGCGACACTATTTAATCAATTTCCTGCTCAGCTCTGAAACCAGAGTATATCTGAGAAGGAGGATTGTAAGAGCATTGCTTTGGTTCTTGCAGCAGAGCATTACAACCCTGTAGATTACCAAATGGCATTTGAACCAAAATATCTTTGCCACTCTTTTTTCTTTAGCAGGGGACAGAGCAAGTTTTCACAGTGTTACATGCATTGCTAGCAGCACATCTATAACACAGCACAACACCAGAATGCAAATCTTGTTTAATCATAAAGATTTGAAAGCATAGGTGAAGCTTGTGAAGCCTCAGTTGAGCTTTGGATGAAGCATGCTAGTGCGGATGTATGCGTGTGGCTCACAGATGTTGGGATAGAGTGTGTTGCTAGCCGACCATCTCGGACTTCTTTGGATTTTTGAAAGGGTGGGACAGAGTTCACCTTCAATCTGGAAAAATCAATTAGATGGGATAAAGCAGAAGGTATTTAGAAAACAAAATTGCAGTTCTTTAGGTTCAGTGTTCTTGCAGGTGCTGTTTCCATTGCTTCAGGTTGTAATTCTATTAATTCTTAATATTTTTCCCTTGTTTTAGGGTTCAGTTATCCATCATATGGATACTCTGCTTTTGGAGGGATGCATTTCCACCCTGGCACTACAAAGTCAAATGCTGGAATGAAACATGGTAACAGTAAAAATGTCATTCTTGCAACAGTTGAATTGAGTTTGACCATCTTTATACTCTTACAGTATGCGCTGAAGTGTCTTGCAGGTCTAGTTAAGCATGCTGGGGAGGGCTTTTTTTTTCTTTTCCCTCAGAATCAGTTTGTTTTAGAAATCTCTGGCAGCAGAGGGGTTTGTGTAGATTATACTGCTCTGCTTCTCTTTAATTCTTTTAAAGTCTACCTTAAAAGCTGTGTGGTTATTTCTTCTCTGCTGCTAACTCCTGAGAAGCAGTCATCAAAACCCCTCCATGTGCTTGTATGCTCAGTGTGTGCTTTGAGTAACAGCCCTTTCTCTTGCTTTAATGTGCTGATTACAGGTGACCCAAGGACTAGGCCAGGAAAAAAGGTATCTTTCTTTGTTGCCACAGTCTGGTTCTATACAGTAGCACAGAGAAATAACATAAAAGTCAATGGAAAAGTTTAAGTTAATAATGAGGGCATTCTTGGTTTCCTAAAATATGGAAATAATTGTAAATCTACATGTTGAATACTCTGTAGTTATTTCCAGAGTCTCAGGGATGAATTTGTCACCCAAAAAACCCAAAAGTGAATGAACAGTTGTGCTAGATTTCCCAGGAATACTTCAGACTTCCATTCTTGTATCACAAATATGTATCTGTTATATATAAAAATGTATTTCTAAAGCAAGGGCTTTCCAAACAGTAACATCAGTATCTCTAAGGTTGTGTAAATTGCTCTGTCTGTCCTCTGCACTGGCATGTGATGAAGTATCACGATTCATGAGGGTGTAATGGTAACACCTATGTCAAAGTAAATCTTTGTATTGAGCTCTGTGGGGTTTGGTGAAGGCAGTTGAGCTTGAACACTTACATAAAAAACAACAGTGTTGGACACTAATGATACTAACTTTCATTTGAAGGACTGTCAAGTAACAGCGCGGAACAGGGTGGGAAGAGTTCTGATAAAGAAAGTGACAAACGGGCCACAAATCTTGCTGTGAAAGTGGAAACTGTGGAGAGTTATGGCTGTAGAACCTCTGGTGATAATGAAGAGGAGGAGCGTGCTTCTTCCTGTGAAACGGAAGTAAATGAAGCGGATTGCGGGTGGCAGGGTAAGTGAACAAGAAGATGTGTTTAAGGTAGATCAAACTGTGCTGTGGGCAGAGCTGGTGTTAAAGGCCTGGAAACTCTATCTGCTTGCTGTTTTCAGCATGTGATAATGCCTCCTGGAGGGAACAGGAGGGATTCCATTCCCCCAAATCTATGGTCCCTCCCCATACATAGTTCTGTGGTAACATTCCACCTTTGTACTGCCACTGGGCAACTGAACTTCTGCTTGTCATGCGAGGAGATAGCTCAGCCTGCTGAGCACACTTAGCCCTCCTGTGTAATAAACCTACACGGGAAACACTGGGAGGGGTAATGTTGGTGTGTGAAGTACAATTCAGCACTTGACTCGGCTTTTGATATTTGACAGGCTTTAATGAATGAGTAAATGGATTTTTGCAGTAGTTCTGCTGTTAAACTGCATGCAAAGTAGTGTTAAAGGCTTGAATTTAAAATGTAAGTTCCCATGTGACACATACACTGTAAAATCACACTGTTGTGTAGCAAAGTCTTACACATCAAACTGGTGAACAAAAACAAGGCAGTAAGGCAAGAGTAGTCAGTAGAAATGGTTTAGCAGTAGTGTTGTAAAATACAAGACTACAAATCACCCCTTCCCAGACAATAAAACTTCTTTTTCCTAGATTGTGTTTTAAAACACAAGTTGACATTCACTTATTTTAAAGGATCTGAGGAAACATGTTNCAACAACCCAAGAGAAAAACTCAACAGTTGGATTACAGAGATGTGGTAGTGGTAGGAATTGTGTGGGAAGGAATTTTATTGTTCCTGTCTTTTACTGAGATGTGATGTAGACCACTTTTGTTGTTCCAACCCTTGGCCAAGGAGAGGGAGCGTTCTCTTGTGTGCATCAGCCCTGTGTTACACTTAGATAACAGCACTAGAAACTATGCCTTGGCAAACCAAAGTCATGTAGTAGATGAGTTGTAGTTGTAGAAACCTCCAAGGAGTAGCTTCTTGTGCCCTGAGAAACAGAAGGTGCTCCTAAGAAAAGCTGAAGAACGTACTGTTTGCAGTTCTGGTTGTGATAAATCCCACGACTGATTCAGAAAGCAAAATCTTTTGCCAACATGTGAAGAAATAATAATGTTCATTTAGCAGTCACCAAGGAGGGGCCTGAATTGTTGACCTGGTTTCCAAATAATGAAGATTGTAGGCAGGAAGTTGACCCTTTCTTTTCTTTATCATAACTCCATGAAACAAGGCAGTTTCAAGCTCCAGATTACATGAAGAATAGATGCAGAACAACAGGCTCCATAAAATAGCTATTGCAGGTTAGACAATTTGTGTGTTGGACTACAAAAGATGTTTTCTTGTAGCATTTTGAAGGATAACTGTTCCTGTTATCTTGTTTTGAAGGATAACTGTGTGCTTGATAAGGGAAACCAGGGCCTTCTGCATCCAGAGTTTTTTGACTTTGGAAATGTCTGTACTGAGGAAAGACGTGATTACTTAACCTTCTTTACCCTGGATATATATCCTGAACATAACATTCATTTAATGCTCTTAGTTAGTATTAGGAGGTAAATAGCAAATGTAAACGTGCCAGCCTGGGTATATAGTATAGGAAGCAGTGGTGTATTGGCTAGAACAATGTGCTTCATGACTAGCTGAGGCCATTGGCTTGCAGAAACGATGTACTCGTGTTCATCAGGAATACACTTCTGACCCAGACAGAATGCCTGGTTTTGCATAGCTGGAAATCCTGGGTATGCTCTCCCTTTGTGTGCTTTAACTTACATAGTCTGGTTTACTTGTTTGCTCTTAGTAATTTCTGACTGTACAAGGTTTTATAGAAACACGAAACTTTTCAAAATACAGGCTGGTTTCAAATGATACTGTTTCCCAGAATGACAGCTGTGGTTTGAAAGTTCATCTGTTTCATTTTCGCTGGTTTCTTGCTGATACAGAACCACAAAGGTATTGACAGAGCAGCTAGAGTGACTTTTTTTCCACAAATTAGTTTCTTTTTTCCCCTTTCTCCCTTTTGCCTTCCTACTGTGACAATTTTGGTTTTTTGAAATCTCAGTGGTTATACATTTCAGAAATATAAGATGAGGATACTACAAATACTAAGTACTGTAGACACTGCAATGTTTCAAACAGGTGAACATGCTCTGTGCTGCTGCTGCAAAGCAGGAGAGACTGGATGGTTCGAGTCAGAGTGGGGACACACAGCCCTGCATTTATTCCACAGCTTCTCTATGAGTTTCTGTATGATACTTGACAGATCATTTGGACTGTGCCTCGGTTTCCTCAGGTCCAAACTGCTCTGAACTGCACAGGAGGTTCTTCACAGTGTTCTGTGGATGAGCATCTGTAGGTGTCACTTTGATTTGCCTAGATACAAGTTCCTGCTCCTTTTGTCTCATTACACATTAGTGTGCACCTCAGTGCAGTTAATTGGTGCCACTCAAACTAAAGGTGGCTTCCAGAGGTTGACTGCTGTCAGGATTCCTGCTGCTTCTACACTCTCAGGAGTAGTTGGCAATCTCTCTCGATGAGTCACTAAATAGCTCTTGGTGGTCTGTGCTATCTATTTCTTTGGCAGCACAGCTGCCTGTCAGGAGAAGGTGATGTTGCAATGAAGACATTCAAACTGATGAAGACAGAACTTTGTGTTGCAGGTGGTCTGTTCCTGGAGAAGGCCATGCAGCTTGCCAAGCGCCACTGCAATGCTCTCTTTGATTATGCTGTAACTGGAGATGTGAAGATGCTGCTGGCTGTTCAGCGCCATCTCACTGCTGTCCAGGATGACAACGGAGACAAGTAAGTTGCCCTGTACTCACTGGGTTGAAAGCTATGACAGGATGATGGCATCAGTTTGTTCTGTCCCCGTGGGTGCCAATCACAGGTTGCAGCACTGCTCTAACCAAGTAAATACCGTTCTCCTTTGGGCTCTTTCGGGGAGGTACAGGTGCCGTTAGGTGTTTGTGTTGCATCTGCAGAAATGTTCATTGATAAGTACCTGTCAGAAAGTAATCTGATCTGGTCACTGAGGGCATGTTGAGCACCTTGGGAGTTTTGTTTCCCCTTTTTTTTTTTCTTTCTTTTAATTTTTTAATGATAACACCTCCTGTTCAGTCAAAATTTTGCTTCCATCATTACACGCGGTTTATGAGGATCTTCAGCTTCATGCTGAAGGAGGGTGCCCTGCTTTTTAATTCATGCAAGTCCTGAAGTCTTCACAGGAAGCCTTAAGTTACAGATGCCCTGGGAGATTTAGAAAGAGTACCTGGAAGGTCCATGCTGCTCTGGTCCTCCCAACACTAAGCTCTTCTCAGAGGATGGTATTTTTCTCTTGCTGACATCTGTAACATACTGTTACCTTCCAAGAGATTGCACAGATGTTTGTGGCAGATTTGGCTGCTGATACTTGCTTGTCAGGCCTTCAGTAATGTCAGCTGGAACAGAAATCTCTTTTGTTCCTCTAAAGCTGTGCAGATTCTCTGGGATTCAGAGAGTGAAACACAGTGAGGAACTAAGGATTCGCAGTTATTTAAAGCTGTGGTGGTTTGACCCTGGCTGGAGCCCAGACTACCACCAAAGTCACTCTATCACTCCCCTCTTAGCTGGACAGGGGAGAGAATATGTATTGAGAGGCTTTGGAGTCAAGTTAAGGACAGGGAGAGATCATTCCACAATTAGCGTCGGGGAAAACCAGACTCAACACAGAAGAAAGGCAAGAAAACAAAAATAAACTAATTGCTACAGGAAAGAGGACTAAAGCTGCATAAGAGCAAATTTATTTCTGAAGTGAGATTTGGAAATAAAATGTCAGCATGACAGAGGATGCACACTATACTCTTATCTACCAGAAAGCAGAGGAACAGTTCTCTTACTGTAGTAGTGGGACTATTTGAACAGCACAGAGGAGTTGAAGGAAGGAAAGTGCTATGGTGCTGCCTATGGCAGTGTCCAGAACAAATAAAACAGGCCCTTCGTGGATGAGTTCAAATTAGAAATCATATTTTTTCTTCCTTTTAAAAATAACTTCTGGTTTTGCTTGCTCTCAGTCTGAATTTCAAGATGACCCTGCCCCCTGACTGGCAAGGAGCTTCTTTTTATTTTTTGACAGAAGTGTAGATCTGAGTATATTCAGATATTTCTGGAGCAGGATCACAAACACACCGTGTGTCCCATGTTAATATTGAGTGCCAGCAGCAATATGCTGAAGAGATGAGTCTGAAAGTTGGCCGGGATCTGCTGAGGGCAAGTTTGGCAAGTTTTGTTTTTCAAAACAAAGGGTGTGATTTTTGAAATGAAGTCTCAAGGGTCAAGATAAATCGAGCTCTGTTGGAGAGGGGTGGTGGGATTCAAACCCGCTTTTTTCCTGGTGGTGTTTTTCAAGTAGAGCTGCTCTGGCTGGTGGTGAAGGACCTGGCTCTGGAGAAGAGCCTGAAAGGCTGTTGAAGAGTCTTGCTATGCAGAGTCACTCGCGTCCCAGAACAGGATTTTCCTTTGGCATGACGTCTCTGGTCGTTTCTGCTGTAAATCCTGTGGCTGTTAGTCACCAGGCCTGAGTCCTTAGTCATTTTTGTGTTTGAAAGCGAAGAAAAGAAAACCCCACAGATCTGGGGAAACCCCCAAGGGAAAATTTCTTTGGTGGCAGAGAGAGGCTTGTGGAAATTCTGATGGTTTTGACAGTAAGAAGTCTTGATGTGCTGCTGCATAAATCAAAGCATGAAAAAAAAAACCCACACTAGCAAAGAATCTGGTGATTTTAACAAGTCCTGAAGCAATTCTTTTGTGCAACAAAGTTTGTATTTACTAGACTGGTAGTTATGTTATGATCAAGACCAGCAAAAGCTGTCCTGAGTCTGTTTTTGTGATGGAAGGGTTCAACACAACAGTTACTTTCTGTCTGCTCTTTTCCGGGGGGGGTGGCGGCGTGTGTGTGTTTAAATGTTGGGATTCATTTTAGGTGCTGATACTTGGTGCTGAAATCATGGGCTCTAACAGTCAGGTGTTTGTATCAGTGAGACTTCAGTCTGATATACAGCAAAACCTGGACATTTTAATACTAAATTTGAAGAAGGGGCAATTTGCTCATCGGGTGTTTGTTTGTTTCAGCGTCCTTCATTTAGCAATTATCCACCTTCATACTGAGCTGGTGAAAAACCTCTTGGAAGTGATGCCTGACTTGAATTACAATGACATCATTAACATGAGAAACGACCTTTATCAGGTGCGTAGTTGTGGCTGTATAAGTGTTGTTGATTGTTCAGCCAGTAGAAAGAAATTGTGCAACTTGCCCTGTCTTATTTTAATGAGCCCAGATCACACTGTGAGGGAAACAAGTTTAGAAACACAATACTATATTTGTAAGGTGGTGGAGGAGCAAGAGTGTTTTCTGGTTTAGTTCCTAGCTCTCCTTGATGTTAACAGAATTATCTCCATGGGTTAATCGTAGAACAGGCCCAAAATAGGAAATTTTTTTGGTTCCTGTCTTGTTTGGCTTCCGTGTCATTAAACCAGCAGTATGGATTGCAGCGTGCCAGCTCTGGGCGCTTGTGACCTGTCTAAGGTAGAGTGACTCGGGATTGTGAGTCAGCAGCTGCATCCCCAGTTATCTATAGGCATGTGGAAGCTGTAAGAAACAATACCTTTCCTATAGCTCCAACGACATTTGTGCTCATTATGTGAGTGCCAAGATTTCCCTTTCATAACACAAATAAAGCCCATCCCAGTGTTTTTACCCCTAGCAGGAGAAGAGCTCAACTGCCAGGCACGATTCTACCTCCTCAACTTCATCTGTAACAGAGCCTGAGCTTTTTCTCTCACACCTCAGACAGGGTTATAAAGAGAGCTGTGGAAACCTGCCTGGAAAGGAACCTTTGGAGTGCACACACCATTCGGTTGTCCCAAAGGCAGCCAGCTGGACGTCACGCGGCAGCACTCTGTCATTCCTGACGTTTCTTCTGCTGCAAACAGTCAAGGCAGATTTTTGTTCTGCATAGATAGTCTCAGAGTTTATTGTGACTTTTGGGGTCTTTTGCATTTCATTTTCATGTCAGTATAAAGCAGCTTTGGACTGCAGAGGCTGATGAAAGTAGGCAGAGGCTTCTGAATGGAATTCTGACAGAAACACAAAGCGAAGTCGGGCTCCACACCACAAAGAAATCTTTAACTACCAGGACCTCGACAGCTATTCTTAACTTGCACCTGAACCTTAAGCTGCTAGAGGGAGGGAATGTAGGCCTAGGCTAGAGATCTCCTTCTGTACGGGCACCGAGAGCTGGATTGTACATGTACCCTATAGATTCAGTAATTAATTGCAGATGGGTTGACAAGTCTGTTGGCAAACACAAGCTTATTGTGCAGAGCTGGAACTAGTGTTTTTCTGCCACCCTCTGCTAATACAAGGATAATGATGAGGAGATGGAATCTTGAGCAATCTGTACCTCAGCGTTGGAAATACGATTTCCTAAGCCTTACTGGAGTGCTTCCTGTTTGAGTACATACATTTCTGGGTACGCTGTGCGTGATGCTGGTGACTGGCAAGACTGTTAAGAATGCAGCATGCAGTCAGCCAGCCTCGGGAAATGCTTGAAACCTCAGTGCTGCAGGTGGCTGCACAGAACCAGAGACCCTGCAAATCGAACCGGCTCGCCACACGTCACATTAGCGCAGTTGTACTGCACTGACAGGTGCACAGAGCCACGGGATTTTCCTCTTTTCTGTGCAGCCGTTTGGTGGAATAAGGAAATCCAAAGCCCACGGCTACAAACCTCCTGTTTGGGAGCAAAGCAAGAGCATAGTTCAGCGGCAAAGGCAGTTTTGAGCAGGCCCTGCCCTGGAAAGTGCGTGTGCTCCCCCTGTGGTGTGGCCTTGGCTAGGGGGCAACCCTGGAAGCAGGATTCCCACATCTCGGGGGGACAGGGGTTGTCTGATTTCCTGAGTCGCTTCCACCACAACACACAGATAGTCAGGTTTCTGCCCTGGCTTTATGTAGGCAACGTCTTTGTTCCTCCCAAAGCCCAGCAGCCGACATTGGCAAGGCAACTTTTTTCCCAGTAAGCAGAAACCCTATTTGTAGTATGCAGTAGGAAAAATGTGTACAGCATACACAAGCTTTTAGTTTCTGCTAGCACTGGAGTAACATCTCACACCAGGAGCTTTTCTGGGTGATGTGGCTGTTGCTTATCTCCTCATGGCTTCCTTCTGTCACTTCCAGACCCCCTTGCATCTGGCAGTAATCACAAAGCAGGCAGAGGTGGTTGAAGACTTGCTGAAGGCTGGAGCAGACGTCAGCCTTCTGGATCGCCACGGTAATTCTGTCTTACACTTAGCTGCTACTGAAGGAGATGACAAGATTTTGAGTCTACTCCTCAAGCACAAGAAGGTCTCTTCGATGGTCGACCTTTCTAATGGTGAAGGTATGGAAAGCTAACGCCTGTATTTTACATGTAACTGCACACGCACAGCTCGGTTCTTGCTGGCACGGTGTTTCTACACAGGTAGATAAAGACCTTGAAATCAGCATCTTTCCCCATTTTGCATATGCTGTCCTTGGCTTTTGTATGCCTGCAGTCACGGATGAAAGAAGATAGACGTGTATGTGTTGTGGTTATACAGGCCAGAAAGATTGGTAACAGCCATGTGGCGCAGTATGGATCTGCATTTTTGTTATCGTGTATTCTCTTTGATCTCAAACCTTCAAGCACCTTCTCTTTTTGTTTGTTTGTTCTTAAGTCCACACACTTTCCCCAGAGAAAATGTTTCCTCTTCCTCTATAGTGAATGCAATCCCCATAAAAATCATTTCTAGACCACTATTGAGTTTCGTATCTGGTACGTTGTGACCATGCAGAATTAAAGCCTATAAAATAACCACAAAGACACAAAGACACAATTTCCTATTTTTCAGTGGCACAAGTCACTTGAATTTGGTACTCCTGCTTTAGTAGACTGCAAAATGTGACACTAAAATGTCATTATCAGGTGCAAAGAACTCTGTTAAGTTCCTCAGAGGTTTTGGAGGGGTGTGGGTTTTGTTTGGTTTTCTGGTTTTTGAAAACAGCTTCATTATTCTCTTTTTGAGCTGGTGTGGGTTACCTTGAGGTGATAGGGCAGGAGGATGGTACGAAGCCGATACCAGTTACTCCCCAGGCAGTTTTTAGAGGAGATGCTCAGTGGCCGATGGTGCCAATGCAGAGTATCTACTTGTTCAGTACCAAGATGCAGATCTTAATGCTATGCAAGATGGACTCTTCAGTTCCTGCCTTCTGTTCCACCTTGTCATCTCCATATTTCTTTTTGTTTTCATGCATGGTTTTGCCTCGCCATCAGTAACACAACACAACTAGTTCCAATTTATGCACAAAGAGCATTGTTATTAACACTGTCTTTTAGTGTATAAGCAGGCAAAACAACTCACGTAGCTCCAGTAACTCATTTGCTTTACGGTTCTCATAGACAGGGCTGCTTCAGGCTCATTCCTCTGACAGATCTGTACTTTTCAAATCTGAATGCACCTGATGGATGGGGTTTGTTTTGCGTAGGTCTCAGTGCAATTCACATGGTGGTGATGGCAAATAGCATGGCCTGCCTCAAACGGCTGATTGCTGCCGGAGTTAATGTCAATGTTCAGGAGCAAAAATCTGGCCGAACCGCATTGCATTTGGCTGTTGAACAGGAGAACGTCCCACTGGCAGGCTGCCTTTTGCTGGAGGTAAGGGCAGAATTTCTTTCTCCCAGCTCTTCGCTACCCTCTTTAAAAGCTCTTGAAAATTGAACCTCTGTTCCCACAGGCAGCCAGTCACAGTGAGCTTCCCATTCCTTCTTTTCAGTCAGGGATGTTTCTGTGCACACAGCCGTGGAATGGTGTCTGTTTGCACGGTAGCAGTTTTGATGCTTTGGTGGGGGCTTGGACTAGATGGTCTTTTGGGGTCTCTGCAGCTGTATTGCACAGATGAGTAGTATCTTTCTTGTTCTCATTCACTAAAAACTCAGGGTGATGCAGATGTGGACAGCACTACGTATGATGGCACAACTCCTCTTCACATAGCAGCTGGAAGGGGCTCTACAAAACTGGCAGCCGTTCTCAAAGCAGCAGGTATGAAAATCCGTATTTGCTGGAGCGTTTTCTTTCACAGTGCCAGTTCAGGTTAGCAGGTTGCAAGCGGGAAACTGTGCCCGTGCGCTTGTTAACGAGCAGAAGAAATGAGATGTTTAAAAGCAAGCAGTTTGTTTTCCCTCCGGAAAGGCCCAGTCGGGTGCTCTGCTACTCTCTAGCACCATCTAATGGTTAGAGAACCAAATTATGCTGGCTGAGAAAAAAAAAAATCTCTTGAGCAGTCTTGGAGTGGAGCACTTCGTTTGTAGTGTTTTATGGCTGAAGAAGCTGAGACGGGACCTCATTACATAGTTGTGGTGTCAGACTGCTTTAAAACCAAAAAGAAATAGGTCACTGAGACACGGGCGTGTCAGTGTTTCCCATTTCCTATCGCTGTGGACAAGGTATTTTTGAATGTTGATTGGAACACTTTCAGTTGTGTTTAGACCTGATTTTTCTCCTTTGAAACAGAAATTTAAGCTCTGGCTGTGTGCTTGGTCTTTGAATAATGCCCTGATTTCTCTGATGCTATACAAAGTTCATCACTTACGGTCTGCTCCCCTGTGTGAGCCAAGACCGGGTCTGAGAGTCAGCTCAGCCAGTCATAGCACTTTCTGTAGGGCCCTCACGCTGCACTGGTTCTGTTTCTGCTCTATAAAGGAGAGCAGTGTTATACAGAGATGGCACAGCCTGTAACTGGTGACACAAGTTATTTGCTGACTTAAGAAGTGTTGCTGAGGGCGAGTTACCATTCAGTACTTAGAATATGTATTTTACATTTTTCTGAAAAGCAAGTAGAAGCTTTTCCTTAAAGAACTTTTTGTGTGCTTGTTTTCCAGGTGCAGATCCTCACATTGAGAACTTTGAGCCATTGTTTGATCTAGATGATAAGAATGATGATGAAGATGAAGGGATTGTGCCTGGAACGACACCATTAGATATGGCAGCCACCTGTGAGGTATGGGGCCTGGGGTTTTGGTTGGGTTTTGTTGGGTGTTTTGTTATGAATGATAGTTCAGCATTCCCAGCCAGCTCCTTACACTGCTTCCAGTTATTTCAGCGGTGAAAAGTTACTGCTTTGCCATCAAACATTAAACGAAGTGAGCCAGCCCTGCCCCTCTCCCCGAGGGCAGTGGAAGAAGGCTCTGCAGAGCCACCTACCTGGACGGGACAGGACTGAGCAGACGCTTCCTGAAATAGGCCCCCGCCAGGCTTCAGTATGAAGACGAGCGGCTTGTACAGCTCCTGTGTGAAGGCCCAGAGTGTGAGACCTGCTCAGGGGGTTCTTTGCCACATGTTCTTCAGAACTGCTGCCATTTTGTGGAGGGAAAATACAGTCCCCTGTCCTACCTAAACTGTGGTTAGGCTGCACAGTCTGTGCTTTATTAGCCACATATGTGCAGTTAGTTTGGTGTAAGATACAAGCAGTAGCATCTCATCACCCAAAGTGGGGGCATGGTACTAGCCTTGAGTGAAAATCTAATCCCAGCTTTGTTTTACATTGCTGGTTATTGCAGACAGGCACTAGTTCCTCCCCTAGCCACTGCTTCTGCCACGTCGCCACTACCAGGTGGTTACTGCAATGACTGCCCCTGTATCTTGAAAACAGAGCCAGAGCGTAAGGGCAAGGGCAAGTAACTGCTCAAGATTTCTCTCTCTAGCTCTGCTCTGGCCTTCTACAATACCTTCATTCATACCACTCCTGGGACAGAAAATGTTGGCCTCAAAATGGAGGGAATTAGGGCCTTATACAATACTATTGAGACGTGTCAAGATAACAGACATGAGCCAGGTTTCTAATTACTGCGTTTAATGTATTCTCTTAGGTGTATGACATTCTAAACGGCAAACCCTACGCATCGGCAGTGGTTTCAGTGGACTTACTGACGCAAGGTAACAGCTCCAGAGGACCTGACAGTATCCCTGTTGTTGTGGAGTACTGAAAGTGGAGTTACCGTATCAGACACTTCCCCCGACATAGCTTGTAACTGAACGGGGGTGGGAACCCAGTCAGAGACCAAGTGTGCTTTTGTTAGGAGGACACACAGGAGGACATTTTCAGTATGACATTAGTAAACACTAAAGTACTCTTTAATTCTACTTTGTTTCTGCTTAGAAATTATCTGGTGCATGATTTGTGTGAGTAATAAACTAACCTTCTCTCTGTTCCCCAGGACATCTCAGAGATCTGAATGAAAGTTCCAAGATGCAGCTCTGCAAACTACTGGAACTGCCTGATCCAAGCAAAAACTGGTCCACTCTAGCACAAAAACTGGGTCTCGGCATACTTAATAATGCCTTCAGGTTGAGCCCGTCCCCATCAAAAACTCTGCTAGACAACTATGAGGTAGTGTGGCTGCAGCAAGTTACGAAGAACACGGAGGCAGGGAGGGTGTTGTCCTCCTGCAGTGAGACAGTGCATGAGCTTCTGTTGTCTTTGTCTTAGGTTTCTGGTGGCACAGTTCAGGAGTTGATTGCTGCTTTGAGACAGATGGATCACACGGAAGCCATTGACGTCATTCAGAATGCACTGTCCAGCTCACAAGGTGCATCTTACCTGGAAGACAACACCACAGACGTTCTTCCATCGTTGTCATCACCACACACCTCTGCAAATGGAGAGACAGGTAAAACTGACAGAAAACCAACAAGAGTTTTTTACTTAAGACTTTTTTCCAGCTCTCCCTGACTCCACTCCCCACCTTGGACTGCTGTCCACACAGTGCCCGAGGTGCCTTCCCGTTTCAGGAATACTTTACTACAGCCCAGCCTTCTTGTCACAGACCTTTGCTGGGCCTGTCAGAGGAACAAACAGTCTGTCTGAGTGACAGCCCTGCCGTACAGTATCGGTTATACCACCTCCCTTTTCTAAGCCCAGGCATCTGCCATTTACTGGCGGTAACTTCTTGGATGTTGTGGGGATAATTTCAAAAGACAAAGTAGGTCCTGTCTCCCCCGAGTCTGTAGAAATTGCCCTTTGAGACTCTCCCCCAACACCACCTCATATCTGGATAAACACTGTGGCCCAGTGTAGGCAGAGATATCAGGGATGGTTTAGGTTACTAGGGCCCTCCAGCGGTCCTGCAGTCCAACTAGCACCTCAGAGCAGGGCCTGTGTAACACTACACATGCATGACATGGACAACCCCAATTCGGTTTTGAGTCATTCTTCAACGATGGTGGTCCTACGGTGGTTCTGGGCAGGGGGACTCCCCTGGTAGAGGCTGGGAGAAGGTGTTAAATCCTCAGCAATGGTCAGCCTCTGCCTGGCCACTTGAAGTAACAGAACACTTTGGTCTTTCCCTAGTACCCCGTTCAAACACCAGTAACGGTGCTGGCAGCATAACATGGAAACTTACATCATATGGGAAAGTACTGTTGATACTATTTTGGAAAGAAAGGACCCCCCCAGTAACTCCATCCTGGTCTAACACTGCCAGGTTACCCTATAGAAAAGTGTGTGTTCACTCAGACCGACCGTTCCCACCTGTCCAAAACTGTGCTCGTACCCAGACTGCCTCTTGTGCTAAATCTTGACAGGTCAGAGGGGTTCTGCTGCTTTGCCACATGAACAGGCTGCGCTCTGTCACTTCTTTACAATGTCTGTTTCAGGAAAACACCACTCATCTCCAACGAGCTGACCACCACTGTAGTGACTGAGTCCATGTCATACCTTCCACTCAGGTCCTGTTCTCCTGCAGTCAGGTGCTCCTGTCGTGGCTCTTGCACAGACGACAGCTGCTGCTGGCTTCTGCTTGTCACGCTGCTCAGGCCCATGTCCTAGATGAAATTGTTCAATTGTGTGTCTCAAAAATGAATCTGTAAGTGAGAGAACACAGGGAAGTTTTAGGGGCCTTGTCTGGAGCTGTACACTTGCACAGAGTCTAGGAATCAGGAGAGCCAGAGAACCCTTGGCCTTGCTTACTGCCACACTCGGGCTGCAGCGACAGCATTAGTGTCAGTCTGGGGACACCAGGCTTCTCATCCCAACAAGCTCCAACTGCAGCTGCTCCCTGCCAGCAGTGCCTCAGATCACAGGCTTTGGCCAACTGAAAACCTTCAGCACAGCTTTTCCTATTACAGTATCTAACGCTGGAGATCTCTTCCTATAGAAGAGCTTTCAACCTATGGTTTGCTTGCCTTGGCTTTCTCTGAAGGTGACATTACCTAAGCAACACAAACCCTAACCTGTTTCCCTTCTCTCTCTCACTCAGGCGAGCTTTATACCAGCAAATTTCAAGACAACGAAAGCACGTGTGACAGCGGCGTGGAGACCTCCTTCCGCAAGCTGAGCTTTACTTACTCAGACTCTCTGAACAGCAAGTCAGCAGTAACACTTGCCAAAATGACCCTGGGCTACGGACATGGAAGTTCAGTGCAAAGCAATTATATAGCCAACTAGTAACGTTCAATTAGCAGTGCACAGTTACTGGAACGTGACATTTAAGATTACATCAGTGTCGTCCTGGCCCCAGGGGAGGGAATTCACAACCAAAAATGTGCTGGAGGAACCACCCAGGAACTTGAACCAGCCGGGACTTCAGCATGAGGATCCTAGCTGTGGCTCCCTTCCTCGAGGGCTTTTAGTTCTGCTCATTTACAAGCCGTATATAGTGACCAGGGCCCTACTGCCACGTCAGCAACAGGACTGGACACTGATTTCATGAGCTTTTCAGGTTTGCGAGGATTTCCGTTTATAGATGAAAGTCACTCCTTGTTAACGTGTAATATCAGCTCACTTACTAAAAAGAGGTAAGGCACACAAAGCAATCAGAGGATCCAGTTTCTGGCTGCTCTCTTCATAACTTCTGCGGCACAGTTGCATGAAAAAAGCTCATAAAATAGCTGGCAAAGAAAAAGCACAACTTTAATCACAATGACAACTCAGAGAAGAGAATCCTAAAAAATAATAATTATTGTATATTTCAAATAATGTATTTAAAACTTTAGTGCCTCTTATTAAAAAAAGTTTCCAAGTTTCACATTTTCCTATTTGTAAATAATTTTTATATCTGTTCCTTTTTAAAAGAAAAGTGCTTTTTAAAGGCTTATTTTTATTTTACTTTTATAATAAAAACCCAAAATGAAACCTCTTGTCTGCACTTGCTGCAATTTTTACATATCTTTCAAGTGGAGTTATTGAAGATTTAAGTGTCGATAGATGATTACACTGACTTCCAAGTCAGTGTAATCATCTATCGCAGCCAATCATAAATGAAGGGCTGCTTATGTGTCTTTTATGGTGGGAGATACATAAGCAGCTGCATGTGGAACTAAAGCTTCCAGTTCATGGTCTCTTTGAGTTCTCCTAATTATGGCAGCAAAGAATCACTTGCACTGAAGCCAATTCAGTGTCTCAGCAAATCTCTGAGGAGCCCCAACATCTGTGCTCCTGAGCAGTTACTTCTTGTTGCAGGTCAGTTCTGAGATGGTGAGATGCTGGCCCTGCTAAGAATACAGGTACCAGAGTCCATGATGAAAAAGCAGTGAGCAGCTCCACACCGCTGTCACTCACCTGTAACCAGGTTTACTTACACTAGGATGGAGATGGGCAGGGGAGTTCTTGGCTCAGCTCAGTTTTCAGTAACCAGGGTGGTACTCCTGAGAAAGAAGTCCAGGTAAAGCTTGAGAACTGTTACACTTGGAGCAGCATTTGCTGTAATGAATTGAACCATGAGTCATGAGACTTGTGAAATAATTTTATATCCAGCTAATTACTTGCAGAGAAATAAGATACAGACTAGTAGACACACCATTCTTTCTTTCCATTAGTGTATGTATAGCCTACACAGGCAGTGTCAAAGATGTATGGAGTTTTTGTTCAGTTAATGAGTTGGTGCAGTGTTCCCTCTGCACTGCAGCTGTAACAGAGGCAAAGGTGCACTGAAGTGATCTCAACAGCAGTCAGGCAGCTTCGTGCCTTCCAGCTGATCTGTTTCAGCCTATTTAACAAAAGGTGCTTTGATCACTTTTCCCCCTCTTGTTTCTAACTTAAAGCGTATTCTCACTAACTCCAACAGGAACAGTAATTTTTTTAGAGTTGAGTCACACCATAGGACAACCTTTCCATCTGTGCTAACCCTGAGCATCTGAACTATGTGTTGCAAGCATGCCACAGTTTGTCAGAACCAGGGAAGAGCAGGAGGTAGAACATGGTAGCGCTGGGGACACTATAGCAAGTGACACTACATCTAGGAGGAGACGTTTTTGTGTCTTGTGTAGTCCCTCTCTGGCAGAGGAAGACCAAACCTCAAGAAAATGCTAAACCACACAGCTTTATTCTTTCTACTTTACATTTTTTCTTACTAGTAGGCTGTGATCCTGTACACAACACCCCAATTCTCATTCTGATGGCACCCGAGAGGTCAGGCTCTGTGCAAGTAGGACTGAAGGCAGTAGAGAGAGGAACCAGACCTTGCAAGAGAAAGTATAAGCAATGCAGACAAGCCTTAACAAACATTTAAAGCAGATAGATATATTCTTCCTAATGGGCAACTGTCAAGCTAAATTTATCTGCCTCATCATCGTATCTGCTCTCCTTGGGCAGATTTATCCTTACCTCTCCTTGCCCAGAAAGGAAATGTCACTCTTACTTCATAAGTATGATGGGATTAACTAAGGAAAATAGTCCTGCAGGAACCCAAGAGCTTGCTGCCCGAGCACTCCTGTCTACACTTGGCGTAGAGAAAGAAACCTTTCACTTACCTGCTAAAGTGAGGGTAGTCGTGGTGTAACTTGGTCTTAACGTTCATTCAGCACTGCAAGTTTGCATGTGGGCTTCACCAGACCCTATGGGCACTGTCCCTTTTCTGTTCCATATTGCCCCCGAGGAAACAAAATGGGGATGGGTATTACTCACCGAGCTCTCAGAGTACGGAGTAAGGTGGAGGTCAAGAAACGTGCATGAACAGCCAAAGTTTCTGGAAGTGCTAGTTTTTCCATTAGAAGTTCTCGGAAAACTTCCCCAGCAGCTGCTGAACACGCTCGGAGCACTGTGGCCGGATGAACAGAAGCCCTGATGCGGCCCACGCCACAGCAGGCCCTGCTAATGCAGCGCATCATACTGCGGGGCCCCTGGTGCTTATTTCCATTAGCAATTAGAGCACAGAGGCTGGACATGTGGTCAGAAAGCATCAACCCATAACCTCGAGCTGACCCTTATAGGCTGAGCTGGTCCTTCTGAGCACTAGTCACGCCTCCTGGCGCTTCTGGACATGCAGATTTAGCTGTAAACACTTGCAGTATTCCAAGGGATCAATACTAACCAGAAAGGTTATTTTATTAAGGTTTTTTTAATTCCTTGGATTGGAGAGGGATGTAACCTTTGAGCATCCCTGAGTCGAGGTTAGTATTTTAAATTAATTACAGTGAGGATCAAGATCTGAAATAATTCTAAACTTAATCTGCACCTGTGGTAATTGGAACTCGCTGTGTTATTTTGCTACTGCAGTGCTCTGTGAAGTGCCGGGAACTTGCAGAATACGGCAAAAGGAAGTTGTGACAACAGAACAGCACGGACCTGCTCCACATTTGACAGAAATGATTATTCAGAGAGTTAAACTGCCTTTGGTTTTAGATTGGCTGCCACAGCTGCAAGTTGCTGTTGTCACCTTGGGATGTGTTTACAAATTTAGGAACTGAATGTGGTAGTGGGTATTTCTGGTGGCTTTCAGAGCATTTAGGGGCTGCAGGAAAGAGAGGAGTCTTACCTGCACATGGCATGAAGTCTTTTCTCTCTTTTCCAGGCAAGGGAAATACTGGTTTCTCGCACATAAGGAGGAAAAGCAGTTCTGGAGTAACCACCAAAGGTCCAAATTCTTGACGGCTTCAAAAGATTCCCACAGCTGAAAGGAACAGAGTACAAGTCACTTACTCAGGAGCTGCTTTTCTGTGTCAGGGTTATGAAGCAGTCTGACATCCCACTCGGCGCCAGGCTGTAGCATGTACATTACTCAACGCCTCTAGAAGTTTCCCTGTGGACTCATTTAAGAGCACCTGATCAGGGGGTTCTCAGCCATCCCTTTCCCCTTGGTGTTTTCATAATGCACCAAGAGCACCTGCACAGCACTGGACTTCAGTACACACTCAGAGAGGAGACACTTGTGCCTGACTTGGTGTCAGTTAGCCTGTGACCTGCGGCAGCACTCACCAGCATTCCATCTGAGTCAGCACAGACACACGCATCACGTGCACTCACACAGCGCGGTACTGGGCCATCTGGGACAGCTAGTAATGGTTGTCTGCCAGACAGACAGGAATGTGACTAGCACCCCACTCCTTTCAGATGCACGATCGCCTCAGTACCTCCTTGTCCTCGGCATCCCAGACAAGAAACTCTACATTTGGCTACAGCATGGACCAAAAGCTGTGGCTAGTAGCAGATGGCTAGATACACAAACCATGTCACTGTCCTACATACTGGGCCTGCTTCTTCCTGGAAGGTCCCCTGTTACCCTCAGCTTCTCACCACCCTACCAGTGCAACAGAACAGCTCTCTACAGGAGATCAAGCCTTCTGCCATTTCGGTCAGAGGACGCCAGCTAAGGCTGGCTCACACTGTCACTCCTTTACAGCGCTGGGGAAGCTCGCGGAAGCTCTCAGTGCTGAATGCTTAAATATCATGATGCATCATGTGTTAGTTGGTAAGGAGAATCACAAGGCCAGCACGCCAGGCTACTACAACAGGCAAAGGAGAACAACTGCAAGAGGAGAGAAGTTGCAATTCTAACAAAAGCCTGGCACTCCCAATGTTTGCAAAGAGGCAGCAAGAGCCAGCAATTAAGGTTCTGATTTTTCACCACCATGAAAAAGGATTGAAACTGTCAGCTCCTGCATCCAACAACAGCACACTTCCCCAGCCAGGCCACTGGCTCAACTCCGCTTGGAGCTCCTATTCTGGATTACTCAACTCTGCTGGACCAGAGCCACAGGCCAGTGGTTCTAATGCACAAGGGTAATGTCCTTCCGGCCCAACCATTCCCCTCAGAATTGACCAGGTCCCCAGCTGGCCACAAAGGAAAAACATGCAAAGAGCAAGCAATACTGAATTGCTTCACATTCACAGAGCCCATCAAGAAACATCCCAAGATCAACTTCTAAAAGCCGACCCCCAAGAGCAGGCCCTGGCCAACAGCCACACTCGGCCCCTTCCTCCCAGCTAGCCCTCAGGGTGTTGTTTCCCTTCAAGCTGTAGCATGTTTCCTTAGTTGTTGCTGCCTAGACCAAAGCCAGCTCTATACTTGCGCTATGAGACACACCACTAATCAAAAGTGGTATTTACAGGTCTTCGTGACTGACTCTAGTTCCTGCAGGAAGATGGCTGCTCCTTAACACTGGCAGGGGCAAAACAAATTCATTTTAAGGTTCTTGATTTTTTTCACTTGTTTCCTTTTTCAACCCTAATCGAGCTAAATTGGGGACTTCATTTTACTGCCTTGTAACATCTGACTGGAAAGCAGAGTTATGTAACCCATATTCCTTTACTGGAAACACATTCTTGAACACTTGAACTGCACGTTCCGGGGATGACTCGACTTACCCCTCAGAGGGCAAGAAAGCAGCTTGTGACTCTGACAACATGAATGCTGCCTCATGAGCTACAAAACTAAACTGTCCTTAATTGAGAGGATACTCCCTGGCCTGCTCCCCTGCACCTGGCACTGCCTCAGGTCGCTGGAGTGGTCTCTGCAGCACATCTCCAGAACACAAGGGGACTAACAGAAGAGAAAGTACTGAAGGTCTTGTTCAGGCCCCAAGGTGTGCAAGCAGCAGGTAACAATGAAGACTGACCAAGAACTGTGAACACTACCTTAGGATTTCAGATACAGCCACATGCTTCTCTCCTGGAAAAGACGTAGAAAAACTTGGAAAAGCTTCCAAGGAAGTGTTTCTCTAAACTGGAGCAAAATAAATCTTCCATGTGTGGCAGAAAGTGCCAACAAAGACATGCTGTCTAAAGCTCAAAATGGTCTCTGCAGATCCTGAGGGGGTTCAGAGCCAAAAGTCTGCTAGAGACCAGTTACAGGACAAACCAGGAGCCAATGCTATGCAGCTTTCTTCCAAAACCTGCTCTCAAGTCCTGTTCTGGAAGGGCATTTGTCATGGCTCCTGCTGAGGGGAACTCTGAATGCTCCTTTTGCCACCTGCAGAGAACAGCCCAGGGGGAACCCAGAAGCAAACAAAGCTACCAGCACAAGCAGACCCAGCCATCCCTTGAACAAAACATTACCAGCCTGCACCCTGGGGAATACTGATGAGGCCACCAGTAATTTAATGATGCACATGACACTTACCAAACACTGGTCTTAATGCTCCTGCTGCTGATTCCTAGCCCATCAGATACAACTGGCAATGCAGCTGCTGCAACAGCTACAGATGGATGAGTAGATCAGAGTAGATGAGAGCGATGGCTACTCTGAAGATCTCTCCACACTCGCATTCTTAGCCTTGCCCTGACCCAAGACAAAGGCAGAACCAGTGAGTATATGTGGTGTGTAGTCCAAAAGTACCAAGGGGAAACACCTCCCCAAGGTACACGCAGCAGCCACAGCTGCATGGAGGAGGGAAGAAAATCATATCTATAAATAAACATACCTGCCACAGCACTGGGAGTCCAGGAGAACACATTAAGGACATTAAGACAACAATGGAAGCAAACCTCCCTGCTATACTGGCTTGAGTTCAAGCACTTGGCAGTTGCTAATTTGTCCTAACAGCACTTAGTGCTGAATTCAAGTTTTGCAGTGAGGAAGAATGGACCCACTCTCCACAGAGCTTCTGACCTTCAATGACTAAAAAATTATCTGAACATTTTTACATCAAACATTAACTGCAGAAAGCAACAGCAAAGCTCCCAGGGTTTTATAAAAAAACACTGTTCTACATAACAGCGCTGAGGTATCATCGTTCTTCAGATAGTCCCCTGGATTTTCTCTGAAAAAAGTAATTCTGTCAGAGCTTCATTTATTTGACACAACTGCCATTTGGAAACTCTGTCTAGATGTTGCTGGAATAGACACTTCTACAGCAATGTAAAAGAAAGATATCTACCAGCCTGCCCTTTTCCTAAAACACTGAAGCTATTAGTGGCATTTATTCCATATTTTATTCACATTTTTCCATCCTTATCTTCAATTGACTCTATCGCTATTTTGATTCCAGGACATGGAAAAAAACTGAAGGCTCTTTTCTGTATTGGTGGTCCAGGATGCTTCTCAGATAGCTTCTAAATTCCCTTATCAATGCCTTCATTTTCTGACTGTTACTCATTACTATAGCATTCCCTATTTATTTCATAGCCTATAAACACTGGCACATAGACATGAGTAATTTTGATTAGAGTTTAGGGATTTTTTCAACTAGGATAAGGTGAATCAAAAAAGCACTCCTGTGCAACTGCAGTTAGTTATCTTGGTGGCCTAATAAACCACTTGCAAGCAACTTCCATCTGTCATTTCATCTTGAAGTTTATCCTCTTGCTCAGGAGCACGTCGGTTTTGGTTAATGCCCAATTTAGAAAGGGCTGGAGATCCCTGAGACTCAGTCAGTGTCTCCTGCCCATTAAAACTGCGATTGCTGCAGGAAACAGCTCCCAGTGCCAAGCTCTCTGGCTGGCCAGTGGAGCACACAGCCGTGCTCCCCACACAAGCTCCAGACCTCCAGCAAGCATCACCCACATCGTGCTTTAGTACAACAGTGGACATCGCCAGCAGAGCTTGTTCAAACACCTTCTGCTGCAAAGTGCTGATTCTGCTAGATGTTTTGCAAGAAAAGTAGCGCTCACTTGGACTGTGAGAGGATCCTTGTGGAACCCCAGCAAGTTCCCAGCCTCATTTTAAACCATCTGACAAGCCCAGTGTTTAAGGACCTGCCCAGGACTTGGAGGCCTGGATTTCCTGACAGCCAAACCCTTGGGCTTCCATCTCCACAACCCCCTATGGTGAAGCAAGCTCATTTTCTTTGTATCAAATGCCAAAGTGAGACAACATTTCTAGGGGAAACCTAAACATTTTAGAATAGGAGGTCAATCGCCATCGCTTTGTATGGACTAAGGAGTTTATGTGCCACCAGATCTAACTACAACTCAATAGTGTCTTCTATTGGGAACCAACATGCAAACAAGCAAAATTAAGAAGTTGAGGTTTTCCTTTGTTGCTGTCCATATTTTAAGAGGCAGCATACACACCCCCCCTTTGGTCAATCTTCTCCTTGTTCCTTTTCCCATAGCCAGGCTTCTCTCACACTATGCCACATCGGGCAGGGTTTCATCCAGCAGCAACAGGTTTGTGACTGCACCTGCAGCTCTGGGAAGAGACAAACCTAGATGCAGAGCTCTCCAGGTTACTGCTCACGCTGTATGAAAAGGGAGAAGAAGCAATTCTCAAACTCAATTCCCCTTTCAGAATGGGGAACAGACCTGCCTGATGTTTGGCTAGACAGCCTGAGTTTCACATCTCTTCGGAAGCCTACCTCGCAGGAGGCAGGCTGGACACCTGACAGAGTGACAGCCATAGTGCTGAAAGGGCAGGACTAATGCTCTCCCAGTTCGTCAGCAGACAGATCAAACCACCCCAAGTGGGGGCACACATAAAGGTGGACTCAGGTTCATTCCCTGCCCATCCCCCTTGCCCCCAGTACCCAGCAGTTATCCTGAGTTTTCACTTACAGCATAATGAAACTGGAAAAAATAGGGATTTCTACAACCATAGTCTGGAGGTGCCTATTTCTGTCACCCGTTCTCTATGAACTGGCGAGCTCAGACTAGCTCTCTTGCACCAACACACCCCTCTCATTTTACACACGGGGTGTATTTTTTACATAACCCAAGAAAGCCTTACTTTCAATGCACCACGTGTATTATACACAAGCTTTACTGTTGGTATCTTTACATCAAACCAGAAATCAAAATTCACAGCATAACAGAAATAGTATGTTCCCTGGTCAACTCAAGTTGTACGTCACTTCAACCTTAGTCAAATCCTTCGAGTTTTCTCCTCTTCTTGTTTCACGCCTTATCTAGCAGGAAATGAAGTATCCTCAGACATCCACCAGAGAGGTCAAGGTTAGAGACTTTTCTAGTTCTTCAACACTGGTAGGTTCCCAAGGATAAAATACAATCTCTTTCTTCTTCTCGGTCATGAGGAAACCGTTATCGCTAAATCTGCCTTTTATACTCCCTACATCCAGAGAAACAAACGGAGCAACTGCAGCTGTCTGAAGAACAAATACATAAGTGTCATCTTGTTGGGATACAGAGGCCTGGAAGAGAAAGAAATAAATGAATTAAAATATACACGTTAAATAAGAATCCAGTGGCACCCAAACTGGTAAAGACCAGAATGTCAGTAAAACAGACTGAACAACCACATTTGATCAAATATACTGTTCTCTCATGGAAACATCTTCTGTAACAACAGATTTAGTTAGGGGTGTCCCTGCTTCTTGCAGGGGTGTTGGACTAGATGGCCTCTGGGAGTCCCAACTCTAATCATTCTATGATTCTATGATTCAAACCAACAGGATCCACATACAAGAATCATGCAAAAACACCTGCAAATATTTTTGTAGCCTTTCTCCAGAATACTACAGCTTGTGGGAAAATGCCATTGAGTGTTATCGCTCCACAATCTTCTTACGAAAGTAACCAAGTTAAAGGTAATGACTTGCACCTTGTCAGAGAGAGATCTGTCCTTTCACAGAATCACAGAACATCCTGAGTTAGAAGGGACCTGTAAGGATCACCAGGTTCAACTCCCAGCTCCACAGGGCCAGCCAAACACCAACACACCAAACACACTTCGCTCAGTTTAGAAATTCTCAACTACTAAAGTAGAAATACACAGAGGCAAAACATGGTAAAACCCACAGTAACGCGGGAGGCCACCTCGCCTTGATGGAACAGGACCGTGAAGCCCTTACGCTCCGTTCCAAAGCGGCTCTGTTGTGAAACCCAAGTTCTGCCAGTGGTTCACCTCAGAGAGCACTGCCAGGATGCATTTCGATGCAGCACTTGCCATTCAACACCACTCAATATGCTACATCATTTTAAAATGCCAATTTCCATTAACTGTCTGCTTCTCAAATATAGCTAAGTGCAGAAATCACGTCCTGCTTACAAGAAAAACTACTCTATTCATTTTTAAGGAAGAAGCAAACTTCTTCCTTTACATGTTGTGCTTTCTGAAGCAACACTGAAGTCTTGGTGTTTGTAAAAACAGTGCTGTGAAAAGCAGTGCTTGGATTAGCAACGTATCTGAAAGTCTAGTTAGTTTATTAGTATCTACAGAAGCACCAGCTTCTCACAAAACAGAACAACTTCTTAAATCACAGCTGCATACTTCCTTCAAATAACCACTTTGCGTTTATCCTTCCCAGCTATCCTTATTAGTTAGTACTGCAGAGACAACACAGCCATGGGAAAAAAAGCAGTGACATTTCTCAATGATGCTCCAGTTACAGAGCTTTTATTGTTGATGATGTCATCCACAAAAAAAAAAACCCACCAGAAAAACCCCACACACAGCGTGACTCAGACTCCAGACTGTGCCACCAGCTGAAAAAAAAGAAGGGGGAGGGGGGAAGAAGAAAGAAACCCCACCACAACCAGGCTGATTTCTTTCCTTTGTATGCTCAGGAGGCAGGCCATGCTGCCATGAAAGAGATAAGAGGAGAAAATCTGGCCCATTTTCTTTTTGTAAAGCAATTATGCTGGTCCAGATTCAAAGAGATTAAAGACCTCTATTGCCCCCTTGTTTAGTTTAGCACTGAAGTGAAAAGCTGCAGCTTGGAAATCAAATGTGAGAAGACACAGGTCCCCATCTTGCCAATCTGCTGATTAAGAATTCTGCAGTAAGATTTACATGCTAATAAGCCAGGCTTACCAAAGTGTGCGCACACACACACACACACACACACACACACTTTCAGCATGCTGGCCGTCTATATATAGATTGTGCTTGCTTGGAGCAGAAGAGATGTAGGGAAAAGCAGCAAATAGACTGGAGGACAGTGCTATAAAACACTGATGCTTCTTGTGCCTGTTCAGAAGACCTACACGTCTGCCAGGCATTCGGAATAATCACTATTATGCAAATGAGAACCTTGCGAGGGGACAGGGGTTTGCAGGAGGCGGACAGCAGCACGCAGCATTGCTTGTCAGCAACAGTACCCTGCGCTGATCCAAGAGCCGGAGCAGTCCAGGAGGAAACGCTGCTGACTCCACACTCAACTGAGCTAGCACCACCTAGTACTGACAAACAGTCCTGCCTTACAAGCCAAAGCGCTTGCCATGAAGCCACTGGCTATCTAGGGACAAAAATAACGAGAGAAGCAATGCTGCAGCCATCGAGGGGAAAGTCAGGCAAATTAAATTAAATGGTGACTTCGTCATTTAAAACCAAACACCAAAAATCCCCCACCAAAATCCTGCTAGTGTTACATAGGTATGCATGCAGTGACACGGAAAAACACTATTTACGTGGAACTCTACGTGGCAGCTGGAATTGCAACAGCGAAGGAGAAAGAACATTACGCCGGGTCAGACACTAGACAGCAGGCAAAGAACTCAAAACAGTAAGATTAGCAAAACCAAACACAGTAATTCAGCATGAGTGATGCTTACACTAAGCGAGGTCTTTCCTAATCCTACAGCATCCTTCAGTGACGAAAGGAGGTGATGGTTCGTAGGACTCCGGAGCCCACCTTCTCCCACAAGACAGAAAGTAATAACACAGCTTTCCCTGGTACAGTTTCTGCATCTTTCCAGCAAGTCCTTTACGGGCTCCTTGTAGATGGGGACAGCACTTTGTGCTCTTACAGTCACACTGTCTTTGGCAAGGGTGCAAACTGGCTCCAAAGAACTCCAGGCGTGCACTGCGACCTATCAAGTGTGTCGAGAGAACACAAAGCTCAGAAGAAACGTCACCCCCGTGTGCATCCTAGGTTTTGCATGGCTCACTGCAAGAGTGGTTCTCCTGACAGTACCAGCCTATCTCCACCTAGCAAGAAACAAAGTTTTAAACAATCGATATGGCATGATAGATTGCATAAACCGAACAAGACGTCTGTTTCAAGCAGTCTGGGTCTGTTGTCCTTGGTCTGCAAGGCTTTTTGTTTTCTACAGGCTCCTCGAGGAGAGGGACGACAGCTCCTGCCAAGGCAGTGCTGCAAAATGAAATGGAATTAGCGAGTGACGAAGTTATTGACAATTTTTCCTCCCCTTCCTGATTAAAAGTCAAGCAAAGGATTTTCTTGAGATTACTCAGTGTTATGTAACAAAACCCAACCGGGTGACCTAGTGCTTCTGCACAATCACTGTTACACAGAAACAAGCTGGATTAATACAGTAAAACACATTCCTACACATGCATTATGAATGCACCCTTTTGTAAAAAAATAATTAAAAAAAGAACAGTTTGAAAGGTGGGTGGTTACGAGAATTACAGCATTCTATCTCTTCACAGGATTTTGTTATTTTTTACCTTAACAGGGGACTGCACTCAGGAACAGATCTTAACTCCCTTCAAAAGTTTTATATTTCAAATTTTCTTGAAGTGAGAAATACATTATTCATTGGAACAACCTTGCTGCCAATGCTTCTCTGACGGAATCAGAACAGCCTGTTACAATAACTCACACCAGAAATAAACAATTTCATTCAGTGTAGTCCTACTCTATGAACTGACTATCCAGAAATCGCAGCCATTTTCTACAGTATATATTGCTATATATCAGTAACCTTATAGATTTGAGGATTCATAGCAGCCCATGAGAGTAAGCAGTGAACTAGGAATAGACATACTACTAGTTCCAAAATGGCTAGTGAGTCATTCCAGGTCTCTAGGTCTGGAATTCCATCCTTTCCTACCATTTCACATGGGATGCCCTTGATAACAAGCACTGTATGCAAAATGGACGCTAAATTCATTTGGGATCTGGTTGCCATATATCAACTGCAGCTAAATGTAACAAACTGGAAATCAAGACCGTGCTCTACAAGACAACTCAGCAGCCGAAATACTGCCTAAGAAATCCTAAGAGCTTCTATACCATTGTGAGGAAACAGGTAAGGTATCAACTGTAAAATGTTACCATTGCATAGGTGACCTTGCAATCAAAGTACACCTAGATGTTGCGTTGAAAATAATCTAGTTTTTTTTTTCCCCAAAGCAGTGTTGTGAGAGAGACAGTGAGTACTGGCAAGTAACAGTTTCCTTTCCCCCAAACCACTTATTCCATTAATCCAGTTCTAACACCCAGGAAACAGTTTTATTAAGTGGTGAGGTACCATTTTTCAGTTTATCTTACTTAACCATCAATCCCTTTAAGATTTCAACGGAAAAGTTAATTTCTGTATACCTGCCTGTACACCTACAGGCTGTAGGCAAGGCAACTAATTGCTTGTTCCGTGAGGCAGGACACACTACTATAATAAATATAGGATAATATTGCCCCCTTGGAAGATTAGAGATGCTCGTCGTGTTTGAGTGCAGATGTCCTGAAGCTTGTTTATAGGAAGATGTGCTCCTTTCAGCTTCTCACGTTTTTGCAAGAAGGACACAAGAGTGCAGTTACTTACCCTCAAAGTCAGCTTGTGGTCCTCATGAAGATCTGAGACACCATAAATGTATATTACACCTTTGTCTTCATAGGCCACAGGCAGCAGTGGTGCAAAGAATTTCTGGGCAAAATAATGGAGCAGTTTCCACTTGCCACCATACTCTGAAAAGGGTTAAAAGGGAGGCAGATTCAGAGTGAATCCAAGATTGCCTTGGCAGACAATCCCCTCCTGTGCTCTCTGGCAATTCACAGTGTTCCCCTGTACCCTTCTTTGCCCTATTACATGCAGAGAACGAAGTTACTCGTGTTTTCTTGCAGGCCAGGCTCTGCTCTAGAAGGGATCTGATACCCTTTCAGGCTCTTTTCTCTTTTTTAAGCTTTGCCAAAGTGTCACCTGTGTCAAAGCCTGGCTCCGGCTTTGGGAAGTTCTGAGCTCTGAAGCCCTCGGCACTGCCCCAAGGCTCTAAGGAATTTCGATTGTCAGTGCAATAGATGCTGCTCTCGGCAGGCCTCAGAGCCCACCACAAGCTCAGACAAGTCATCCAGCGCGTGCTGAGGTTTCAAAGCTCACTGACTTGAATTTTTTCTTCAGCTTAATTTACAAGATGAAAGTCTAGACTTGGACTGTCTTAAATATGAAAATGTATAATGAAATTTAAGTAGAGCAGTTTTTGTTACTTAGTATAACATGAAATCCCATTTCTTTTTGATGGGCCCGATCCTCAGTTTCTGCTGTGCCTTCATTTCTAGCTGGATTACGTAAGGACAGTACAGTGGTGACTGGAGAGAAGTGGATTGCCACCTAGGCAGCAGATACAGAGATGCTCAAGAAACCCGCTCGGCAGAGAAAACAACTCAAACTTAACTTGGCATTACACTTCCACAGGGAAAACAAAACAAATAAAAAACCCAACCAACAAGCAAAAGCAAGCAAACCACACACTTGAACCTGAGAATGAGTTTTGAAATGGGTACAAACATTTAACTACTACAGCTATTGTTTTGGGGTGTTTGCAAACATCACTAGTCTGCTTACCTGAAATCAGCTTTCTAAGGTTGCAATTCCCCTCCCCAAAAGGCCTAGAGCCATGTGAAGAACAAAGCTGGAGCAGTTTCACACTGGAAGAGTCTCCCAAAGATAACTTCTCCAGCAACAGGATCTTTAAAATACACTTGTCAAAGGAACTTCAGACTGCACAGAGAATGGAAGCTCATTGATTATAAAAAAAAAAAAAAGTCTCGTTCTTCAGCTCATCTGTTGTTTTAATTTCTTTTAAGAACAGATTCACATTCCTTGATTGTTACATGTAAAATACTCCTCATTCCTCACCCCCTTCCCCCCCAAAAGAAACAAAAGGGATCTAAGAAGTCTGGAGATCAGGTAGCTCTGTGATAAATCTGGGGGCTTAAACATTCCTGTTACAGATGTGCACACCCAAAGGCGCCCTGAAGTTATTTAAAACAGCCCGGGACAGTTTTCTTCTCCTCCCCTGACATTTAAATGAATGCTTGATGAAATCAAAGCTCCCCAAACTTCTCCCAAGAGTAACATGGGGTCTGCACTCTCCGTGGTACCAAACTTCAGAACAAGAAACTAAAACTAGGACTGTAATGCAACCTCAGTAGCATTTTGTCCTGACTGTTTTCTGAAGCCTTCGACACTGAAAGCAGGAGCAAAAACAAACAGTTCTCCCTGGAATGCATTTTACATTAACCACATCACTCCATTAAATGCAACCTGAGAAACATGCTGCTAGTTCTCCCCTCACCTGTGTCTCATGAACTCAGTCCTTACTCTCCGTAAGAGTCCGTGGTTTCAGCTCAGTGTGGGCTCTAAATATTGAACCTGCCACAAAAGCCAGTTCTCCGTTCAAGGGAATGTCACAACTCCCAGGTTGGGCACCTCAACAGGAGACCAGCGTGGGCATGAGGTAAGCTACCACGCTCCCCTCCAAAACACACTGCACTGATGCCAAAGCATTCAACACGGAACAACCAGCTCCGTGGCCAAACAGTAAAAATCCAAACCCAGCTGCAGGAGAAGCCCCTGTAGTTCTGAAGGCAGTTCTGTGACTCCATTCAATCCCAAGCATTTTAAAGGTAAATTGAATGGAGAAACACTTGGTGCCTCCTTCCCTCCCCACTTCACAAGAAAACACTTCCGCTTTGTACAGGAAATTATGTAAACCCCTCCACAGCTCTCTGTGAAGTAACAGATTTAAATAAGAAGCACCCAGTGGTGATGCTACCATGCAATCTAACAAGATGCAGAAACGTGTTTTTGAAGTGCAAATAAAACTAATTTCTCTGAAGTTTTGCATAATTTGAGCCATTAGCATTTCAAAAATCCCTCTACCACACTGCCTAATTAAATGAATATTAAACCTTTCCTCATTCCACCAAGGGAATAGAACAAAACAAAGGGACAGCTGTATCTCTGCTGAGCTTCTTTTCTGTAAACTAACTTCAACAACACATGAATAATTCAAGTATTTGATATATTTTCTTCAATGACGTCAGCTCTGTACTTAAAAGACTTTTATGGTCTTCACAATCACTTAATCTGTCAATACACCTGTCTTTACAAAGAGGCATTTTTCCAAGCGCCTTTTTCTCCAGAGGCACTTAAAGCCTAAGAGCATCAGTCATTGCCAAAATTATAAAACCGAACATTGTGACATACCATTTCCTAATGCAAGTCTAGAAAGTCCCAAAAGATGAGCATTATAGTTGGACTGCTGCCTTAATGTTTAAGTAAAAGTCCATTTCTTCTACTGGTTTGGGTTCCTTTGTTGGTTGCAGTTTGCTTGCATGAGTGAGGGGAAGGGGGAGGAACAGAGAAAAAGGAAAAATGGAAAAAGGAGAGGGACAAACATTTCCCAGATAAAGAAGGGGAGAATGAGTTGAGCTTTTATTTTCTTAAAGCAAGGCCAAATGGCATTCTAAGGACAGCTCAAGAACTCACTGTAACCCTTAGCTCAAGAACAGTAACCCATAGCTTTTGCAGTTCACTCATATTTCTTCACACATGAAAATCTTAAAAGTTTTTTCTAAAACAGAATATGTGAGAAATAACTCAAACTGAAAGAGAATCTACTGAAATCCTATACAGCTGCCATAGAACAGCTTCTCCATTTCAAAATGACTTCTAGTTAGAAGTGTTCAGAACGTGAAACACAGCACTTCTCTCATACCGCACATTCCCCCCTACTTCTTAATGCTTTAGCTACTTGTTTCTATATACTTCATTACTCCATTTTTGTTTTTAAAAGGAAACAATCAAACAAGAGATATAATGTGAATATTTTCAGAATAATTTAGTCATAGTGATTCACCTCATCTGACACTGAGCTAGACACCAAATCTCAGCCAGTCATCTCCTATAAAGAGCTGCTTGAAAGCTATGCTGTGTGAGAGCTGTCAAAAAAGTTCTGTGAAAATCAAATTCAGCATGGAGAAGATAATTCATCCCACTTATTAGACACGGTGACTCACTGAGATAACCGTCTCTTTTCCCAGCTGACTGCAGAAGAAGTCTAGCTGCCTAGCCTTTGAATACCAAATCCCATCCTGCTCAGAACAGGATCACAGTTCTCAAGCTCGTTGACAGTGCGCTACTGCCTACTAAAGGGAGAGGTTCAGATTGTTGTACCATGGAGGGGGGCAGGGGAACAAAATCAACGCATTTATTGGGGTTATGGAATACATCATTATATGCAGGTGCCCCTTCATACCCTCCTGTCCCACTCGGTCCCCCTCTCAGTCCACTCTCACCCAGGGTGGCTGGGTACGTAGATGCATCTGTAACGCTGTAATATTTATATATAAATATAATTGAGGAGTTCTAGGACAGGTCCTTTTGGACCACAACATTTCTTAGAAGTCTCCAATTTAAAAATAATTAATCTTTCTAATTTTAAAGTAATTAAACTTGCAAAAAGCATACAGTTTTATTATTTAAAAAAAAAACAAAACTGGATGATAGCTCACACAAAGTTTCAGGAAGATCCATCTCTACATAAGAAAAGCTAAGGTAGTTGAAAGGTTAGTTTTCACCTTTTTAACTTTCAACAACAAAGGAAAGCTAAGGTTAGCTCACAAGGGAGTTGTGAAACCTCACTCTTAACCATCACTGTGTCCTAATAGGCAGGTTTGTCTGGCTTTAATGATATTATTTCCCTGGGAGACATGAGAGTACTGATTAAATGAAAAAAAAGTATTTATAAAAAATTGGGAGTTATATACAATTTTAACTTCTCTAAACTAAATCTTGCTAAAATAAGGGTAGGAGTTGGCAGCTGCTAAATGTGAACTTCCATAGGAAAAGAACTGCTCTGTTCTTTAACCTCTTCCACACAATACTAGTATGATTCTGAGAAACACTTTTCCGGAAAGCATTTCTAAAAGAGGGACAGAAACATGTTTAATGTTGCCCAAAAGAGACAGCAGAGTCATATTTCTTATGTCAATACATCCAGCTGAGGAAAATAGGACAGGATGGATAGTTGGTGCTTTTTATCATACTGTCAGAAAACTTACCCAAGGAAGCCCATGAAGGTGCCTGCCAAATGTCGTTGAGTTGCCAGTACATAGCTCCCATTGTGTGTCCTTCTCCCTTGATTATTTCACTTTGACTAAAACGATAGAACTCAGTTTCTGTCTTTACACACTGAGCCTGCATCACCTTAGTCAAACAACACACACAAACAAAATAATTCTTTGTGTATTGTATTCACTTTCAAAGCATGTGTGTATGTATTTGCATATAACAATAACTTTACAGCAGCACATAACTTTAAATTCGAGCCTTCAAGAGCACACATCTGCAGTGCAGTGGACCTCTGCTTGGAGATCTACTCCTAGCAGCTCCCAGCAGCTTTTTATAAGCAGTATCTTTAGAGGAACTCTGGAGGAGCTACTTCCTGCCTTCCATCCAGTGAAGATAATGGGGTAACAGGGTCTTTGAAAGACAAAGGAAACTTAAAATACATTTTATATTGTTTTAATTAATCTAAATAAAAACTACAGGAGTTGCAAAGTGATGTTTTGCTGCACTATCTTCAGTATACATTACAATGATGCCCACAGTCCTCTAGTTTGTAATGTGTACAGTCAAAATCATGGACCAGAAACACTTCCTTTCATCTGCACTCCCACTTCTGTCTCCACCTCGTCTTAAGAAGAAAAAAAAAAGCTTTTCAGAAGTTTTCATTGCCCAAGTTCTCAACTGAAACCAAACAGCCAGTTGTTTTTTTCATACAGTGTATTACTAGGCTGGGGAGGCATTAAAAGAAAGTCTCAAAATAGAAGGAAAAGTTATGCTTTAGGATAACTCTTGTAATTAGCCACTAGAGCCAAGTTTACTCTCCTTATCCTTTTTTGCTATCCCTATTTTGCTGTTCTTAAATTGTTTAACCTATTAACAAGGCCCTGACAGACTTAATCTTGCAGAAACTCGCACAGCTTTTTGAGTCAGGAGCTCACTGCATGAGTTTTACCCATTTTCAGTTTTCCGGCATCCCTTGTTCTCTTTTTCCCAGTGCCTAAAGTTCTTCAGCTGTTTTGTTCTTATATAAAACCTGTTGACAGCAGCTCTACTGAACATGCAGTTATTACCACCAAAAGTGTTTCTGAAATTCCTTAGCACATCAAAAGTAACAGCACTTAAAGCTTGCCTAAGAGCATTAAAAAGTTACTTAGCATCATTTAAAAATCCAATAAAAATCACGAAGAAACAAGTATCAGGTACACTGCTACAGATAAAGAGCAAAGTACAACTTACCAGTTTGGGAAAAAAACCCAACCCATAACCAAAAAAAACCCAAACACACAGAAAGGAGAAATCCTCCAGATTCACTAAACTATCAGTATCTGAGTCCATAAGAAAACAAAAGCAACTATTAATCTCATTCGCATGAGAACTACATTCTCTAGAAACAATCTTGTTTCAAAAGCTTGTGTGTTGGTTGTGGTAAAATTAAAGCAGTGTACCTACAGGACCCCCACACCCACCCTGGCACAGGGAGGAATAGCGCAGCACAGGGAATAATCCTGTGCCGGGGAAGGCCAGAGCATGCCTGAAACCCCAGCCAGCTTCACGAGAGGGCCCAGCTGGGGACGGGGGCCAAGGCTGCACGCGCAGCCAGACTTTCTCCCAGTTAAGCCAGCTTCTGGGAAATCTCCCAGTAAGTATTCCAGCCCTTCTATACTGAAAACTGGGGTCTCTCTCCAATTAATGAGACACAAACTAGTTCCAAATTAACTCGGACTCTCCAGTGCTTAGTGCAGAAATTTGCTATGTAATTCAATGTTACCTAACGGGGTAGGCCCACTTTTAACGGCCAAGGTTGTCTAATGGGACAGGTATGGGCAGCTACTTACACTGAAAACCTTACTGTTACCTGAGTGAGGTAAATGGTATCTCTGAACTTCTTTACAGGATCTGTGCTCTGCGGAAGCTTGAAATGACGCCCAATTTGTTGAATCATTTGATCATTGCCATTCTCATGGTGTTGTCGATGGAGAGAAAAATTACTTGTGTAGGACCAGTCTTCGCTGGAGGAAACCTTTAAAAAAATCCACAAAAGAAAGATCTGAATTAAAAGGCAAACCATACATTTAACAACTGATGGGATATTCATGAAAGAGTATCCATTACAGCCTGCTGACATCATCCAAAACCTTTAAAATCGGTACAAGTTTTCTACAGAACCTCACGCAGTCATGTAAGGATTTTGAATCAAGCACCCTTTGCTTATAGTCCTTGCACAAATAAACGAAAGCAGGCACTGCTGTTGAACCGAGAAGAACAATTTTTGACTCAATAACATTTGACTTCTTTTTTCCCAAGGTTCAGTTTGGACAAGGGACCTCAGAGGTTTGCTTACATTCATAATATAACAGAAACACCCTAAATTAAGATGGAAGAATGTAGTCTAGTCAAACACATTTAGGCATTAAAGTTACAGAAGTTACTAGGGCTATAAATTCTAATAATTTGTATATTTTCAAAATTTGTCTCCAAAACCAAATGATCACGACACAAGTTTTTTTCAACTAAGACAACAATGCTGCATAGCTCATACAGTTTTTATTGCCAAGCTTTTATTGTAATTACAGTCTCCATAAAATCTTTTTTATTTAAAATTGTTCCTTTTTAGACTTGATTGAATAGTTTTTGTTGTTATTAATATGGATGAATGTACCGATTCTGTCTCAGATAATAGGCTTTTCCCGGCAAATTGAAAGGAACATTCTGAACTCCTTTTCTTAGATGCATGAGTATCAACATCTCTCTCTGAACAAATGGACAAACAGCATGATACTTCTCTGCTCCAACTGGACAATTAAGATTAAAACCATGCAACATCTGCATGTGAAAGGAAACAAAACCAAATCCTTTTATATGCAATACATAAACCCAAATTTAAATAAAATAAATTGGTAAAAATTATTTTAAAAAATTATAAAAAATCAGTACAGCATTTGTAATTTTCTTTCTGTGTCTAAATGAACACACATGCCTAGACAGAGCAAAAGGAAACATGTTCGGCAATCAATGTTAATTTTCCTAGTAATTCTATTTAATATGTATCTTAATAGTCTCATAATAGTTTCTAAACTCAATTCCTCTCACAACACCAAGGTAGACATTGAGGAGGGGAAAGACCAGTTTCACTCCCTCCTTCATCGCAAGCTCACACCTCTATCCCAGCTGCGCCGAACACCACATAACAACACACTATCCCAACTACAATTCGGATGTCACAGTTTGCTGGGAAGAGACCCGTTGCCCTCAGTAAATAACAGCAGAGGGGATGGGTAAGGTGTAGAAGCCCAGCCTTACCTTTTCAATTGTGCTGAAGGAAGGCCAGGACTGAAATCCATACTCTGAAGCAAAACGAGTCTTAGGATACACTGTCCAGTTCCAGCAGTCACTGCTGTAGTTGTAAAAGTGAGTGTCACCATAATGGGTATCGTAAGGATTCTGGGAGAGCCAACCTTCTTTAACAGACTCCAAGCCATTGGTGGGACTGGATGTAATAAAAGGACGACTCTTATCTTCCTGGAATTTTAAAAAACAAAACAACAACAAACTAAACAATCAGAAAACCCAACCCCCTCAAAGTGATTGGCTTTTATAATCTAAATACGCAGATCACATTTTCAAGGGGGGAAGGGGGGAGGCAGGGAGAACATACTTTTTCAAATTTCTGAGTCACCACCTAAGAAACATTTCCTTTTGCATCCTGACATTCATCATCTTTACTTGCTTAATTAGCTTCTTATTTATGTTCTTGGAGGACAGCTGGGCATGATATTGCTTGCTCTGCTGTTCTAAGGGATTCTCTCCTCACATCAAGAGATTTTCTATCTTTATATGCTTCTAAATTCTTAATGAAAGCTATTTAAAGTGTGCCTTGTGAAAAATAAACTCAAGGAACATTAATATTTGAGTACTGCGACTTCTTTATTGAAAATCATTACTTTTGCAGTGTTTTTACAGGAACAGGGCCATGGTTTTCCTCTTTCTTATTAACTAGTCACCTAAATTTAGTACTAGTGAAACCAAGGTATTATGCCACTAATGCCTGCATGGTAGCAATGTGGGTTATTGACGTTTTGGCTGGCTCTCCACGTTAAGATAGATGAGGCTATAAGAAGAGTTACATTTCAAGCTGTTCAGAGCTGCCTTTATTTACAGCCTCGGTAGATTTAGTATACTAAATCTTTTAGCGGTACCTACAAAGTAATGAAGGAATCTTTCTGTAGGTATAATTCATTTAGCACCCTACTTGTAGTAACATAGAGCCCTGAGTTAGTTACCAGTCATAAATTATAGCAATTGGCTCCAATACAGAAAAGCACTTAGACATGTGCTTCATTTTAAGTAATAGTCCCTTTTTTTTTTCAGGGAGGGGGGTGGGGGTGACACATGAGTAATTAATAATTAACAGAAACAATTTACATGAGACCCTGTGTTCCCTGAAGTCTTTAGCTCAGATTTTGAGGTTTTTCCAAGTTATACAATCCAGTACTGGTAGCAGTTACAAGTTTCCTCAGGTCTTTTCTGTAAGGACCTGACATTTTTCACTGTATGGCTTCTCCTGCTGTCATAGGTATTCTATGGGTTTAAAATAACAGAGGGTTCGTCTTGGACAGCAACACTACACAAGTGAACTGTAACTCAAAAAGAGTATCAGGCCAGACTGCCTCACTTTGCTTCACATGTACCGGCCATCCAACTCACGCAGCTACTCACAGAACCACCAAGGCGTACCTTTACAAACCGAGGCGTACCTCGGTTCTGGAAGAAAAACCTGACAGAAATCTAGAATCCAGATGATAAGCAGGCTATAAGACACCATTACCATCTAGAATGCATAACTGCCCTCAGGATTGGGATCCTTTTCAGCAGGTTCTTCCAAACCTGGTTTTATTTTTACTGTTTCCTCCTATCTCCACTTTTCTAGAACTCTGAGAGTTTAGAATGCTTTTGTACAGCTACTCTGACAATGCCAATAGCCTCCACCAACAAGCACTAATATTGTTCTCACCTACGTACACCATGCCTGTCTTAGCACAAGAAAATTTCAGGTCATGAGCTTCAAAATGCAAAACATCTCTCATCCTAAAAAGGACAGAGATTAGACTAAAATTAATACCCTGAAGTCAGTAAGACCATGCTGTGCAGGATAACTGGGCAGAAAAAGGCCAGCAGCATTTTTTAGGTTAACAAAAATACGTGCTGTTGTTGAAGAAGGAAAGTCTAACTGCACAAAACACTTGCAATATTTTGTCTCTTTGCAAATGGAGTAGTTCAGAACTACACTCACCTGTGGTTCAACCATTATTTGTTAATCCCTATGCAGTTATGCAGTATCAATTTGGGACTTTAAAATCAATTTCACTCCATGTACAAGTATAAAAGTTACAAGCAGATTCCATTTAATAATAACTGCAGTATTGCTAGAAATAGAGGAACAGAACTACAAAAGCTGCGCAAAATGGGTAACAACAAATCACAGTAGTCTTCATCATGGATTTCAGGTGCTTTTGGTCAAAATGCTCACAGTTTAAGTCTTATGTCAAAATATTTTATTTTACCTTCATATACTGTGAAATGTTACTAGTCTGTCTTTCAAAGACACACAATATAATGACTATACAGCATGAGCAACAATGTCTAGCGTAGCTTTTGTTTAACCTGCTTAAGCCAAAAACTTAAGTCAAATACTGAAAGAACACAGTGAAGAAATAACATCTTTGTAAGGTTCTTCAAGTGCTATTAAAAGGCCTGAGAGTTGTTAAATTTTTCTTACAACATTCAACAAAACCAGGATCAAGGATCGTCTAGATGAATTAATGGGTAAGTTGGGTTTGTCCACTGGAAGTGAAGGCATTTGTGGAGGTATTTAAAAGAGAACGGAAATAAAATGCTACTACACTACAGTCTCAAGTCCTCCTTTACTTATCAAAGTGCTAGAGACAAGTAATTTGTCGGTCTGCCTTACTTTGAGGATAACCCTAGAGTTTAAAGAGTTGTTTACATGAACTTGGAAATTGAAATTCCTCAATAACGTACTGGGGTTTATTTCCCAAAAGGATATAAAAAACCCACAAAATAACAAACGCTCAAATTGAAAACTTTTTGCCAAGTCATAGTCCCCTACAGTTTCTTGAGATCACTTACAGCAAGAACTATTTCTTGGATGTTCTTCACATAAAGCATCACATAGTCTTTGATATAGACTTCTCTGTCGGCATAAGGTATGGAGAACCAGTTGCTTGCAATTGCTGCTTCATTTTCATTGTTACCACTCCACAGAATAATAGATGGATGGGATTTTAAACGCTTTACCTGCAATACAACTTACAGTCTCAGAAGTCAAGCAAAATTACTTCTCTTAAAAATTAAAAAAAGAAACCAACCCACTTTATTACTACTTGAATTACAAGTCCACATGCATATCACACATGCTGAGCCTACAATTCCTGCTTTTATCCAGAATGTTCACTATTCCCTCAGCTGTCCACCAGGCACAAACTTTCTAATATACATTTACAGAGGGGGAAACTTAACATGCTGATATATATCTACCATATGCACATCCTCATTTACTCCAGCACATGTGAAGGGCAAATTCTGCATGCGGCAACCATTACAGCTTACTCTCAGCGAATGCTCTTAAATATCCTTGAGAAGAGGCAAGTTTGGACATGGGGAAGGCCTAGACCTCTGCTTGACTGACTCCTCCTTTAAGTGAGTTCAAGAGGTTTTAGCAAGGTTACATTTTGTCTCTGATACATAAAGCTACACTAACAAACACTTCCAAATGAGCATTTTTGGAAAGCTAACTTACACAGCCCACCAAGAAAGGTAACAATACACAGAGCTTTGACACACAGACAAAATACCTGATGAGAAACTTCTGCTCTTACGGATTCTAAATAATCCTGGTCAGTTGGATATAGCGCACATGCAAACATAAAATCCTGCCAAATCTACAGGGAAAATGAAAGAAAATACAAAGAAAAACCCTGTTAACAAAACAATTTGCGTACCTGAAAAACTATATGGTTCTTGGGGTACACAAACCTTTGTTCAAATAGAAGTTATTTAACTCAAAAAGAAACTCAAATTTTCAATTTGTTATTCTTGTAAACTACCACCAAAATAACCACATCCTCCCTGGCATTCAATATATGCATATTTCACTGTGGTTTTCATCCATATCAGAGTTACAAAGTATTTACCCTTAGGAATCAGATCCTTACAGCCTTCACTCAAGAGCGGAATATTGCTCAGTAGATAAGAGTTCAGTAAGTTTCAGTGGAGTAATTAGAACCCATGCACTGCTCAAATGTGAACGTGGAATAACCTCCAGCCAAAAGAAGCTGTTTTTTTTTACTACTTTGCAGGTGTAACACCAAATCCTCATTACTTATTAAAAAGAGACAGTAATTCTTCTGATGTGGTATTGAGCACACTTAACAGCTGTTCAAGTGTACATGTAAACAAAATACTTCCATATCAAATGCACAAACTGATTTTACAAAGAGCAAATCTTACCCAGTTAGACTATATACTCTAAAAACAGCAACCTTTCTCTTCAAAGATGGTAAGTAGATACCACTTGAGAACAACAAGCCTTCCTGTTCAACAATGAACTCCATTTCTACCTCAAAGGAGAAGAATTACAAAAAAGGGGAAAGGAAGAAGCACAATGAGATCAGCAAAATTTCTGTTTCACCTGTTCTGTTTTTTAAACTGCTGTAACTCTGAGTCTCTTGATATCCTATCTTAAGTGTTACTGGAAAGATCTCTTGAAGGAGCAAAGGAGTCTGTAGGACATGACACTTTTTTGAACGCTACTCTACACAGAGAGCACTGGATCAGCTCTGCATTTTCCTTGCTGCAAGGACATGCTTTTCCATGCCTCTTCAGTGTATGTTTCCTAAGAAAGCTGAAGATAGGGAACAGGACAGTGGGAGGTAATGGGTCCATTCATAGCTGTTACACTTCCAGCGCTGTGCAAAAGAAAAAGCAAAGCTTTTGCTGAACAATTGCTCAGAATCCTTCAGTGACTGTGTAGAGTCAAAGCTATTGAAAGAAACTTTCTCTTCCTATTTCCCTCAGTGAGCTATCACTGTTTTCCTGTAAGCACAGTTTGACTCTAATGTATTTTTAAGCCTTTGCCATACCATCAGAAGAAACAAAACCAAAGGCTGCCAGCACCAGCCCCTCCAGAAAAAGGGTCTGATTTCCTGCATCTATTTGATATTTCGTCTGCTAAGTAAGATCTAAATCTTGCACTGAGCATTGTACAGGCTCAGATAGAAGTGGCCTAGTTAGGTGCTTGGTGTCAAAAATGAAAGAACTGTAAGTGCTCAGAAGCCCTGGAAATAAGGACATTCATTCAGATGACTAAAATAGATGTAACTTTTTTTTGATTCCCCAAGCACACACAGCAGAAGGCAGCACAGTATCAATTCTTTTCCCCTGTTTTTTATGCCACAGAAAAAGACCAAACACACTTCTTGGGATTTTAATACCAGATGCAACTTGACCTTCACTCATCTAGTCACTATTTCATCAAAATTTATTAACGTGTGCCTCCAAGCTCATATAATCAAAGGTACTCATCTAGGATTATCGGTGTTTTCAGCAGGTGTTCCCCTTACAGCTACATTTATACTCAATTATAGCTTGTTCAAAATCGCCCTTTGGATAAGTAAGGCCTTCCATGCTTGGCTTCAGACCAAGTAAAATATTTTTGTTCTAAAAGTTTGAACCAAAACCAACCACCAACCTTTTCAGCCTTTGCTAAAAAGGAGAAAATACTTCTAAAAGAAGTAAAATCCGTTTCCACAGAGAAAAGCACAATTACCTTTCTTCATGGTTTTTGATAACCCGGGGGTGTCTGAAAACAACACAAATCAAGTACAGCAGGCCTTAAATCCTCACTGAGGTCAGATTCCAAGGCTTTTTCCTCTCAATCTGGGGCATATACTCATGTGTTCAGATTCTTCAGTAGGGCTATTCCAACATGACTAAGCCCTAAATACAGCTACAGGACACTACAGCTTGGCTGCTGTGGAAAAAGTATTATTTGATCTCACAAATAACCCTCCTCCCACACACTACTTGTTTCAAAACTATTTGACCTAGCGCTGCAAATTGCTGTTGATACCTACAGTCCACATTCTTCTATCGTGCACATCACTACAGTGGAAACATCTTCTTCCTGCATTCAGTGTCATTACTACTACCAGACCATCAACCACTGGCTTCTATTTTCACGAGATTAGGAAATGAGAACTGAGAGAGAGGTGCAATATAAAGATGAGTGTTTTCATCCAAAAAGAGGTACAAGACAAAAGGTTAAAGCCACAGTCCTGTTGCTTTGATTTAAGGAAATGAAAGAGATGGTGGGAAGGGTGTGGAGGGAAACAGTGAGGAGAAAAGGAAAGAGATAAATGGGGAGATCCTGGTCTGGAAAGGGAAGTGGGGTTGAATGAGGAACAGAGTTGTTGCCTTAATTAAAAGAGAAAATACAAACTGGGGTTCCAATATAAAGTCTCACAAAAAATCACTTCCAGTTTCAACAGACAATTGCAGCACACAGGAAGCATTAAAATTAAAAATAAATTTAAAAAGAAAGAAAATCAAGTTGATCTGACTTATCCAGTGAAGACTCCACCATGTCCTTTGGAAAGATAATTAGAATTTATGTGTTAATACCCTTATTTTTCTCATTTAGAGATGATGTTTTATTTACATGTACTCATCAACTTTAAAATGTGCATTCTGTGTTAATGTTTACCATTATTCCTATTTCATCGCAAATATCGTAAAATTCATCTTGTTCGTATATTCCTCCTCCCCAAACCCGAAGTGCGTTCATGTTAGCATCTGCTGCAGACTTCAACAGTAGCCATAATCTGTCAAATACAAAAAGAAGATTTATACAAGTTTTGTGAAACTGTATCACTAGAAGTGCAATCTAAAACTTTTAACTCCAACAGAAACCAGACTATTCCGATACCTTCTAAGCATGCTTGTCTGGACAGAGCTCTCGAAAAGCAATCTTGTGCAGAAAAAGCTACTTGGTCCTGTTAACACTTAAGAAATAGATGGAGTGACACATGCAACTAAGTGCTTTTACAGAAGCATTGGCAGGACCAGATTTAGTAATACTACATTTTATTAAAGAGGTTGTTCTTTCCTCCTTAGATATTACCTGCTATAAATATAAAAAACTTGAATTCAAATCCTCTTTTGAAGACAATCGGAAAACTAAATTCGCTTCCCAAATTCCACAGTGCATAGTGAGAACGGGAGTGAGAAGAGGAGGAGAAAGATTGAGACTCTGAATCTCATTTTAAGGGATTCAGGCTCCATTATTTTTTCTTTAATCATGTGGACAGCTCTTATATTGCATATGAATGCACACTGCACTCCCTGCATGGGACAGGTTAAGACATGGCAGAAGTTCACTTTTCTGAGTACCAATAAATGTGTCCCAAGCAACAGGGTTAGGCAGCCTGAGAATCATCCCCCAAAACACCCAAAAGACCAGTAACATGTTGACAGCAAACAATCACCTTTCCAACAATTATTTAATGAACATGCCTTGAACTTCTCTCCAATCTATTAATGTTAATTAAGCCCTCATTCTGATGCCTCCAATCCAAGGTTAGTGCATCCTACGTTGCAAAGGAATTCCACCCACTAATTCCACCATTTCAGATAGAGAATTAAGAGGGGGAAGATATGATCCTCTTTCCTTAGAGGACATCAAATGTGGCTTACCTGTCAAAGGTCACTCTGTCCTGAAAAGAATCTGCTGGAATCCAGTTTGAGCCCTTAATGAAAATGGGTCGTCCATTGATTCTGAAGTAGAAACTCAGACCTGGTGAGCCAGGAATAGGCTCCTGAACAAGTTCTACTGTCCGAAAATAAGCCTGTGAAGACATGAAACTTAGATTTAAAGCAGGAAAAAAAAAAAGTAAATGAAGAAAATCATTACAAAAAGGGATTCAACTGAACACTAACAGCTTAAAATTTGTCAAGGAGTCTAAAGACATGGTCTTATCTCTAAATTCCTGAGCAATTAAAACACACTGTAACGGGGCTAAAAAGAATATTTCTGATAAATGTCTTCATTTTTTAAAGATACCGTCATAGTAAGAGAGAAAGCATGCATAAATGAGCGTGCATGTGCATGTGTGTATATATATTTAAGAGACAGATGCATGCTCATTTGCTGCAGAATTCAGTCAGAAGTCCAGCTGAGGACCAGTGAGAGGAACACAGTCATTGCACTAGATCAGACACACCTTACGAAAGGAGATTGCAGCAGCTCAGCTGCAGGTCCTGTCCGTGAATGCCTAGTTTCAAGTTCATCCACTAAAAGCAAAATCATCTTTTGCTGCCTTGAAACGCTACCTTTTTGATAGGTGTGGCAAAGAGATAAGCATGCAAATACAAATAACAGTTTGGAAGTGAAGGGCCTTCTGGCCATTGTAGCTGTGCATGAACAGCATGACCAGTAACAAGGTTTCAGAGACCCGATTAGCTAAATAACCACTAACTCTGTGTAAGGTACTAAAGGTCATTCCAGCTAAAAGCACATCTCAAGCAGAAGTCAGTCTTTTACAGCTGCTCTTTCGGCTAATATCTGGTATTGTGCACTGCAGATGCTAAAACAAGAAAACATTTCTCCTTGATGCTGCAGGTAGAAGAAAACTTCAAGAAACCTTTCTAGACATTTGTTGGGTCTTCAGTCAAAGCAACAGCGCTGCTCTGAGGGGTATCCTGACTGAGCTGACATAAATGCAGGCAATTCCACAGTCATGAGCAGGCAGATAGTTGACTGCAATAATGCTTTGCACTGACCCCTTATTTGCAGAGGTGCCTTCCCCACCTGACATGGGGCAGATCTGGAGGAGCTGCCACGTTAGGCTCCTGCAAAACTGCAAAATGTCACAGATAACATCTACTTCAGGGATGCTTTAGACTTCTTTTTCTCCTGCATACTTCTTTCAGTTCAACTTACATAGGCCAGAAAAGAAAATCTTTTTCTTTCTGGTACCTATTGCTCATTGTCAGAGAGACATAATTGGGAAATTAAATAAAGTGAAGGAAAGCTAATAGCAAATTTCAACCAACTTACACCAAGAAATGAGTTAGGGTCAAGAGGGTGGGAACATCATTTTTTCTAGACAACCCTTAAGACAGCAACCACTGCTCCCTCCGATGACTATTTACTATACCTTTCCAAAAGGTCAGGTTGTAGAGGACGGACTGTTCTCTTTGCCACAAGCTACAGTCGAGACCAGTACCTGTCAGCATATCAGTCTAAAATTAACCTAATTAAGTGCAAGTAATACACCTGTCTAAGACAAAATGTAACTCTTTATTTCATACACCAGACAAGGCTGAAGTTAAAATGGGAAAATACTAATCCCTGTGTGGAACTGTGTTTTTTAACCTTGCAGGTTATCAAAAATCATACAGACAGAAAATTATTTCTACTGGTAGAGAAGACACAGAAAAACCTCTGGGTTTTGGTTTGGGTTTTTTTGCTTCCTCTTTGGTGCTTGTTAATCAACTGGGCAATTATTAAATACCTGGACAGACACGCACGAGTGGAGGCCATTGATCACTGACCTCAAACTAAAGCCTTCCACATTGCAGCAATGACAAAAACCCAGAAACAAAGTGAAAATGTGACTTGCCCCAAGCCCTGCAGTATTTTAAATTGTCCCAGGGCTGAACACCCCCCACACACACACACACATTATGAGTACTATAGTAGCAAAGAAATTCTGACCTTTCTCCAGTGAATTCATCTACTTGAGGAAAACCACTCAGTCTCCAGTGCAGCTCAATTTTTTGGCACTGACAGAATGGGATTTATAGTTGGGGCTCCCAAAGTATTTGGGAGGTCCTCTTCATAGACGTCATCAGACATTGGGACTGTTGCAGGGTACATTTGTAACGGAGTACTTGTATGACTAACAGAAGTAATGTGATACTGCTTTATGCGTGCTGAAGTGGAACTCATGCAACTGGCCAAATCTGAGGCAGCCCAAGAGGCTGAAACACTCAGCCAGGACCACCCAGATAGCAGGAGCAAGGGGGAAAGCTCCTCAGCCTCATATCACACTCCCAGGCCTCCAAGGTTCAGTGTTTTCGTGTTCCCACCCTACTGGTCCCCAAGGGCCCACCTAGTAATACAGCACCTCTTCTGTTTCTTACAGTAGCTTCCTACTGCCTTGTGGGTTAAAAGAAGGGCAAGGGGAGACAACTAGCACCTGCCATGCTTAGTTACATGTCTTTCTGGCTACTGAGACCACCTTGAAATCTGCCTGATGGACCTTGCTGCTGAAGAGGGGCTCTCTAGACAGCAGACCAATCAGCTGGTTCTGTGCACAATTAAGAAACAGATACCTAAGTGACATGCAAAGGCTATGTGCCCATTTGAGTGACCTGTGGATCACATTTGGCCTTCCCAGATTTAGCAGCAGGGAGAAGAAAGAAAGGAAGGAGGAAAGAAAGAAAGGAAGGAGGAAAGAAAGAAAGGAAGGAGGAAAGAAAGAAAGGAAGGAGGAAAGAAATAAAGAAAGGAGGAAATAAAGAAAGGAGGAAAGAAAGAAAGGAAGAAAGGAAGAAAGGAAGAAAGGAAGAAAGGAAGAAAGGAAGAAAGGAAGAAAGGAAGAAAGGAAGAAAGGAAGAAAGAAAGAAAGAAAGAAAGAAAGAAAGAAAGAAAGAAAGAAAGAAAGAAAGAAAGAAAGAAAGAAAGAAAGAAAGAAAGAAAGAAGCAGGGATGAAGATGCCTAGAGCTGAAATAAGATCACAGAACGCCCCAGTGACCTAACAAATTAGAATGCAGCACAAAAGCTGTGTGAAAGCTACAAAGACTAAAAGAAAACTCATACTAAAAGGCCTAGGGGAAAAAAAAAAGAGGGTGTAGAGGGAAGGAGAGAGAGACAGCTAGGCCTTAACTTGTTCCAAGTATCAAAATAGCCTCATGAAATAAAAAAATCCCTTCTACGTAGTGTTGAAGAAACAAGCATATAGAAAGATGGGGAAGCAGAATCATAAAACACACAAATACCTCATGAGGCAGTGGAAGAGGTAATGAATTCCTTGATACAGCTATAGTAAGAAGAAAAGCAACTTAACAACAGCAAACAGGACTGGATATCCCCTCCTTCAAGAAAACAAATTTCATTCTGAGATTATTTGTCTGGATAATAGGACACAAAATCATAGCCAGAAATTAATTCTAAATCAAAGTATTCCAACAGATAAATCCCAAAACAACCCTGTCCTGTGTATTGGCTTTATTCTGGTTGGGTTTTCTGCTACTTTTAACAGGAATGAGTAGGTACTTCACTCAGCCAAAGATGCTCCCAGCATAGCTGGTTAATGGTCCCATAAGCACTGAGAGGCTACCCAGAATTTTTCCCAAAGGATTAATTAGGGCTTTAGGGACTAACACATCAGAAAACAGCAAGTAGTTCAAGCTACAGGTTGCTGAATATGATGCAAGACCAAGCTGTGTTATCTCACATACACAGTTCTCACCTGTCCAAAGTTCTGTAGCTATTCACACTGAGACAAACCACTTGTGAAATGTCTCACCCCTACTTTTTTGTTTTAAACATAGATGTGGGGGTGGGAAACGTATTCCACCTGAATACAGTACCAGGTGGATGCCAGATCAGCTTTCAGGAACACTGATGCCTGATTATATCTCCTGAACTACTCAAAGTACTTATTAAGCCATGTGAATGTTTCGATTCAGTTCTGCTGATGCAAGAGCAAAGTGTGCTAGAAAATTACAAAAAAAAAAAACCCAGAATATGGAGCCTTTTTCCACTCACAGAGCTTGGGGCAGGGGTGGTAGTAGTAGTGGAGCTGTGCACGTGCATCTGCCTGTCAGAATTCAAGACAAAGCTTCTCAGAAAACGTGAAAGAAGACTGGACTTTACACCATAAATCTGTAAAGGCTTCATATGCTGGTTAATTAATAATGCCTGTTATATGGTCCATTTTCTTTGTTTCCCCTCTTTCCCCATAAGGAGAAAAAAATAAAGAAGCTTCTGAGTATCTTTTGTAGACCATGAAGACCCTATGATCGTATGTTATAGGGCTCTGTGAAGTATCCTGATGCAACTACCCAAGTGGAATCATTTAATTTCCCTATCGTTGTGCAGTTTACAGACAGTAACAACAGGATTTTCCTTATCACAGGCTTTATAGCCATATTTCCTACAACCAGTTTTTCCAAGTATAATATGCCATCTTTATTTGGTGTGGGTTTTTAGTCATTTCTCAAAATTAAATTACTAATAACAGCAAAGAATAATTATTATGGCCTCATAATTAAACTAAGGGCTAGCCCTATAAAGGCTAGGACTCCAGAGGCTACTGCTTTTCACAGCATTTTTCACATGAACAGATGCTACAGCAAGTAGCAGTTTCAGATGCGTGGTGACCAGACTAGCTTTACACATGAAAATTACTTAATAAACATGTACATTTATTTGGTTGTTCTCACATGTTGCCAGCATAAGGAGCCTTGTCTCATTTGGTTAATCACTTTTTTTTTTCCAATGGAAAATTGAAAATTGCTTCTTCTAGACTTCTTAATAAAAACAAATAGGTAATTACCCAGCCAGTGTGTTGCAGGAACTGTTATGCAACTATCCCTGAGTATTGCTTTCATGGTCACATGTAAGACTACCTCTTCTTAAACCTGAAGCACATCTATCACATTCTAGTAAGTGAATACATGTTAGCTTTTTAGGAATGTGTCTATCCTACAACTTATAAAATAACAAGAAAAATCTCAGTAATAAACCTTCCAATAATCTACAGAAATCTAAAAGAGTTTTTCAGTGCAAGATACAAAGCCATCAACTTGATATATCTAGTTTTTCACTAAAAAACCTCCAAAACTCAAGAAGTAAACATCTTGTTTCTGAGCTTTTCAACTAAAAGTAAAGTCTGAATACAAGTAAAGGCATCCATACATGCTAAGGTAAACAGAAAACAGGTAAACATATATGGCAACATAAAAAAACCCCTCATTTCTCATTAGCATTTTGACATACATGTTACAATCCAGCCAAACACTTAAGAGCTCTAGATACCTGCCATGCAGAGCAGGTGTCCTAAGAGCGGCAGGGCAATGCCAGCTGTAACCCAGCTGAAGGGCTCACCTTTGAAAATTTCTCAATCTGGTAGCCTCCTTCCATGATGAAAGTTGTTGTCATGTTGTATCCGGTTTGCTTTCCATGTCCATTTGGCCACCAAGCCTCCACTGTAGAATTCTTGAATACACAAGAGAGAAAAATCAAAGTAACATGTATAAAAAGGAACACCATAGACCATAGACTCAGATCTCTTTGAGTTAATTGCCACATGCCTAATGAGATTATATACCTAAACTGAGCCATGGTAACTGAGGTATCTCCAGCTGCAGCTCTGAGGTGAAGATTATACCCCTCCTCTCACTGACACTTTTACTTATCGCATGCAACATTCAACATATAGAGGTGACATTTTTCAGTTGTGACTTTTGCAATAAGCAACCATAGTGACCACTTCAGTTACATCAAGCTTCTGAGTTAAATTACAAGTTTCGTTCTTTCAGTATTTTCTGCTTTTTCTTCCTACTCACATCATTAGTGCTCCATAGGTTTTGCAAACATAAAAAACCTGCCTCTAGGAGGACAGAATCATTCCATTTTCTAATTTTTCTAGTCAGAGAGTAGCATTTACATCTTACTTCCAGCAGCCTGCTTCTGCTGCTCAACCCTACTGCCAACTTTAGCCAGTTGAGCGCACAACACAGCAATCGTGGAAAGCAGTAACGCACACAACCACACAATGGAGGGATCAGCACTGAATAGAGTCATGGACGGAGCGCCTCAATCTGCTGAAATAAAAATGAGGCCAGAGAGCAGCACAACAATATGTTTTGCTGCAGCCATACTTGGACACAATCATGACTGTATCTACCAGTATTTCAGACTCCTTGATACCAAATTATCATAACTGCTTGTGCAGAAGTACTAATCTCCGCGTTGCACAGATACAAATGGAAGCACAAAATCAGCATGTGCCTCAACAACAAGGGAGTGTTTGCAGCCTCCTGGAACGGCTGGAGTGTCTCACTGGCCGCTAATGATGTCATCCCCATGCCCATCATTAGCTGATAAACAAAATGGTGTCATGTTAGCACTTTGTGTGGCAATTGCAGGAAGCCTGCTATGCACCTCAGGTGAAACACACCACTCAAACACCTGCTGACATTGCAACATAATTTGCAATAAGCTCCCAACTAAAAAAAAAATTCTGGTGAGGTCTCACTATTTAACATACACCACACAAGTCTGCCATACAGAGTAAGGGCTCCTTTAGGCTCATAAATACATGAGAACACATTGCAGGGATTCTCGTGAAAACAGCTGATGTGAATTTATGCAGCAAAGCCTTATGTGTACAAAGAATAATAAAACACTGCTGCCTCTGCTCTGAAGGAAGTGCTTCCTCTCAAACTTGCAGTCATACTACACTAACAGATTTCTTTTGATGTTGTGGAAATTAAATAAACCAAAATATTTTTTTGAAGTTTCACATTGCAGTGCCTGCTTAATATCCCTGAAAAGGCTAAGCAGAGACTAATGACTGTTTTAAATGAAATTGAGTATTTGTAATTGCTCATGCAACTTGCATGTCAGATGACAACAGCAGCAAAACCCATATGTTTTTTCCGGTCAAAATAAAGCAAAGCACATAAGTATGCAAGTCACTGAGTGTACCTACTAGAACACAAATACCCTGCTTGCTTTTAACACGTGCTTTTTCTCCACTCAGTCAACTGACAACAAAACTTTGGAAGCATTCAAGCTGGGGAAACAAATGCAGTTAAACAGCAATAGAGAGATTGAGAAGAACCAGTAAAATATAAAAAACACGTGAGGGCAGACCCTCAAATGTTATTAAGTGCCAGAATTGTCAGAAACCCCAATTTCCTGCTCACAGCACACTGCTCACCCACAAACCTAACTGTGCTGTGTGGCAGCAAAGCAGAGGACAGCTCCTGTTACACTATCAGTGCCAATGGAGAAAACCACCCGCCGCAGCTGCGGCTGCCACTGCACCTGCCAGGGCTCTCCCCCTGCCCACTGGCATAGGCCTGCCACTGTCAGGTTCAGTTCTGCACAGTCAGCAGCACTAGGGCCCAGCCCTGTGAGCAAGAAAACAAGACAAAGTTCACACTTCTTTTTGCCACACTGAGCTCACTGTCTAATTCAAGACACCTGCCCAGTCGTCAGCTAGAGCACACATGCTGATTTTCTTCATCTCTCAAGCCTATATTTCTTAATTAAATCCCTGTGATAAAACTAGTTTCTAAAAAAAACAAAAAAACAAAAAACAAACCCACAAACAAAACAAATTCTACAGAAGTTAAATAATGTTGCTGAATTAAGGCTGCCACCAAGTAGTTTTCAACACCCTCTGAAGGTATGCAGACTAATTCTTTCCTCGTCCATCACTGGAGTGTGTACCTAATTCATTGTTTCACAACTCTCTATCCTCATTAGCACATCCTTCACCTCTATAAAAAGTACTCCTCCACAGGATTTCCACCAGCCTTACTGTCAGACAAGTTCTTTATAGGGGTCTTCTGCTTTTATTTACTGAAAAGGTGTGAGGAATGTTTTCTCTCTGTCCTTGGAGAACCATACATACTGTAGTATACTCCAGTCACAATCAGTCTCATAAATGATAGCATGGGAGACAAGATACCTACTATCAGTTAGGTGAAGTGACAGACACAGGGTATCCAAACGTTATCGACCTAAATAGCTCGTTTAACAATGGCTGGTAATGACTGATCTTTCTGTTTGGCAGCAAGGGAAAGACATCAGCATCTTTTTGACACTGTGCTACGTAGCCCCACAGACATCATTTTTTACAGAGGAAAAGAACTGTTCTCCTATCCTGTAAGGGGTCCAGCACCGCTGCTAACGTCATGAACATGGCAAGGAAGGGGAGGGAGGCCTAAAAATGGCAGTGTAGGCAGAAAGACACACGAAACCAGGGGAAACATTTTGCAGTTGGCTAGGGCTCCACACACACCTCTTTACCTTGTTGATGTTTACAAGCAGCACAATGCTGCCTTCTCCAGGTTGAAGCTTCACACTGAACGTCTGCTCTGTTTTCAATTTGGGAATGTTCACAGTCACAAGACCTGCAATTGGCTTGGAGCTGACTACATCAAAAGTAGACTCAATTTCAAGATTCCACTGCTGAATACTCTTTACTGAATGAAGGGGGAGGAAAAAAAGAAAAAGGGAATTCAGGAACCATATTTATACACTTATTAGCTAACATGATCTCTCACCAAAGAAACAATTCAAACACTTCAGATCAAATTTAACAATTTCCAGTCTGTGTTTGAACTGGACCTACAAGGTTAAAATTTTTAGTGAATTGGACATCTGTATTTACATTTGCTGTGTCAGAAGAGAACTGTGCAATGTGATTTATGTTTTATAACTCTTTTTTTTCATTCCAAAGCCATCCAGGCTTTTTTCAGAGTTCTCTACAATAGTCAGAGACCATGATACCAGTCACTTCATTAGGAAGTATTTTTTCCAACCAACTCCCATAGACATTTTATTTGCTTTTAGTCAGCACTTGTATGAACATGGTACTCTTTGGGAAAGATCGTAATCACAAGGCAGTACAATCACTTTTGTTGATGAAACAAAAACAGCGTTAACAGAAAACGGGATGAATTCATCCCAGAGTCACTAGGCAGAATGAATGGAGTTATGCTGGGGATGAATTGGGCCCATTGTGTCTAGGCTTGATGGGCTGTATCATTATATCCTTTCTGCCACCAAAGTGTGGAGGAGGAAACAAGTTAATGACTTCCCTGATATATTTCTGTAGTTACCTCAGACGGTCCTCTTCTCTTCAGAACTTACTGAATAAGGAAAGCCAGGGTCAAGGGCACTCAAGATTAATGTGCATTTCCCATTTACTTCTGCAGTTAAATTACCTAGCTACAAACATAGCCTGGCTAATCCTATACTTCAAATGTTACAGAAGAACATCTAAGCAAAAGCAAATATAACAGAAAACAAGTAAAGCTAGAACTAGGATGCACAAACTACAAACTTACATTCTCTTTTCACATACATACTCTACCTCTCCTTCCTTCAGTTGAGAAAGAGATCTCTCTCCAAAAGCATGGAATTACATTCAGCCCTGGTGTGATTGTCACTGTCTTTTGTAGAATGAACAGCAATGAATGTGTTACCAAGTTTCTATCACACCCAGAATTACCCAGGGAAGACCAATTTTCAGAAATGTTTAAGGGGTTAAAAATACCTACCCACCCCACCCCATAAGAGTCAGACATCGCAGTGCATTTCCTCTCCCTTACAAGGGCAAATAGAAATTTCAGTCTGTTCTTAACTGCATGAATGGTGGGGACTAGGCACAGAAATCAAAAACAATGTATCTTTTGCAGACTCAGTGGTCAAAAGGCTATGACACCAAATCTGATGAGCAACAGAACTACATAAGCAGCTTAAATTCAAATTGTTCATTTAGTCTTTATTTTTCACATGTTACGGTGTTTGAATACTCATAAGCACTGGCTCTGGTTCCAAACCACTCTGCTGAACGAAAGGTTTGCTCACTCCACTTATCCAGGGAGCAACTCTTTGCCTACCAGAAGGTGGAGTTGTGTTAATGTGGGAGGGACCAGAAAAGATTTTTAGTGCAACTATTTTAGAGAGCAGTCCGTGCTGGGGCTTTCCATGGAAATTCCAGTAAAATTAATTCTAGCTAAGACCTGTAACTATTTCAGGAAGCTATAAAAGCAGCCAGGGAGTGACGTCTTCCTCTTTTATTCATACACAACTCTATTCCCAAGGGCTGAAATTCAACCCAGTGCAGAGGACTCACGTGCTAGCCTTTACTCCACTGCAGGCTGGGCTCAACAGGCAGTGAAAGCAAGCGTGCGGATGGGTGGTCTACAGTGGGGCAAATTACCGTTTGCAGAAAGTTTCAACAGAAAATGAACTACTTTTGCTCAGCTGCAATGATCTTCAGGACAAAGGAGAGAAAAATCAAAGCCCGTGTCAAGAGAAGAAACCAGTTTGGTAAGTTAGGTAGCAGGAATGCAGGAGGTTATCCTCTCAAATTGCAGCCTTAACAAATTATCCTTGCATAGCAGGACTGCTTTTCTCCCTCAGACTGTCCTGAAAACTCAGGGCTCTTGAACTCTGCTCACTGTGCCTTTGTCTTCCCAACACAAAACAATCCCTGTAGCCGCTTTGCCTTTGTTTGAAATGCAGGTGAGACGAAAGCGAGACATATTTCTTGGAAGTCTTGGTGAAAACACATGCCAGTAAAAAGGGCATTTTAACCCCAGCTATACTACATATATTTCTGCAGTTATTCGGGGATCTTTAAGAAAAAAAAATATTCGTAACTGTAACATTTTTATTCACTACTGTTTGTACTGAAGTACTGTTTGAAGACCCAAAATGCTGCTCTGTGGTAAAATCTACACTCAGAGTCATAATAAAACAACAGAAGCTTTCCTAAACAGATAGTTAACTGAGCTTAACAACAAAATAGTTTGTATTCCAAAGGTGAAACAACAATAAAAAGTAGTAACACAGCTTACCAAAGAAAGAAGTTAGAGAAAAGTACATCAGGTAATAAAGGTTATAGGCCTCGATCCTAATGTCTTTCCAGATTCCTTGAGTGGGAAAAGAAGGGCCCCAATCCCAACTAAATGAACACTGCTCCTGGAATACAGAATTAATATGTTACAATTGCCTATTTGTCACACCGGCAGTGATGTTGTACCAGAAATAAAAAATATTTGCTACCTAGAAATAAAATATTGCCAGGCACTGAAAAAATGTTTCCAATTTCCATAAATGCAGAAGAGCCAATAGTACTTTTTCTCTTATTTCTTGACCAGAACTCTGCTGTTGTTACCTGTATTATATAAAAAATCTATTAACCATCCATGCACAGCAGAATTTTAGATCCGTGAGGGCAAAACACCAACTAGTCCATCACTTAAAAAAAACCCCAAGAACAATAAACAGTAAAGATCAAAAAAACAAGCCAGCAGGTTACTCTCAGTTCAGCTCTGAATTATCTCAGTTGGTAATATATTTAATTGTATACCTAACAGACCAATTAGCAAAAAATATGGTTAAAATATTAAAGATGATTACAAATGTTAAGAACAGTAACAAATTGAAAATCATTGGTGTATCTGAAGTACTTAATCCCCTGTTTTTTGCTGTAATACCAGAGAGGGGAAAGAAGTGTATGTCTGGTGCATTTGTGTAGTTCAGTCATGTTCACTGTTTCTCCCCTTTTTATGGTTCTCATACAAAAATAAAGGGAACAAAAACATCAGAATAACTGTCAGAATTATAAAATGCTGGTCAGGCAAGGAAGTACATACACCACTTTCCATTAGCTGTTCTCAAACCTGGTCAGACCTCTAGTTAACAAATCCCTTGAAGACATCTATTCAGCTGCCCTCCAAGATTCACACAGCCCCAGCCCCCAAAGCAAATACAATAGATCTCCTTAAAGTCTTGTACAGTGACCTACAGTTCTAAATTTAGAGACTAATAACTTACAGCTGAGGCATACTAATTTTGGCAAACCACATTGCACAGAGTCTGGCCTATCCCTTGCATTGCTGGAGTCAGCCTGCCTGCCTATCAGGTTGCAAAAGAGCCTTCCAGGAAGCAGGCACTGTACCTATTTCAAGTGTAAAAACAGGGACAATACATTCTTAGAAAACAAGTGAGATTGAAAGTCATTTTCCTTTTATAAAAGAATAAACAAATGAATCACTGACAGATTGTCAGGTTTTGCTAGTAATATTGCAGAGGCAGCTATCAGAAATAGTATGTTGTAGGAACAATTCACTTGCATCACTGCAGCATGTTACCAGTGAAAGGCTTGTGTTTTGCCACAAATTCCTATTAAGACTTAGATACGCTTACTGCACTTAATACTGAGCCTCAAATGTGTACACAGCTCTCCGACACTTTAAGATGGCAAGCAGACAGCTTACTTTAGCAATGTCCTGGTATGCTTGTTTACTTTTAAATGTGACATTGCTGCTGTTGTTGCCATATACTTGGAACTAACAAAGTTTCTAGAAATGTCCGGAGCAGCTTCCAAGTGCAAACAACTCATTTGAGGAAAAGCAATAGGGTACTTTCTTACAAATTTAAAGGTGTAGTTGAGGAAAGTGTAAAATCATTCCTGGCCATTTCTGCTCTATAAATAAGACCACAACTGTTTAAGTGCCACCTCCTTTTCAAGCTCTTCCCTGCACTGTTTTCTAAGAAACACAGTGGACACATTTTTAGGGAAACTGCATCCAGGTTTCTAGCAATTTTTTTGAGGAGGCTCTAAAAGAGCTTGAGGAGGCTCTTTTAAAATTGATGAAAAAATAATTAACAAATGCATTTAAGTGGATACAAATATGCAAAAACACTCAAAAAGAGAAATTTTGAAATAAGATCACCCAACCATTGTCTCTAGCTGCTGCAAAGCGATCAGAAGTACATGTTACTCAAATGATGAATTGCCTTGAGGAAGTTTTAACAGCAATGAAGCCACATCTTAAATCAGAGTTTCTAAGCTTTACTCACTGTATATTACCTTGTTGTTTTCACTGAATATGTACTTACAAGTCACATTTCACAACATCATAATGAGAACAGGTCCTCTGTTAGGTAACACTTCTTGGGACATGACAGAGCTGCCCAGTATAAATAGCACAGCACATGAGCAACAGCAAACACTCACAAAGCTGCTTGGCTGAGAATTTTACGGCCTTGGCAATATACACTGGTATTTGCAACAGTGAGCACTACTGTCAGCATACAACACACCCAGTGGAGCAAAATGTAATGATTACACATTTCCCAATTCTATCCTGCTCTCTTAGCAGCAAGTCTCCTTGCTGACTCCTTAACGAAAACAGCCTTTAAAAACATTTGTTTCACTCAGGTATGAAGCCTGGCCTTCTTATGCCCCTTGTATTATTGGCATGCTAGATTACAGGTTTCAGCAGAGGGACAGGAGAAGGAAGCTGCAATGAAAAATATGCCCTATAAAATGACATTGCAGGTTCAGAATACAGCTGTAAGTACAGCACATGGTGCATTCTTCTTTCCAAGCCTGAAGTCAGAGACCGACAGTTCTGCCCCTACCTTTCTGATGAAATTAGCATGGCACTCTCCTTTCTGCACAGGTGGAGGGCACGCTGGGGGGATGCTGTATGCTTTGTGACATCTGCTCTGCTCTGCTGCGTATGAAATGGCTGATAAGAAACGGACTTCGACAAAATTGACCTCCTTGATCACACTGGTAATATCAAAGCTCTAGGTCAAGAAAACAGAACAAAATCATTACAGCACTGACATTTATTTAAGAGATTTATAATCACTGTTACACTGGGATTTTAATATCATACATGTATTATTCAAAGGCATTTGAACTACAGTCTCAGCAGGCTCTGGTTTTGAAGGAAAAGCTAAAAATAATTACACACTAATATTCTAGATACAAGAAGATGTTTCTGGGCAAACCATTTGCCATAATGAGTCCCCCTTGCAGGACACAGCATTCTGCTTGTGCATAAGAGTGTCTGAAGAATGAGGATGGCAAGACAGTCTTTATCCTCCTTCCTCATTCACAGCTCATCTGCCTCTTTAAAAAAGATACCTTGTTTCAACTCAGAAAGCTGGTCTATACAGGAGTCCTTCCAACTCACACTGCGCTGCCAGCTTATCTACCACTCAGCACTGAGGTGCCTTTTGCACAAATGTTCCAAAGTTCTATTTCATGCCACCTGTACTCTCATAACCAAGATGTACAGAAAGACATTCTGTGCCAGCATCAAATAAAGCATATGGTGGCTTCCTCACTGGGTCACAAAATCCCCTTTGCTGTGATGGATAGAAGGATAAACGTTTGGTTTTGGAATTATCCTGTGCTATCAAGATAATACGGTTGCAATGGCTAACACCCTTTTCTTCACAGTGTTCATTTGTGACAAGGCAAGTCTCAGCAATTTTTTCCAACTTGTGAGCTGCCCAGCTAGCATCACTTATGTCTGTAGCACACAGAAGAAAATTACAAAGCAAATAGCGTCCCCCATACAGAGCCTCCACGGAGCCCTTCCTACAGACATAGCTGTTATGTGGAACAAGTGAACAAAGCAGAAGCCCAGGTCACAGTAATCCTAGACAAATTCTAATACAGTTCACTCTGTTTTTACAGTGAAGGCCATTTCAAGAACTGTTGCAATCTGAGACAGAATGAAGTTGCAGAAATAAGGGCAAAATAGTATCACTTCCCAATTCTACAGATCCTGCTAATGGCAACCCTTTACATACTGTCCGAATAGTAAATAATTACAATTTCATAAAAGCTCTATGAAATTTCTTATTTCACAGATGGTAAAACTAAGTCACAGAGAAACTAAGTGATTTATCCCAGGTCACACAGACTCAGGTGGCACAACTCAGCTCTAATGTCTCAGGCCAGTAGCTTTGCAATAAAACCTGCCAGAATGGTAAACGCCAAGATAAGATGACACCAGATTTCCTTTGTAATTTAGTTATTCCACTAAGATTCTTCCGTTAGCTTTTCCTTTTTTTTTATTCTTTTAAGAAAAAAAAAAAAGTTTTCCCTTAGGCTAGTGCCCAAAAGAATTTTGTACTTTAAAGCTATAAAATTAGTCTGAATGTTTTAGCCTCTCACAAGAGCATTCCATGATGAGCACTCTTGTATGGATGTAGGCTAAGCCCAAAAGTGTGAGACAATGTTATAAAAAAGCCCAATATTAAAAATCAAACCCCATATATATATGGGTTATTTATATAAAGAAAGCATGGAAACACAAAGGCTTTGCAACATGTGCATTTCCATTACAGTATTCACATGCAAACCATTCTAATACCAATTAGTAAGCAGATTTATAGCTAATATAACAGATTTAAGCTGACATTTTCTTGGAACTGTGACAGATCCCAAGAAGCAAGACTTATATTATTAGCTGAACCGATCCCCTTGCATGGGTCCACTCATTTAGAACAAGACACGTTCACCTCTAAATCTGACCCTCTTACTACTGAAAAGGTAAGTACACTTCTCTTTCTAACAGTTATCTGATTACACGAGCAGTCCTCAGGTCAACACTTCTGGCATCCAAGCACTTATTTTTATGTGTACTTGAATGCAGTGAGAATACTCAGCACAAAAGGGCTTTGAAGAAAAAACAGAAGCACTTTCAGAAATCAACACATTACTTACGTATCTGTTGAACATGTTGTCTGTTCTGCCAAGAGTGATATTGTTGATCAGGATCTGAGCTACTGTATCTACTCCCTCCAAAACCAAATTCACTTTCTGCCACTTTCTAAGGAACATAACATACACATGAAAAACTGTTACAATACCTAGAGTTAACAACACACAGGAGACTGACGACAAAAAAGAGTATCACCATTATCTTTAGCAGCAGTTGCCTCAACTACCTTCAAAAATGTTTGACTTGGTGTGGCTACATTACATCTTTAGTCAAATGAAGATGACAGCTGAAGTGGCTTCAAGCCTGCAACACAGCATGTTCACAATCCCACCAAATATCAGATGGGCTAGCTTCCAGTATTATCCTTCCTTAGCTGGCAATTTATCAATTAAAAAAATAGGAAAAGCAACTACTTAAGTGTTCTTTGCAGCTGCATATTAATGCTTTTTTTTAAACCAGATACAAAAGTATTAAGCAGATTTTGATCTGATGGATTAACTCACAATTCTGCATGAAAGATGGCACAGAAATATGTTAGACATGTCTATACTGCATACCTGACATCAAAAGGAGTTTTGAATGTCCTGCTGTAAGTCCAGTTATCCAGTGAGATCCATCTGTACATCACATCATTAAATCTATAGTATGGATCCTAATAACAGACCAACAAAAAGAAAATTATAATACTTATTTGGTAATAGTGTTACTGTGTGAAATAAATCATAATATCCATGAGATGACCACTTCTTATTTCAGACAGTCTGAAAAATTCACCTTATTTACTTAGTCCTGATACTCCTTTTCACCTTTTAAATAATATGTGAAAACAAAGCCTTGGTAATATTTAACTTTACTTATAGAGGTCAAAACCTGTTTGTTATAATAATTCATACTCATTCAAACTAGAGGGAAAAGGATTTGTTTTTACTTAAGTAATGACTGGATGGGAAATGAAGACAGTTCATGACTTAATGAGAGGAACAGAAATATGATCACGCTCACAATGATGGAGAAAGTAAGACTAAAAGGATTTTAAAAGGCAAAGAAACAACATTTTAGGCCTCTAAGGACAGCAGTGGATATATCTCTACAGTTTAAAACAATTGCAAATACTCCAGTTGTTTCAGTTGATCCTTTCTGGCTTCATGCTGTATTTACTACCTTAAGACGGTCACTATGTTCCTCACCTAGGCTGAAGGAATCAGTTACATGTACCTGTCAGTGTACTTGCCTTGCACCTCATTCAAAAGCAGCAGAAAGGTACACAAATACAGTATTACATCCCCGTGTCAGACAGATTGGAGTGCAGGACAGTGACTGACAGCTCAGTTCCATCCAATTCAGCAGTTGCACAGCTGAATTGCTGTCCCAAAACAAAGACCAATCTCTCCTGGACTACGCAGCTCAAACCCAGCTAAGAGAGAGCATAGCTACATTAAGGTTTCCTTTGATATGAGTGTTCTACAGTACCAGCACAGCTCCCTATTCACCCTGAATATCCAGACTCACACTAAAGAAAATCTGGGGTTTTTTTTCTTCTTGCTGAAGTTTATTTTTTCTCCCTATTTCAGGAGTCAATACAGATACTAATGATACTCCTGGATTTAAAATGTCTTGAAAAATATCTCATATTTGTTTTAAAATTAAGAGGGTCAGGCTCTGTAATATAAATATCAAACTGGTTTACATAGCAGAGGAAAACCCTAACATCTCATAATAATCTCATCTGGAGTTCCATAGTAATATAAGCATAATTCCTTGAGCCCACACACAGGGAAAATTGTCACTTTCCCTCTACATGCTATCTACATTTCTATCTATCAAATTTCTTACCACAAGTGAGTAAGAGTCAAGAGAGGAAGGTCTTCTCACCTCTGTAAAATTGTGACTGCTGGCTGTATTGGTTATACAGTGTACTCTCTAAAAGTTAAGTCACTGTGAGCTTACCTGAACAAAATTCTGGTAAAATTACTAAATTCTAAGATATCCATACCATTGCTTTTATATGCAAAATGTTTTGATAAATCTATCTCAGACTCATATTAAGATGTAAAATTTAAAGCTAATAAATGCAAATTAATGTGCAAAACTTACATTCATAAAAGAAACTCCGTTAAGATTACTGTATTGAGACAATGAAAGGCAAACATCAAATGTCAGAGACCATAAGAACCCACAACATGTTGTTAAAAAGCACATTTGTAACAACTGTCTGGCTTTAACATTATATACGATTTTATTTTTAGGTTATGCATGTTTCATTTCATTCATTGTCACCTATATGTGTGAAATATTTAACAAAAGGCATACATAAAACAGATTGTAAATGCGCTATTAACAGCAGACTGTAAAGCCAAATCCAATTTGGTTAGTGGTCAAACAATTGACATCAGAGCCTCCTCAAAGATCAAGACCCCGAATAAAAGAAACCTGCACTGTTTTCCCCACAAAAGCATGGATACTGAGATGAGAAAGTTAATGGAGAAAGACCTTATGTCTAGAGAACACAAAATTGGCTGCCTAGCAGCTGAGAGAAATGTAGGAATGTTTCATCAGAGGCAGAAATTACATCATCAGATGGGCTCTCACAACAGTTTACAGACAGAGCTGCTGCTTTAAATCTCCTCAGAGCATACTGCAGACCTTTTTTTTTTTTCCTGAAGGGGCTTTCTTCTTCTCTATTAGTCTTCAAACTTCAAGAAATGAACTGGCAGCTAAAATATGTGTCATAGAAGATGCTAATTAACCCCTTCTGACTGGTGCAAATACTGTTTCTTCCTCACAGGCATTCACATTTTAGATGGAAAGCCCCTGGTTCTGTGTACCTTTATATAAACTTAATTGCTAACTGATATCATTGCTACATAACTAGTAAAACAGCTTATATATCACACAGAAAAGCTGTTAAATGCTAATGCTGGTTAGTCATTTTAAGTATGACAAATGCTGCTTCTTGTAAAATCAGTCGTGACAATGTTCAAGCAATGCTTTTAAGGCAGTTCTCAAGGTTGACAAAAATGCACGACCACACCAAAGTCCCATAAAAGGGGAAATTACTACTCGATTACGCTTGCAAGATTATGGACTTTTTCATCATTAAATGCAACTGTTTTGAGTGCTGAAAGACATACATATAGAAGTCAAATTGTTTGGATTTATCTGAAACAGCATTTTATCCCACATTAAATCAGCTCACATTAAAATCACTGATTTGTTTCAGAAAACTGAATGAAAATAAAATTTAAACTATTAAGGGCACTATGAGGATTTAAAATATAGTAGAAAACAGACTGCACATGTATTAAATATACTGCACATTCATTAGCTCAACATGTTCCTGGAAGCAAGATATAGAGGGGTGGAGTCAGATACACCTATTTATAGATCTCACCGAACACAGCAGCCTTGCATTATCCTGCTTTCTGCAATTTGGTGAAAAATTCTGGGCCACTCAAGCTGCCTGTTTGTTCTCTGCTCCCAACTTCAACACCGTAAGCAAGCGGCAAACCACCTGCTAAGATGAGGTAAAAAGTCCTGCTACAGAGCATCTAAAGCAATCAATTTCCAGTTTGGCAACAGGACATCTGCAGAACTTCAAAACCACCAGCAGCGCTAAAATGAAGGCACGGCCAAGCTAGATGGAAACTCCTCCTTGCGGTGATTTTAAGGGGATGTTGAAAAGCTACAGTCATATGACTGTAGCGAAAAGCTTCTGCTGTTAGGCAGGAACGCATCAGAAGGGAGGCTCGAAGCCCAGCTGAGCCAGTTGTGCCAGGCACTCTGTGGGCAGCAAGATGGGTTATGGCTGAGCACTGAGCCAGATACTACTAAAGAGTTAATTAACAAGATATTAGCATCCATTATTTAATATTCTTTCAATACTGTGCTGTATTTAAAAGGCTGCTATAATTTTTTTCTACTCAACTTCACAGGTTTTTGAAAAATAAACTTGAGCACCCTTTAAAATTCATCCTAAATTTCACTAAGGTTTCTGAATCCTTCTGTATATATTCATACAACTCAGCAGAGCACATATGTTTTAATGGAAAACAATATATCTATATTACTCACCTATTTCATTGATCAATGCTATTTAACCTGTTAGAACCATATGATACCAAATCAAATTCTTACCTGGCTTGCTAGGAAAAATCTAAGTTACAATGAAGTATCAGAAAATACACACATTTTATACAGATGAAAAACAAGCTACAAAAAATACACGCTGCTTCACAGAACTGCAGAAATATCACTTAAGACACATAAGGTTCTGTTTCTTCTAATATATCTTAATATCCAAGTATGACCAAGACTGCTGTAACCTTCTGTGTCAAGTGCCATGCCCTTGTTGTATAAGGGGGCAGAAACTACGGTGTTATCCAGCCCCTACATTAGCATCACAGTTGCAGACCCCCCCCATAATAGTTCTTTACAAATCAAAGCTGTCATTTGTGACAGCTAATAAGACAAAACAGCCTTTCTGTACAAATGCAAATGGCTGGCAGATGAGAAAATCCACCTACAATAGCCATATTCATCAGAACTGAAATTTTATAGGAGTCACCTGCCAGCAGAAATGGCATCATGCAGTACTTGGACAGTACATGCTTGAGGACAACTATTTCTAGCACAAAGATTTAACACACAAGTTACCTGCTGATACATCTTGTTTATCAGAACTATGCCTGAAAGAAAATACTACACTGACAGTAGTCAAAATCTTCAGGCAAAATGGTTTCTGAAAATCTTTTTCCAGTGAAGTAGGGTTAGTAATAGGTTCACTGCAAGTTTGAAATCTGTCTGCACTTACACCTGAGCTTTGCACTAACTTTATTCAAATAACTATTTACCTTTGCCTGCTTTTCTCATATCTTTTTTACATTTTACGTGTAAATAGTAGTAAGAGCTATAGAGTCCTAATGAAAGGCTATTAAAACAATGCAGCTGAACACATACAGTGATGCTATCACCTGCCCTTAGAGCTTTTATCATAGTTAATCCAACATCTGAACAACTGTTGATCACAAAAGAAAATACTTCAACAGGAAACTCAAAAGTATTTTCCCCAAGAGTATTTTCTAAGATATGTGAATTTGATGTATTCAGAAAGATGTCTTCATCCAATGTATATTTTATAAGCCAAAGAGTAAATATATCTCTAGAAGGAACACTAAGAGGATCCAAAGAGGTAAGTAACAAAACCTCAGTGTCAGAGAGATGTCAAATGTAGGGCCTGCACAGCAGATTAAAGTAAGGCTACAGACACGCAATCAGCTAGAGCATCCCTGGGCAAAAAAACTTTGTAAACCAACCTAAATTTGAAATGAATCACACCACATCTTGCAATCTAAACCATGTTTTGCAGTCTTGATATTCACTGGCTTAATCTTGCTGTCCCCTCTCCCCTTATTTGTGAGATGCCTTATTTATAAGTTACACTGTTGGAGTAGGCTGACTCAAGTCTTGTTTTAAATTTCTAGTTTGGATACAAATCCATGAAAAAGTCACGAGGATACAGAAGCAAAGGATGCAGTGCTCTCTGGCATTTGCAAATCACACAGAAAACCAGTGCAGAGATTTTACTAGGTCACAAAACATACGGGCCTTGCTATCCAGAATAATTTAGTTCCCACTGGCTTTGTTCTCCTATTTCCTGGTACAGCTTTTCAGACCAACCTTAGCCCTTGATTACAAGCAGTCAGCTTTGGGATTGACCGTCTAGGGACATTTTCAGTGGGACAAATACAAATTCCACACTCCTCAGCAAATAGCAAAAGAACAAAATGAAAAAAGTATTCCAGACCAAGGCTTTTGTATTTAGGCAGCTACAGCAAAACTCCTAATTCTACACTCGACACAACCCCCCAAAAAGGGCTGATTTCCAGAGATAAAGAGCGCTGAAGAAGTGGAGCCACCAGTGCTCTGTGCCTCTCAAATTCAGGGTGCATGCATACTTTTGTATAAATAGCAATATAGGAGTATGATTTTAGGCAGTGGCATTTGAAAACATTTGGTCATAAGCATTTTCACAATGAAGAAACCTCGGGATGAACAGCTGAGCCACACTTTGCAGCATGAAGCCACATGTTGCAATAACAAATTATGTCACGGACTCCCTCCAAACAACCCAGGTTTGCTGCTTTGCAGAATGCTACAACTATGGAGGCAGGGTTTGATTACATTTAACATTATCTGTGACAGATCTGAAATCTGCTCAGGCTGCTCCTGTATTCTGGCATCCTCTCCATTGTATCTTTTAAATAAAAAAGTGATTTTATTACAATTTTGTTATCTTAATGCAAATATTCTCTGTAAACTGGGCTTTGCTAAACCAAGTAAAAATGAGTTTCAACTGATCTTGTTATACATGTACACACATATAGAGAGAAACAAGTTAGCTCATTCTGATCTTGGAACTAGCCAGATATTACTGGGTCCAGTCCAGAGGTCAAGCAATCACACTAGTGAAGTAGTATGGTTAAGACAGCTCCCAGGCAGAGTGTACTAATTCTAACACCACCAATTTAGCAACAGTTTCCAGACTGGAGCAGGTTCATACTCGGCTATATCAGCACAAGTTTGCAGCAAGTTCATACTTGCATTCACATAAACATGTTCCAAGTGTTCACAACCAACCATCATCGATTTAATTAGCCAAACACCCATCTACCTAATAAGAAGACCTGTGCTGCTGGCAAGCAGCCTGACTAAGCATTTGCGCCTTCATGCTTGGGATTTTGCCCAGGAACATGAGAGTTCATTATCGCAACCCTCATTTTCAAATACCATACTGCTGCTTAACATGACCAAAATTACAAGTTTAAAGAAACATAGCTAAATTAGCAATCATATTTTCTTCACTTCATAATAGCACTTAATCTGAGTAGTTATATGTGAGTCTTTCATTACGTCATTATCTTGCATGTGTGAGTCAGTGCACTGGTCACAGTTTCTCCTGAATGATTATTCACATTTCTTGTAACAACACCTCCCAGCACAGGCAAACATCTGAGATGTTCAGCTGATCTTATCCACTTTTGCATAGGAGAAACTGGCACAGTTCTCGTCATTGATGCTACATATACAGTCTACCAGCCCACTGCAGTTTTTAAAACTTTGGAAAAGCCACTTTAAAACCTTAACTGCACATGTTCAAAATGTCACATCGCTTAACACAGAGATGTCAAAACAACAGACTATCATGGTTCAACTCAACCCTTCTTAATGTATTTACTTTTCCAATGTGGACCATTACTTTTATCTGGTAATGATACTCTTTGGAATCTATTATTTGTACTGGGATTCCCAACCTATGCCAACACAGAATAATGCTTGAATTATCCTGCCCAAAGTGGAGTTTCTTTCTCCTTATACCTAACTTCAGCCAGAGCACAGCAGAATAATAATCTGAAGAAAAAAAATAAATAATAGAAAACATAAAATGCATGCATCTAGAATGTATCTTTCAAATAAATGCTCTATGAGAAATTCAACAGTGGGCCAACAATAAATACAATATATAGATATATCTGATATGATCAGTCAACGTATTATAGTACTTCACTTTCTAGTGTAGCAGTGTATTTGTCAGTTTTATAAATGGTTAACTTCCCTACATTTCTTTTTCTTTTCCTTGTTCCAGGTACAAACTTCACTTTCCACATATTTCCTTTTATATTAACAATGACCCAGTTCATGCATATTTCCTGCTGGGTTTTAGCAACAAGAAGCTTATGTCGGTTTTCAGGTAAACTTTGCTTCCAATCTACAACTACAGTTTTGATCATTTGTCCTAGAAAATAGTCGCTATTTTTTCATAAATCTAAAACCTAAAAAAGACAACTAAAGAGAAGCAGCAAAGATTCTTAAAAATGTTAAGGCAAGAACTAGACTCTTAAATGTAAGTTTTACTCATGTTTGAGAAATACTTTGAGTAGCATGTGTTAAAGGGGATTTTTAGTGGACTGAAATGCCTGAAATCCCTAGACTTCGTGCATCAAGTTGGACTTCAATAGGGTGGGGCTAGCTTTTCATTCTTTTGAGGTAATATCATAGGTAAACATGACTTAGACACACGGTGATGATCTAGCAGGTATCTGTGTCAGCACCTTGGTTCCATGTCAAACCCACAGAATCTCACGCACTGCAAGCACAGATGGCTTGCATCTGTATCCCTGGCCCAATCTGGGAGTGCCCTGCTGCGGAGGCTCCTCTCAGATTACCCACCTGAACATACTGCAGCCACCAAACCCTCTGACACTTGAGGGGCTAAGGAAACAAAGTCTGGCTGCTGCATCAGCTATGCCAGCAGAACCTTTTGTGTTTAAGGTAGCGCTCGGGACGGAGCAGTGGTTTTGGGGATGAGGGACCTGCCTCTAACCACGCTTCTGGAGACCTCACACAGGGCGCTGGGGAGTTCGGTTTCTCCTTTGTGTCAGGCTGCCCACTCCGGCCTGCGCCTCCCCACCGCGCCCCGGTCATGGCCGTACACCTCCGGGACACCGCCAGGTGCGGGGAAGCCGGGCGAGGTGTGCCTGCGCAGCGGCCTACCGTACCTGGATGAGGCCCCGCCGGAGCAGGGCGGTGTGCACGCAGCCCGGCACCTCCCCTCGGAGCAGTACCGAGCCGTTGCCGTTGCTCAGCCGCCAGCTCCCCCGCAGGCTGCGCACCTCCAGGCCTTCTGCAGCCGAAGTGCCGGCCCGGCCCGTAGCCGCCACCAGTACAAACAGCAGCAGCGCGGCTCGGCCCATGGCGGCGCCCGCCCGCCGGGAGGAGCGAGCGGATGGCTCGGATACAGGGCCGCGGAGCTCCGCCATCGCCCGCGGAGACGCTGCTACAGCACGACAGGCGCGGGAGGCGGGGAAAAAGCCGGTCCCGGCGACCGCCGTCGGCTCGGCCGCGTCCCCAGAGGGCGGGGGCGGCGTTTCGGCCCGTTAGCAACTGGGGGTGGGGTGGGGTGGGCGCACACCTCCTCCCGCCGCCCGTTAACGGCTCATCGGGACCAGGGAGACGCCCTACGACCCCGCTGCAAGGAAGGGAGCGAAAGGAAAGATGGCGCTGCCAAGGACGAGCCAGCGCAGCCCCTCGGCGGCGTTCCAGGCAGCTGGGCAGCGGCTTTCCCGCGCTGAGCGCAGCCCGCCTTGGCCGCCCCTGACAGCCAGCGAGGGGCCCGCGGCCGCGTTCCCGCCTCCGGCACTTGCTCGGCCCCTCGGCACAACGTAGTGAACACGGGGAGCAAGGCGAACACAGTGATGGCTGAGGAGAGAAACGAAGGAAGGAAAAAAAAAGGTGGAATTAATTTTCTTTTTTCCAAGAGGAGACACAGTGGAACATCGGCAGTAGATGCAGTATAAGTTTACAGATGTTTCAGATATAGCAAAAATACTTCGAGCTCTAGAAAACTGCAGCGAAGGGGGAGGAAGAGGCGTAACAGCACTACAACAGGTACTTCCAGCACTGTAGATTTTGTATGACCTCAGACTTCCACCTCTGTATTCCTGTAAAGTTACAGAGGCATACAAAACTGGAGGAAACGAACGTCATGAACATGTACATGAACATGAAAAAGTACTCTGGTTTCTCAAAGCAGTGCTACCACTGTTGCTGTGGACTTACTAAAAGTGAGCATGTTCATCTGCAAAGGAGCAGAAGGGTCAGCTTTGAGGAAACAACCTGAAGTATGGTTTCCATTGGACCTGCTGGAGAAGGGCCCAGATCACCTCCATGAATCAAACATGTTTCATTCACACCATGGCACGACTGCACCTTGTCTAGCTGTTCCTCCAGCTGAAGCTACAGCTGTGCAATCCCATGAACCTCATTTCACTGTACAGAAAAGGGCTCAGACTTTGAAAGCTCTCAGTCACAAGAGTGACCAGCCCGTGTGAGCACCACAGATTGTGACAGCACAGAACAAGACAGCATCAGAGAAGGTTGAAGATGACTCCCCGTATACCTGCTCAGTTGTGAGCAAATAGAAAGCAGTTGGTTTGCTTCTGAAACAAATTGCTTTATTCCACTGCACAAGTCGACACAATGCTGAAAATGCTCATGTCAGAAGTCACTCCATGACCTTAGCTTAGGGTTTGTAGCATTTTGAGGGCGTTTGTTGTTATTCTCAGAGCATAGTTGACTAAATTATGTTCCATTTGGATGTGTGTAATTTTTACCTCATCTATGAGCCAGGCGAGAATCTTGGTCAGGCAGGTAATTTGCTGTCTCAAATACACTTAACTGGGAAGATAACACATGCTTAAGAAAGAGAGTATCTTGCAAATTCCTTTATAAGTAGTAATGCTACCAGTATCGTCACTTATTTTGCTGTTAGTATATATATTTTTTTCTTTTAACAGAAGACTCAGGTCACCATGCATGCAAAGAAAACAAATCACTGCATGTAGGTGCATATACATGGCTAGAAATGCAACCAACCAATAGCATTCAAAGAAACCCCAATTAACTGCAGGACTTTATTCAGTTTTTCCATTTCTGTCCTTATGCTTTCTTTTGTCTAGAATTATAGACTATAAAATTGGAGGAGGAAAGAATACATAAAGCACCTCAGGATGCTAATGAGTTAATTAACAACATATATATATACAAACAGTTCATACACCAAATCACATAAGAATAAAGTGTGACTGGCACAAAACATGCTGCTGGAATGCAAGAGTGAACTGTGGACAGTTACAGTGATACCAAATTGCTCCTGGCTTTCACACACTTATTTCAGGACACTGTAAGAGTCCACCCCAGATAAGTGTTTAAAAATGTTACTGAAAGTGGTCAACATACCTTTTTATTTTTGATCCAAATCCTTTTGAGCTGACAACCCTTCATTTCAATCCAGCATAAAAATGCCAGTCCTTCCATTCACTTACCATATAAAACAAAAAAAGTACAAAGTATCACCAAAGGTGATTTGTTTTCACCTTTGATTGCTCAGGGGGATGACATTTCTGGGAAATTCTGGTCCAAGGACACAAACAGAAGCTGATCAACTTTTTGTCATTCTGAAAGAATCTCTGCTACCAACTTAAAAAAAGGATGGTTTGGACACATAATGTTTAGCAATGGAACTTCAGCTGTTGGAAGAGCTACTGTGTGTGTATTTTTAAGACTGATCAACCCACATTCAATATATTGACTAACTTGAATGCAGGTCCCATTTCAGTCCAACCCTCATCCATCTTTTGGTGAGATTGCCAAAGCCCACTATCATCACAGAAGACTTGAGTTACATCAGCTGGCTTTGCTTGTTGCAGAATTCAGTCAAAATTAGCATCTTCACACTTTCAGACTAAAATCATTATACATTAATAAGTAGAAAGCCCTATTCTGTGTCTGTCCTCATCTGTCAGTGAATAATGTTTTCAGGACAATCAATTCAGTGTATTTTGCTTAAATTCAGAACACTCAAAGCATTTAAACACTGTAGTTCTGCTCAAGAGATCTTGCAGGACATGTATTTCTCAAGAAGCAGATTTAGAGAGAATTAAGTAACAATGGCAAGCTGGTTTTTGGTTTTTTTTTTTTTTTTTAGTAAATCTTTTTCAGCAAGTCATGTGGTTGCTTCCCAGTAAGAAGGAAACTGCATTTCAAGATGTTTACTGTACTTCCGTGTTTTCTTTGCCTTTTATTCTTTCTGCTGAAGGCAGACTGGTGCAACACAACACTCACAAAAAACTCAAACTAAAAACAATGCTGTAATTAAGTATTCTGAGAACATGCTGTTTCCTTGTTCAAGGCTTATAATTAAGTTAAATCATGTCTCATTTTCATGTCCTAGTTTTAGAATTTGTTTTTTGTTCTTTTGAGGGTATTTTTAAACAAAAGACATTTTTACTTTTTAAGGATACTACAGTTTTAACAACTGAAGTTTTAATCTTCTAAAATTTTAAGACAAAGCGAGATCTTTTGTGTAGCTTGCTTTGACTGTGTACCACATTGAACTTCTTACTGAAATGCCACAAATTTAGGAGGTTACTGCAATTCTTACTTTACAATACTGCAAGTAGATATTCTTTACAAACTAAGACAAAAAGCTGAAAGTAAAACCATGCCTTTGGCTCTGTTAGAATATACTCAGAATAGCTCCACTGAAGCTGCCCAAATTCTGCCATGTTAATCCAGAAGTCTTTTGTTTCCAATTGCTATGCAATCTCTATCATCATGACAAGCTGCTGCTGCTTTCTCTTTCAAATTCATGTCCAATGAGTTCATGCAAAGGTTTTAGACAAACAGGTCCTCACAGATTTGGCTGCAGTACTTTAAGATATTGCTGCCCCCACCTGTCCACCCATTACCATTCTTCTGCTGAAGGTTACCACCTCTGAAACAAAACAGGACTTGTGTTCACACCAGTCTGTATTGGGACTTGGTATCTCTTTTGGTAACTTACACCACTACAATGCCACCACCACTGACCATTTATCAAATACGCAAAACAACTGAAGGAACATCTGCTTCTGGGATTTTTTGCATAGATGCAGCAGTATCGATGTAGACATGTTGGATATATACTAGTGTAAAACTGGACTGGTATTTGCATGGCTTTAAACACCTTCAGGTCCATCTATTTGAAAGCCCTACAGCTCCTCAACAAAATGCCTGTCCTCTGTTTCACGACTGCCCCTGCAAAACATAGAACTGATTTGTAAAATAGTTACTCTCTGGGCTGACAGAAGGGCAATGTGGTGAAGGGAGCCCTCCAGCTATGGATTTTTAAAGGACAGACAGAATGAAGATATTTCAGGCATTATTCTGTATTTGTCTTGAATTCCACCCAAAAAGGACGTTAAAACGGGAAATAAATTAACATTGCTTTTAGATGAGAACACTGTTAATACATTACTAGATGACCATGTTGTACTAGGTTATCATGAGCAAAACATAAAATGACAATATAAGCAGTATACCTGAGCTTTCTTTTGTAATTACTGCAAAGTCTGTAGGTCATTGCAAGGGGATTTCCTGAGCAAACAAAATTACTGAACACTATCAAATCACAAGTCATTAAGAATAAGTGTGTGTAAGGGAAGCTACTGTTGCAGGCAAATGCTATATTCAGGAGGAAGAAGGAAAAAATAGGAAATAACTTTAAATTGCGTAAGCAGAAAGGCAGGTGATGCCTTGAGTACACCCTTAAACTTCATCAGGTATGGTGGGGCAAAAGCCTGTATTTATACATCTTGGTTTGAGAGGGGCTCAAACAACAGGATTTGGGTTTCAGGTCACCACCTTACATAGCATAGGCAAAAAAGTGTAACGATCTTAAAAGCCAGCATGAGCAGATTTCTAAAGACAAGCTCTTTGGAAGATGGAAATCCTATAGCTTTTATTCTCTTCAATTTGTACAAAATTTTGAAATGATCCCATTTGTAAAGTTTTGTAACACTGACCGTTATCATTTACCCTTTGTCTCATGAGCAGCAAAGTCACTGTCTTAAGATGGTACAATGCTGTCCAAACTCCCAGTGAAGTCTCATTAAAACTTGCTAAAACCATTTCTAGGATAAAACCTGATTCTCTGGCACTTAGAGGAAATTATCAAGCAGCTTGCTAAGCCTTTCTTAAAGCTCTAAAACTAGACAGTCATCTGTGACCACAATACGATGTATGACTCATCTCTGAACACCTACAATTAAATCCCTCAAAACGCTGGTACACAAGTGACAAACTGTTTCTCCCATGACGGAAGTTTGAGAGGCTTCACCAAGTCTAACACTGTCGTGCACTGCTCTTGGCCTTTTGTCAGCCAAGCACAGGACATGCCAAACTGATTACAGTAAATACAAACCATCTATCCAGCCTACTGTTCTAATGAACATTTTCCGTGCAGGTCAATATGATGAGAATGTCAGCAAAAATTTGGAGCTGATAAATTGGGTAAGCAAACTTAAATGGATTTGGAGTTGCCAAAACCATCTGGAAGCCACGTTTCTTTTTCTAGCTCAGTTCATGGAGGGAGTCAGGACCTCTGGTTTTCAAACCTTTAGTGAGGTTAATGTACATAGCTTCAGCACTAGGACAAACCCTGTCCAATCATTTCTACAAAGGTGACCCTACTGCACACACTGGGGAATATTAAAAATGTCAGTGAAAGTCAAGTGGGTATCAAGAGACATTCCCTGCTCCCCCCCGCCAAAAGATTCATGATTATTTTAAGCACCTACAAGAACTGCCAGAATTCTTAATCAATGAAGTCCCCACTGAATCAACTCAAGTCCTACTTATGCAACAGCATAAGCCAAGAGCCTGCCTACATAAAAAAAAAAAAAAAAATCTTCACTTGTCTGTGTGACTGCTGGGCAAACCTCTTATAGAATGGAACTACATCTTCATGCAGTCCAAGATGCCACATGCCGTATCACTCACTGGTCTGGTACAAACATCTCGCGGGCAAGAGTTACAGAACTTCACTCATGCACATTCATCAAGCAGACATACTTTAATATGGGCTCTATTTTCTTTCCAAATGACTTAGTAAGTTCTGTCTACTAGAAGTACGACCGTATACACAGCCATTTGTAAAAAAAAAAGAAAAAAAGCACATTATGTAATCAATTCTCATTGTAACAAAAGACTACTGCAGCAAAGGAAGACAATAAGGAGTACTAGGAACAACACATCTCAAGAGGACCCATAAGGATCAAGTCCAACTCCCTGCTCCTCACAGCACTAACTAAAACTAAACCCAGAGCATCATCCAAATGCTCCTTGAACTCTTAACAGGCTTGATGCTGTGGCCACTTCCCCCCAGAAGCCTGTTCCTGTAACCCTCTTAATGAAGTCTTTTCCTGGTGCCCACTCTGAACTTTCCCTGATGCATTCCACTCACTCATGTCCTGTTGTGCTCTTGTACCGTCTGCCCCATCCCTGGAGACGTTCAAGGCCAGGTTGGATGAGGCCCTGAGCAACCTGATCTAGTTGGGGGTGTCCCTGCTTCTTGCAGGGGGGTTGGACTAGATGATCTCTGGGTGTCCCAACTCTAACCATTCTATGATTCTATGACTCTATGACTGCAAATGTATTGCTCTGGTACTAGTCAAAATTATAATATTTTATACTTGCACTGGAAGCAGGAAAAGGTGGCAGTAGTTTTACAGCTTAGAAACAGCAAAGAGCCTTAGGGGTCTGAAAAGAATCTTGTCTCTTCACCTCAGTCCTTGGTGACAGAAGGGCCCTAACCTCCTCCAGGAGTAGGTGTTAGTATTAAGATACTGCTCACTCCTTTTGTTTACAGCTAAATTATCAGCCCAGTGGACCCAAATCATGTGGTACTCAAATTATTGCCTATACCTTTGATAGCTGCTGCAAATGTCCAAGTTCCACAGACGTGCGGCTTTTCTCAGCATTAGGACTGCACATAGTCATAAAGACTATAGAAGCCTATAGGAAAGAAACTAAATCATCCAGAGCCAACAGCTACCAATTTAATACTTTACATACTAGCAAAACAAACAGCATTTGGCAAACAATTATTTCCAAAGGTATGGCTCTCAGGTAAAAGGGGCTTCTTCACCACAGGAAGCTGTCATGTCTCCAAAAGGTTAGTAAGTGCTTACAGCTTGCATATCTGTCAATAAAGGGTCTATTATGTTGATTCTCTCAGCATTTTTTTAAATACAGTTTATCAGCAGCAGTCATATTGATAAATACAGTTTTAAGGTCCTGGAACAGTGCCCTGAAGACTTTCAATCACACCAAAATGGTACATAAAACTATTAAAAAAAATGTAAGCTATTTCATCTAAGGAAGTAATTCAATGCACCTAGCAAGTTAATAAGTAGCAATTTTTCCTCAATATTCACTTTGGAGTCTTCCTTTCCTGGTCACAGACATGAAGGTTTACTTGGAGGACAGAAGGGTACAACTAAGCTTCTTTCTGCCATCTCCTGCCTTGGCATTTAACAGTTGGCAGCTTAGTGCTGGCCGTGAGGAAACCACTGCATTATTGGAAAGAGTCACTCGTTTAGTGAACATCTCTGTGACAATCTGAACTTGGGAGATTTTTCCAGACCTCTTCTGTTTTGCCGAGTTCTCTTAATGCCATGGATGCTGATCCGTTGTTTATCCTTCCAGCTTCCTGGCAATGACCCGTAATCTTGTAACCACAAACTATGATTACTGTTACTTCCTCCTAGCACAACTCTTCTAAAAGAGCTTATCAGTTCACAGCAGCTGGCTCAGAAGGTACAGCTGGCTGCCCTCTTCACTGTCCACACCCCAAATTATTCATGTTGTGTCAGCATATGCTACATGATAACTTCTCTTTAAAAATTGAGACTGACAACATTGAGCTCTTCCCCTCCACATTTTGTTCCCATGTGCATGCACTCTTGCTGCCTAGTGCTTAAATATGGCACTTCTTCCACCTATACTCATTTAACCTAAACCCTAAGTTTACCCCATTTGTTTCAGTGTTTATATGAGCTCTCCTCCCAACTAGAACCACTGCAGCAATTCCCGCTTTCTTTGTGCTTGGCATCTCAAAAGGCATTATTACCTGCCCTAGCTACCTCATAAAGTACTGGCTCATCATTTAGAAGCACTTAGAGCCCCTGGGCACCGACTAGGTATGCTACTTGGAAGAGATTCACCATCACAATAGGGAAGACAACAACAAAGAAAGCCATATTTAGCAGGGAGATGTACGTGCAAGAAGAAGGCAAAAAGTTCAGGCCTCCAAAGGGTGGAGCCAAATATTGCTGGTTGGCTGTGGGAAAGAAAACAAGGTTAGGAGGGCTGATTGGTCAACTATTTCTGTATTGGGTTCCCTGTCCTGTGAGCCAGGGATGTTCTAGCTTCAGTTAAGCAGCAAGTGGCAACTTCTCTTTTAATCTTCCTTCCCCACTCCCCCACCTTCCTCTTTCTCTAAAGGACACTATGTGTGGCCAGTAATATGCCAACATCAGCCATGTTAAAAGAAAAAAACTCCTGTTTCAAGGAAATAACCTTACATCTAAAAGTTTCAAGGTAACTTGCCAATAGCTTTCCACAACCTGTCCTTTCATGCTTTCATTCTGAAAACCTGGGAGTATTTTTCTACATCAGTCATATCAGTATCAGAAAGAATACTGCATGCAAGAATATGCTTCAGTCAGGGTTACCTGCATTTTCTTAAAGCTCGAGTTTTCTCATATAATTTATGGTTAATCCAAATAGAATGCACTTTTACTTCCTTTCCCAGTTTATAAAGTTAAGGCAATAAAAATTCACATCCTTTCACTGAAATAGTAATTCTGAGTGTGAAGTGCAGCACACACAAAGTAAGAAATGAAAAAACCTAGCTAAATGAAGTAAGAACCACCAATTTACCTCCTCTCTAATTCAATTGCTTGTGACTGTGCGATGATACCTTAAAGTGCAGCTTTCCATGAATTGTGATTGGATTCTCAGGAAGCATAAATCTTTATGTAAACAAGAGTTAGAGATACCCTCACAAAATACAACCCAAACTGTAACAACATTAAAAGCAGTTAGTACACTCAGTAGAAACAAAGGGTCACGATTCATTTACTGAAAGAAGTTCTGCCTCTGAGGCTGGTTACCCTCACTATCTGCACTGTTCCATGGCAGCTCATTACTGAGTTCAGAACTCATTCCTAAGCAAACCATGAACTCCCAAACCTAAATACTTCTGTACTACACAAACTGGGATCACAGGAAGCTTACAGTACTGCATGTTGTATGTGCTTAACTCTACACTCTGGCTTATACACTTCAACTCCTTTTTTGACAAACTGTAAGAAACTTTGTTCTTTTTATACACTACTTTCCAAAATAAAAATTCCATTTCCTGAGTGCTTGAAAACCTCTTCATTATTCACGCAAAGCTAACTGTATTAAGCACCATAACTACATAGAAATTATTGTACCCCAAAGATTTTAGAGCATTACTGATACATTAAAATAATGCCATAACAGTTTGCAAAATAAGCTTGTGCAAAGCCGTGTTCATTCTCTTTTGGGAACCTTGTATTTACTTCTACTACATATAACACAAGACTTGCAGAAGCACACAGTACCCTAACAGACAATGGCACACTTCCTTTATAGGCTTATATGGTAAGATCTTCTACTCACTATAGCATCACTGAAGCAAGAAAGCCTTCTTCAAACATCATACATTTCACATGCACCTGTTAACTGGTTAATGTATTCCTATATGGTTTATGCTCTGGCCTTTAAAAAAAATACATTAAAAAAAATCCCATACCTTGCAGAGTTCAGCACTGCAGTTTCTAACAGAAATCTCCTGAAGCTTTAAGGAACTAAATCCTTACCAGAGAAAAATGGAAGGTGGAGCAGAATGCTCCAGGTATACAAAAGCCAAACAAAACACAAAGGAGAAAAACCAGACCAATAAAATTTGTACTTGAGTTTCTCTAGGCACACGTCAGACCAGACATATGCTTAAGAGGTGCAAGACTTCAAGGGACCTCTGAGACACAGGGACTGAACATGAACAACACTGTCCAAAGACTAAATTCAACTCTCCAGCCAGCACTACCCCATTCTATAAAAAGATGTATCAGTGCCATGTTCCAAAAGTTGTCTTGTTCTCTAAGTTACCCGAGAACCCCTCAGTTGCTAGTGATATTTTCCTCGGTGCTCTTTTGAGTACAGACACAAAATCTAGTTCTTTATCAAGAGATCCATGCCTCAATAAGAGCATTTCAAGCCTTACAAGAGAAAAAAGGATAAAATAACCATTAAACAGAACCTTCAATTTAAGACATTTATTAATTTTCTCCTTTCACTGTCAAAGCAGAATTACAATAGCAGTCTGTACACCTCAAGAGTATTCTTCCTCAAAGAATTAATAGCTTCATACAGAACTCTGTTCTTGGCAAGAGGTTATGTTGTCTCTTCACTATTTATCTTCACAAATTTGTTGGGATGGGGTTAGACCTACACTAAGCTCTGTATACAAGGTTGCAAACTGCAGTTCCTCACTTAAGAGGTCAAGAGAATCTAAACTGTATATTCAGTAAAACTTTGTGTTCCTGAAAATTTCCTTAAAAAAGACAGGACTCATGACTAAATGATTATAGGTTCTTTTTAGACTTGCATCAAATACTGAGAGATAAATGCTGAGTCTTACCTGGCCAAAGGGGAAAATAAGCAGGCTTGATTTAGAAAGAAGCACAGGCTCACCACAATTTCATCTATCATACTCTGTTTATCCACCCAGCTTTCCAGCGAGCAATCTTCTCATGGTGACAAAGTAGTATCAGCATTTTCTAAACAACTGATCATCATACTCTGCCCATCTTAAATCTGTTATGGAACAGGGTACAGTTAATATGAATTATCTTTAGGCAAACCCCCCAATTACTCAGACGGCTTGCAAAACCTAGGACTTTTAAGAGCAGAGCTCAAGTATCCCTGCTTGAAGCTTCCGAAGGGAAGCAATCTCAAGAGCAGCTGTTTAAAGAGAGCAGTCTACTCTCCCAATCAGGTGCAATCGCCAGATCAAAGACCACTTAAAAGCTGTTGAAAAACATGTTCTGATCAACATCATATGTCCCCTGATGAAGCTTCCTCCCCTGACAAAACTAAAAACTTTCAGTTTTAAGAAGATACAGAATTCTCCCCAACATGTCTCAAAGACAGGGGGCGGGGAAGGAAAAATAAAGCCATTTGGGCAAACAGGGATGTTTACCAAACATCATTAGAAAAGTTCTCAAATATTACTTTACGTAGAGCTGTCCTATCAAATTCACTCTTTAATTTCTGGCATCTATCATCATAAAGATTAAGCTTGTCACTGCTTTAACCTGACAGAAAGCTGCTCTGGAAATAGCTCCAGAAGTTACCACTGCTCACCCGGAAGCTACTACTCTTCCCCCCACAACTGATTCACATAAAGCAACTCACAACACTGCAGTACAAAAAAAACCTCTGACCACTTCAAACTACATCTGCAGAAGAGAGTGCTTCTTCCTGAATGACACAGAAGACTCAAGTTACTGCAGCATTAACAAAGTCATAATTTATGAGCACTGGCTAAACAATCACAACCATCAACTTGCAAACTGCTCTATAGAACAAAAAGCTCACATACACGCTCCATTATTCTCCGACAGACTAACCTGGATGCTTACAATGACAGTTTACCAGCTATCTTACACCAGATTACTTTGAAGCCACCGTTTTACACTAGGCTGCATCAATTGACAGCAATGCATTTTCACTTCACTGCGCAATTACATGGGCAGCTGGTCTACCTTTCCTATTTTCTTTACATCATACTTTCACACAGTTTTCTTTCCTGAGATATCACCTTTTCTCTATATTGGCCTTGCAGTGTTTCCAAGACATAAACCCTCAGCCTTATACTGAAAATACTCTAGTCATAATTCAAACTACTTTTTAAATATGCAACAATTGCCTATAAAGATCTGAATCCAACAGTTCTCCAGTTTATGCCCATTTTATATTTATGTTGAAGGCACATGGGTAAAACACCAACCACACAAAGACACCGAGAACGGAATGGCACAAAGCAAGTTTTTCTCAGTAGCAGTTTTTTGGTTTTCAGGCTTGAAGGAATTAGTCTGTGTTCAAGTGAAACCTTTATACCTCTCCCTTGTAGATGATGGATTATATATGTTGTTCTATTGTTATAATGCTAATTTGTTTCATCTACCTCCCTAATAAGAGACAATTGTCTTGTACATGAAAACTATGCTAAAACTACACCCAAAGCAGGGAAAGAAATAAAATCTTGATTTTTTTTTTATATCTATAAACACAAAAAGAAATTTTCAGCTGAATTACAACTTTACTATACTTTGAGAAGAGGCTGCAGAAAAGAGCACAAAAAAGTTGTTTTGAGCATTTGTGTTTGTGAATGTTTAAACCGTTATCTGTTAATGAATAACCACTCCTTTCAGCATAAACAATTACCAATTTTAACAGGACTGGTATAGTACATCCACACACCTATGTACTAGCTAGCTGTCTTTTCATCACTTACCCCACAGCAGTTCCCTGCCTCCACAGCAATCAGACCTTACTGTTATGGCCTGCTTAAAGCCAGAGCTAGCATTAACATAAAGGTTCTAAATGCTGTGTACATTGCAACCTAGAAGAATGCATTTACACTCATGTGTAAAAATGAGTTTGTAGTCACTTTTTCAACAAATACAGAAGATAGCAGCAGACAGGGAAAGGAAAAAAAACCCCAACCCTAACCAATGCTATCTAGCTATCGAGGTCTTTGTGCTTCCCAAAGACTCAAAAAACTTGTGTTTTTCAAGGTCAGTTTGAGTAAATGACTGCAATTGTGTTGTCAAATTCAAACTCCAGTTAAATATTGAAATAGTTAAAACATATTCCAGAAACACTTAAGTTTCTTTCATTGTTTGCTAAGTACCTAGGCTTGATATTTTGTTCTCTATAAATACTCAAAATCCGTTAGAAAAAAATAATGTTCAATCCAAGAATTTTAGGATGGAGCTAGCACAGTGTTCTGAAGCCATTACTGCAGCTATCATCCTGAAGTCAGTCTTATAACAGAGCTGGACAGGGTAACTCCAGCTTTCCAGAGCACCTTTATTCACATGACATTTGAATTGAACCCCACACCCCATGTTTCATAGCTATAAAGACCTGCTATCGACTTATTATATGTGGTTTCAGTAGGTAGGTTACTCTGGGTAAGCACTAATTAAGCTTTTTGCCTTTTTTTTTTTTTTTAGTAAAAGTTCTTAAATTCTTTCATCATCTCCTTCTTAGCTCCTTTTAACCAGCTCCTCCCCTTAGCCCCCCTGCCTGAATAGGGAGCTGAAAGAGTACTTCTGCAGGATGCCTGCACAAGACACTACCAAGACTGCTTCAAAAACAAAACACCTGCCATTTCCCACTTCACTAAGACTTTTAAGTCTAAGCATTACCTCTGGCATGCATATATAACATCTACAATTCACTCATCACAACACATACCTTCTGAACACAGAAAATTATCAGACAGACCATTACAGATGTACAAGAGAAATATATGGTGGTCCAAATGAGATTTCCATCTTCTGTGTACTATCTTCTCCCCCTCACCTCATCCACACCTCTGAGTCTGATAAAGCTTGGCACCTTAGATCTCACCAAATCTCTTTCTAGTTGACACCCCTAAGTGACTGTCTCCAAGACAAAGCAATACACATCAAATAAACACAATTACCAAAAAGGCGAGAGTGACACATATGTAAACTTAGAAAGTGCTTTTTTTACCTCAGGTGTAATACTACTGGTATCTGTATTTTAAGTAGATCCAACTTTTCAACAAAACAGTATTAAGCAAAAAAATCTTTGGTTAGCAAAGCAGAAATACTGCATTAACTGCAACTTCATCAACAAATTCCAAAACATCACTTCCACAAGGCATGCGCTGTTAAAAGAGCCCAGGTTTCTGAATTTCAAGCCAACTAGACTTTAAATTTAAAGTCCACTTTCATAGTTTAGAACCAGAACAAACCATGTCCAAACTACACTCTCAAATTTTTATAAAAATTAAGGTTTAACATTTATTTTACATCTAGCTTTCCACATCCATGTGGGGACAAGGAATCAGAATGTACATAACTATAAGCAGTGCAAAAGTGGTGCCAGTGCGAAGTCACGGATGCACAATAGTGATAGTACAAGACTAGAGGAAATGAGGATATGTATGTTAAGAATGGAGACAAAGAAAGATTTTTTTAAAAAATTAAAAGAATTAAAAATATGAAGGAAGAGGGCAGGAAAGAGGAGAGCCAGATGTTTAATAATGCCCTTGTTGCTGCTAAGATAAACTAATGGCACAAGACAATGTTTCTTGTAGAACAAAAATCCAATAGCAATGAGTCTTTATTCACGTTTAGTCACCTGACATGAGGAAAAGTGTCTGTTGCATTAAAATAGTCATCAATGTAAATGGCAGCATGGCTGAACAAGTCCTTTTCAATGGTAACAAACATCCCACATAGTAAATTCACTTCAACACAGCCTCATGACAATTCCCACATCAAAACAGTACTTTATTTTATATTTTTTTGCCTCATCATTATTCCCACATTAAGATCTTTCAGCTGTCAAGTGTACAAGGTGAAGAAAAAGGTTCTCAGTCAGCAAACACAGGTGCATCAGGACGTATCTCCTCAGTGCACCACTTCAGATCTGCTGGGTCCCAAGTCCATCCTTGAACGCTGGGCTCCCAGCACCACGTGTAGCACACTACTAAGGCTACACTACTATGTTAGCTTATTAATTCTGTATACATCAGGCCGAACAATGTGTCAACCTGCAACAGACTGAGCATTATAACTGAAAATGGCAAAAGATTCACTCTATTGAACTTTACATCATTATTTGATGTTCGACAATGAGGCAAATCCCAACAGTATATACAAAAACCAGCTTTGCTTTTACAAAAGATTTTGTTTCCCATATTGATTAATCCAGGCGGCTAACTCATTGGTTTATGCAACTTTATTGAAGAAAATAAATCAATTACTAGTAGAGCTATTAGTTGATCACTCATCCATTGACAACTTGCATCATTTATTCAGTGCTATATTGAACAGTGTTTTGGAAGACAGATTAACTAATAGCTCCAAGCCTCCTAACAAAATTTAAATGAATTACAAAAATGTTCTTAGACCCTATTCTGGAATACAAGGGATGTTTGACTTCCAATTTCCATTCTCTGTAAAACAAGAACTGGTCATTCTTTTGTTGACATGCATAAGATACATCACATTTTCTGTTCTGCTGATGCTATAGATTCAGTACCAATTCTCCAGACACACCAGTTATGAGCAAAAGTATATAATAAAACCCCAGTTCTCTAACACTGGAAGGTTTGGAACAAGATGGATGTTGCTACAGCAATGTTACTTCTTTGATGGGAGAAAACTGAACATCCATCTCCCCTCCCCCCTTCAGGTGATATCTTCAGTATCTGTTAGAGCAGTGAGGAATGTTTGTTTTTAGTCTCATAACCAAGTTAGAATGAAGACATTGGCCACATAATACACATGCTCCATTAAAAAAAAAATAATTCTGAATCTTGGGCAATTGTTCTTGTGTAACTACTTTACAGATTCTAAAAGCAGTTATTGTCCAAAGCTGGAAGAACTAAAGTCTTCTCAGATGAGCATGTGCATGAATGGAAGGAGGTAAACAAAAAAAAAAATAAAAAAAAGATGAGGTCTGATAGGGGAGCAGCCGGATAAGAAAATCAAAAAACGAACAGTAATTTAAAGTTTATTCCAGCTATAATGCAGGTTATTCTGACTTTAAGGTAGCATCACATGGCATACTTCTGAGTCCATTCCCGAGATATTCTGTTGTACCTGAAAAGACAGACAGGAATTGAATTCGTGTCAGCACAAAAATGACATTTCTTAAACAGTTAATGATAAAGTAGCATGTTACCCCTATCTCCCTGTTCTCTTCATGTTAAGGTAAGTCTCTTTCCTTACTAAGATATACGGTAACTGAAAAAAACCGAACAAATCTCTCCTTAGACTAACTAGGATGTTCTTTTAATTTATAGGAAATACTTCAAGACAAGCAGATTTGCTAGAATTTGAGGGAAAAAAATGACTGAAGGGGAAGCCATCGAAACAACTGGGGTGGGAGAGGCAAGGGGAGTGTTTTGTTTAAATATTGTCCTTAGCTAAAGATTACAGGGTATCACATGCCATAAGTAAAGATTACATGGTTAATAATAATTTCAGTGGATATAAAATGTCCAATTTCCCATTTTGGAATAAAACAACAATAAGCATTTCTTCATACTTAATATTCTTTCCACATGAATATACTGCTCAAAGATTTTTTTTTTAAAAGGACATTAAAAGAATATTTAAGTACATTACTTCCACGGGAACTGAGCTGACAATTAGTTTATACTTAACTCCATGCTTGTCAGTAAGAAGTTAATTTTCAACTACATAAGCAGAACATAATCCCTTTATGTTTCCCTACTTTATATGTAGGAGAGAGACACTGCTGAATAATAACAGTTGAAATTTGGATTCTAAAATTTACTATGCACAAGGTTTCACTACAAGGCATCCCTTTTAAGGAATTTGACAAAATCTAGATGAATACTTACCAGAACAAGTTGACTTAAAACTTGATAATTATGTCATACTATCTTTTTTCTTTTTCTTTTTTTTTGCCATGCAAGAGCAGTATCTGTGATAAATAGTGACTAGCCAATACATTTCACACTAACCACAGATCAAGCTGTTAAATATCCAAGTTCAGTAACTGGTGCATCCATTATCTGTTAGTTAATCCAGTGCCTTAGAGCATGCAGCACCCAAGTGCTGACAAGTTTCCACTTTGTTAAATGCACCATAATATGCAGATATTCTTACCCTACAGCATAGCGTATTTCTCTGTCCATTCTCTTGCTAACCTATTGTACCTAATTGGACAAGTATATTTAGCATTAATATATACACACACATAAAACCTAATAAACTCTACTTTAAAGAATTGTATCTGCAAAACGTTAGACACACATAAGGAAAACGAAAAAGTTGCAACACAGATAGGAAAACAGGCTACATAACTTTTTTGATGGGTAGAACCAAAGTTAAAGGCTATGCTGCTGCTTGACAGAAAGCACCACAATACCAAAAGCTTTTTCCTCAATATGAAGGCCTAACTATATTTATGCACAGTAAGCAAAAAACTGGGCAATACATACTTTACATTAACTGCCACGCATGTGAGAAAAAGATACTTTGAAGATACTAAGACCATCTGGTTTTAAATTATGCACTACCAAGAATAGGTACTTTTTTGACACGCAAGTTCTCTCCATCACAGATTTTAACAAAAGGCTTACTTCAACACAATTGCTGTCTAACAATAAACTCTTTTGCAAAGTTTTTTGAAATATGAAGTCTTATGCAACTCTGTACTTACTTGTCTCTGTCTGTTTTATAGATACGTGCAATCTCTGGCACTAGTGGGTCATCTGGATTTGGATCACATAGCAGTGAACAAATGGATAAGAGAACTGTGGGGAAAAAAAAAAAATTTCTCAATAGCAAAACAGAAGCAACAATCTCTGAAACTATGGAGTATAGATCTTTGCATCAGCACAATGTCAGCTCAAAAGAGAATCTAAAAAACCTTATCGTGATTTATATATATATATATATACACTCACACACACAAAGAAATATATATACACATATAGCCAAAATAAATGTGGCCAAAATAAATTTGTAACCCATTTAATTAAGAAACCCAAAATTATTTACAAGTTTAAGAACTACATTTCCTATTTCCCAATACTTATAGCTGTCAGTAAGCACACATGAACAGCACTGTTGTCCCCTGCATTATGACGCAACACAGCAGCCAACAAAAGCATGCTTTTATGTATTCTGATAGTTTAAATGACTAGACTCAGAAATACTTCAATTATTTTTTTTTAATCAGGCTGAATTATTTCTCTGTTGCAGTAGCAATACCCCAGCCTAGGCAGATAGAACTAGACACATGTTGTAAAATAAAGGAGTAACACTGCTGCAGGCAGCTGTGAGGACTTCAGAAGCTTTGAAAGAAAAACAATAGTGACAGCAAATTTAGGGAATCCACATTCAAATCACAAACCTGCCCCTTGGACAGGCAGGAATTACAAACTGTATAGACAAAGGAGCACTTTGATGGATCTTCTGAAGACTAAGACCACTGGCTTTGAAGCAAAATAAAATCTGATCATCATGAAAATATTTGAGAATTAACTGTTATTTACTGTAGTGAAGTCAGGAAAGCTAACAAAGCTTCTACTGCAGCAGAATCTCAACCCTGAAGTAGTCAGTAAGCTTAGTTCATGAAATAATATAATACAATGCCAGTGCACAGTGATAGGAAGCAACACGTATCAATATCACCTTTCTTTTTTTCATCTACCACAGAGATATGCCGATATAACTCTGCATGTAATTCTAGACAGACTCAGTGAAAAATACAATGCAGATTTTGTTAGTAAGAACTGCCTTTAAATTAATATGCAAGTGTGTATCCACACAGACAGCTGCACATAAGCAGTTTCTCAGCCTTAGCTCAAATACAGCACCACTACTGGCTTGTTTCAATGCAAATGCTGGCAGATCCCTCTGGGACCAAGTTCATAAGCTCTGCTAAGAATACTGGAGCAAGTGGCCAGACAAGCCCTTAAACAGCCAAATGGCAGAAGGTGTTAGAAAAAAAACAACATTCACTTAAAAACACAGGAAGCTATCACCATCAAGCTGCCAAAACACATGCTAGTATGAGTACGGGAAATTGAGACAGGTGAGGAACAAGACAAAGCTAAAAGCACAGTATTCAAAGACAAGATGGAAACATTTCTCCTTCACAAGAAAATTACCTTTAGAAATAGTTAAAGCAGGAGACCACTGTGATCTTAGAATATCAAGACAAATGCTGCCATTACTGTTAATATTTGGATGATAGATTCTTGTTGTAAATGCAACCTAAAAAAAAAAAAAAAAGAAAAAAGTGGGTTTTGGTCCAGGACGACAATGACATCACCCTTTCTTTTCAGTCAAGCTATTAGTCAGTCAACTCAATTTACTATAAAAGAAAAGGATTAAGCAGTTAAACTGCATCAAATTTATGGAAATGCACCCAAGCTGCAAACTCTCGGCTTCCAATTACCATTTCGAACAGAGAGCGTGCAAGTATGGGGCTGTGTTTTCATCACAAGTGCTTTCGTCATGATGAAGACACTCAGAGGTGCCTGAACCACAGTGACACTGCTATCAGAGAGCCAGAGAACTTCAAACACTGAGGTCACTCCAAGTGTGCACTTTCATATTGATTAAAAATTGGAGGACAATGCTACTAGCTGATAAAGCCACCTAAAAAGCATATTTCACAATTACTGCCAAATTCTAAAGTAACATCTTCACTGATTCTACACAGTCAGCAAATTAACCCCTACCCATAGGGTCACACTCATACAGACCAACCCAAACAGCTACAATGTAATACTTGACAGTTCTAGTAACACAAAGCCAAAGAGTTTTCCTATCAATTAAGAAAAACAGAATTAAGACCCAACATCATTTTAAGTGTCCTGGTTTTCAGCTAGGGTAGAATTATTTTTTCACAGGAAGCTGGGAGGGCACACAGCCAGGACAGCTGACCCAAAGTAGCCAAAGGGATATTCTGTACCATTAAACTTCATGTTCCGTATACAAACTTGTGGGGGAAACCAGACAGGAAGGAAGGGCTGGGCATCAAGTTCTGGACAGCGAGCAAATAGCATTGTGAATCACTCATTTCATATGTTCTTTTAGTTGTACTGTTATATTCACATATATGAATTTGGTCCTCAAATATATGCTAATGCACCCATCCTTATGGTAGTCAGAGACACTTAGCCATCTAATACACTGTAAGAATGCATGAGAAGCTAGAACGTAACAGTATTACACCACAGATGCTAACAATTTCTGCCCGCAGTCAGTTTTTTGAAGAGCACTAATTTCACAAAGCAGAAAGTATACTTACCTTAGGTGGTTTGAAAGGGTAGTCTGTAGGAAAGTGAATTGTCAAGAAGAATACACCACCCTGATATGGACTGTCATTCTGTCAAAGCAAACAAATAATTCTCCTATTATTATACTGAGGACTAAGTATCACTGAAAATACTGTTTTTAAATAAACAAAGGAGAAGAAATTTGTTTAAACAACTGTTTAATCTATCGAAACAAAAGAGGTGTAATTAAAATTCAATTACTACTTCCTAAGGTAAGTGATACAGAATACATACAGGTCACTTTCTGAATGGACCTGTGCAAGCTAACACTTCATAGAAAACAGCCTCTCTGACAATCAACCCACTGAGGACAATGTGAAAAAAGCATCTAAATGCATCTTAGCACTAAGACTTCACATTAGCAGAGCAGGGGTCCTATCCAGCACAAACCACACAAGTTCTGTGTTTGAAGCTTATTTGTCACAACCACGCAAGTTTACAGTGTCCCATTCCCTCTCAAGTTCTGACCTTGACTTAGGCATTGCTCAGCCCTGCAGAAAACCTACAAACACACAGCTAACTCCTTGTTCCTTTAAAGAACCCCCAACCCTATCAAGACTACAGTGAATTTCTAATACAGAAAGGAAGAATTTAATTTAGTATGGAAGAGTATTTTACATTTCCCTGCTCCAAGGAAATAAATATGGGGATAATTCATTCAGGCGTTATCTATTAACTGTAAAACAACACATGGAATCAAAAAAGCTGATAGTACACACAGAATAAATTGAGGACTGCACAGAGACTGCACAAGTTACTAGTTACAGGAAGAAAGATGTAAGAAGTTTCTACTTGAAACTACAACTAAATTTCTGAAATAGAGCTAACAATGTCATTGTTTAACCTGACTACTGCAGCCCTTTAAATACAAAGGAAAATTAATTTGAGGCACACAGAGTACACTTCTCAAAATATGTGTAAATTGAATTTTCATAGTAACTGCAAGAACATTTCACCAGTGTAACAATAAATAACCATATCTTAATTAGTTAAATACTAGAAAATGAACTTCAGCAACACAAGTACTTAAACCTAAACCACAAAGGTTATACCCGATCCAATCTATTTGGTCAATAAAACTTATGAGAGAACTAGAAACTAGAATCCTTTTACTGCACATATTCTGTGGATATATTTTAGCAATTACAGAAACCCCTTTTAGAATGTATTCAACCAATACATCTTACATCCATCTACAAAAATCACAGCCTGCACAGTAACATACAGTAGCAGTGGAAGGCCAAATGATTAGTTCTGCAATCCTCACCTGTTATCACAGGCACTAAACAACAGCACAGAAGCACCTGAACTACTACCACACTTCTGTCATCAAACTGACTAATCTTGAGACAGAAATGTAGACCTTTTCATATCACAAAACCATATGGGGGTGGGGGGAAGAACTGAGCTGTACACTGTTAAACCAGAAGGCGAAGCTAAAAGCAATAATTCCAATTTAAACTGATATCTAATACCTTACGACCATTCGGACACCAGCCACAAAATCATACTCAGTATAGCACAGAAAATTCCTTTTCATTTAAGCATGAACTCAGCTACTAAACAATTTTATCGGGTTTTGAGGCTTCTAGTTACAACCAATGAGGACCAGGGACTTTGGAATGGAAACTTTTTTCCCAGTCAGGTGAACCTCTACTAAGCACATTTTCCATAGCAATCTCCCCAAACCATATTTCTAGTTATATATAAAGTAAATGCAATTCAGCAGCACTGATATTTCATTCCTACTCTGTAGCCTCAGCAGACACATCACACTGTGGCTACAGGTCTACTGGCATCTAGTATTTGTCTTCTCAAACCAGAGAAGGTTTTGTTTTCTAAATATAGATAACCAGCCCAGACCTCCACATGTGGAGTGTTTGCAGGTTATGTTTTTGGTAAAGGCAAACATTTGCTGCCTTTAACAAGGAAAAAGCCACACTGATTTCAGCTTATTGAACACTTAGCACAGACTGACTTTTTTTTCCTCTTTTCCTCCAGTCACAACCGGAAACTTACATTTCAGTGACTTTTTACCCTTCTATTCTTAAAAGGATTCAAGATCTCAGAACACAACACCAGAACAGGTATGGACTCCCTACTCTGTTCTGCACAAAAGCATCCCAACTAACTCCTGGGACACTGGGATCAACTCCTTCAAACTTTAGAAAACATTGCATGCAAACAATTTTCTAGACAGTAAGTGATAATGCCTAATATTGCTGTAGAAATAACTTCAGCTGAACTACATATCCTCATAAAACATTCCAGCAATAAAATAATCATCATCAGATGAATTTATTTTTTCTTGCCCTCCATATTCTGTTACTGTAAGGTGTACCTCTAGAACTGAAGGGGAATAAGAGGAGTTATAAAAAAGTACAACCCCACCTCCCCCAGTTTCCTCCTGAATAAGAACTACTAGTTTAGTATGATGTCACAAGAATTAGAATACTTACAGGTCCCATAATTGTGGCTTGCCAATGAAACACTACAAAAGAAAAACTCCGCATTATTATCTATGCATGGTATGCTTTGAGTTAACAGAGCAAATCATAAAACTTAAGTTTACTCACTGTCATCTCCAACAGGACCTGCTGAACACTGTGCTGGAGGATCACGGGCTAAGTCACTAAGTTCCTTTAGGGAAAAAGGACAAACAAATCTGTTCAGAGAAGGAACTAATGAACTCAAATATTTCCACTTCACATCCACCAAAAATCTTTAACAGTTTTTCCATATACAAACACAGAAGAATGTGCAGTAACAGCTATTAGAACAACCAGATCAGTATAAAAGAAGTCTTTTATAAAAGTCAAGGAACACCAAAAACAGCTATGAAGGTAAACAGCTACAGTGACTGTGCTTTTCCAAATAAGATTTTTCCAAGTATCACTACCATAAAGACAGCCCTGCTGACAAACAGAAAGGAAAGCAGGAAAGAGCTCCACGTGGACAAAGCCTAAACACGTTTTCATCACTATTTTCAAGGACTCAGTCTTAGCTAGAGAAGCCTGAAGTGGAAAGAGAAAGGTACTGATGAGTCTTCATGAAACAGGAAGCACCATGTATGTAATATCTAATATTAAAACTAAGAACAGAAAGAAAACTAACACAGAAACTCAGTTTCATTTTCTCCACTACCACCAGCAGGGATATTTTGCATGGAATGAAACAGAAAGGAATATTAAAGAATCTAACAAGCACTAGAACCAGACAAAATATTTGTATTTTTTAAACTTCACATTACATAGAAGTATGCCTTTAAAATTTTGATAACTGAGATGCAAAAACAGTTCCCCCATCTCTGTTACAGAGGGAATGAAGCCAGAAACTTCAGAAGGTGGATTCAAAGAAGCTCGGCATCTATTTGTTTAAACACTCAACAAGTTGCTTGTTCGGACAGTGTATTTTGAAATTGAATTTATACTTTCAATTAAAGTATCTAAGAGATACCTTCCCTCTTCCTTGCTCTCTTTTGAATCTAAAAATGGCTTCAGGAGCTTCTATAAATCTGTACTTGTCAAGGCATCTGGAAGTCATGACAAAAGGGAAAACCTTCAGTCCCTCTCCCATGTATTAACAGTTGCACACAAGTTAATACAAGCCATTAAAACAAGTATATTCCATTACTTTTCCAGAAGAAACCCAGGCATACCCTCTATGCTGGAAACACATGCATATTTGGGCCAGACAGCTAATTCTTCTGCCTGAGAATATCCTAATGTACAACCTTTAACAAATTCCACACTTCATACAAATTTAGGAATTGTAAGCCAACATAAATAAGGGTTGATGGGTAGAGGGCAGGGATTATGTTCCCTATAATTTAAACAGCTTGTTCGTTGTTAAGATAACAGCTCCTGCAAACTCAAGAATAATGCTACCTTCAATATGCAGGAGGTCCTACATTCCAAAAAACCCAACCAAAACCCACACTGAAAACAACCAACCGTCAAAAGACTAAGAAAATGTCGTCCTACATTCCACACAGCCCCCCCTTCAGATTCTAATTTTGATTAACTTTTCAACTAACCAGATTTCAGTTTTTCACTGGACTCAGACTTGTGTAAAATGGAATTGTATCAGTTTTGATAAGCAATGGCACAATGAAGTTAGTATTACAGATCATTTCATTGTTGCTGTTACTTAGAAGCGTAGACAACAGCTCTTTCCAGATCAACACAGTACATCCATTTAGAGAGAACTGCTCTACACTCCTCAGTTATTGTGGGGGTCCCTGCAACGGCCTTATTTCTTCCATGAAATTCCACTTATGTGATACATATGTTGTTCAGCAGCCTCCAGAAAAATTTACTAAGCTAGATTTATATTATCCATGTAAAGGCAAACAAGAAATAAAAAACCTTCAGAAAAAAGGCTTAACTTTTAAGATAGGTTATTTTGTGTTTTCTTCCATTTTACAGAAAAATGTTGGGGTTTTGCCAAGTTTTATTAATCAGGTTTATCATCTGTCATTTATCAATCATTTCCAAAACCTGAGAGGAAAAAAACCCACCCGAAATTTGACCTTTAAAATAAGGTGAAGCAACATAATAAGCAGAAAACAAAAAATGTTACTATTTTAATACAGTTGTGTAGTCATTACTGGATTATTAAATTAGGGAAGACGATCAGATCCTTAAAACAAAACAAAACCAAAACAATGACATCCCCCTCACCCCTCCAACTATCCTAGGGATTAAGAATTATGAAAAGGCCTTACACGCAGTTGATGAAAATTACAGAAACGAGTAGCACGAAGACAAGGTCAAGAAAAGTCTCAGCATGAACTGTCGGTATACCTGCTTTAGAGCTTTTCAAAAGGTATTGCTATCTTTAGAGAAATAAGAAATCAGTACTTTAATATTTTAACACAGAAGGAAATCAACACATATCAATAATTCAACTAGGAAAAGCAAATAAATAAGACTGCAAACATAGAACAAGTAATAAATTTCATCACTTCAAGTGAAAAAATTGTTCAAAAGCACCTTTAGTAATATTAAGAACATTTTACAAGCCAAAACACCTGAGTTTTAACATGCCAGTCTCATGTCATTTCAAAACACGCCCATACAGAGTTACTACCCCTTTTAACCACTTGAACTGCTCTGAAGAACAAACAAGCAGTCACTTTCATCAGCTAAAGGACTGAAGTTTTGTCTGGCCTCCTCAGTAGAAAAACCCCAAACCCTAATTGTGCTAAACAAAGCAGTTCAACACAGAGATAACGTCAGACACACAATACATCACTAAGCAGTTCAACCACAGAGCGAACAGCATTTAACCACTCAAGTCAAACAGAAAAATAAACGCTGAGGTGGCACACATTCTTGTATTTGCTTCTTTTGGGTACTATGGTCAGAAGAAGCTTGTAGCAGGACTGTCTGCTTCAGCCAAGCATGAGGTGGTGTGGGAGAACTCGGGACAAACATGGACATAGGCTGGGCGAGCTGGGCCCAGCCACATAAACACCAGGCCTATCTCCTGTCAAGTGTGTGGCGCTTCACATCTACACAAAGGGAGGGAGGCTTTCTGCAATATGGGAGTGGAAGGTCTCTCCACTGAATCCAACAGGCAAACTGGAATAACTGGAAACTAAACCAGGAGAGGCACCCGGCCCTGATATTTGAAGTGCAGTTCAAGCATTTAATTCAGGAAAGGGAGGAGGGGTTTTCAGTTTGTTTTGGGTTTTTTAGTGTGGGGTTTTTGTTTGGGGGTGGTTGGTTTTTTGTTTTTGGTTTTGTGTTTTTTTAAGTTTCCCACTCTGCATCAGAAACACAAACTGACCTTCTTCCTCAGCAATCAAAAGGAACTATTGTGTAACTGGGAAATATTTCATATGAAAAACACTTCTAAAATAAAAACTTAGCTTCATCATTTCCAGGAGCCTATTGAAAAAAAAACAAAACAAAACCAAAAACATTTAAAAAGCAGCTCATAATTATTCCCCTACTTTCACCCATTTCTCACCAAGATAAAGACCACATGATGTTTCATTTTACAAAGTTGAGTTTAACTAGTATTTTACAATTTTACAATTTAACTAGTAAAAAACAAAGTGTTCCCAAGCATTGTTCTGCAAAATGCCTATGTATAAGGGCTTTATGCTTCTAATATTCCTTCTGCTGCTCTTCTTACTATCTCTAACTTAGCTTCTTTTTGCTTATGTTCTGCTTGAGATATGCTTTCCTTCATCAAGGGTACTAAAGCTTTCTTAACAACAACAAAAAAATACTCCCAAAGCAGAACCCATATATCCTGGAGTCAGCTGCTACCGTTTTTCACTTTACAGGTGGCTTAAGAAAAAAATTCCCAAGAAGTGAATTCCAAAGACTTGAGATAGAAACAGTAAGCCAAATTTGGTTCAGAGTGATGTGTTATGTGCCTATCGGAAAGGATTAGCTTTGAATTACAACTGTGACTAGTAGTCTCTGGCACTGCCAGAGGTTTCCGGTATAGCTCCAGCATATCACCATTTCTGCATCCCAGTTTCCAAATATAATGTTGTGATATTTCCTACCTCTCCACAAGGATGATTAGTCACTTAGCATTTTACAGATTTAAACACTGTTTAAGGAGTAAGCACCAATGCTGCTGTTAAAGGACAATGACAACATAGCATATAAATATAAGCAGCAACACACATACAATTTTTGCAACAGAGATTTGAAAAACTGAGACCTAAATGGAAACACAGCAGCAGTACCCATCACGGCAACAGACAGACCTGCCTTAACACAAATACAGCATCGTGGTCTTCCACCACGATGGAAATTCAGTAAGAAATGGCAGCCTGATGCCTACCAAGCTGCCTTCTTGCAAGGTACTAAGCATCAGTGGCAGCTCCTTTTCTTCCCATTTCTCAGAATTCATACTCCCCGTGGCACAACTGCGACATTTTTCTACTTTCAGCTGGAAATAACCAGGGCTCATTTTCAATGATAGTAGCAGCTGACTTAAATACAGAGTGGCAGAAGATCACTCCCACCAGTGTTATAGAAAATCACTTATTTTCCTCCACAGCCATTAACTGAGATTTAACAGTGGTTTAAAACAAAACAAAAATTTGTAACACAATTATTTGTTAAAAATAGTATTTTGTGATTTTCTAGTTTGTAATCAAAAAAGAACAATGGAAAGAATGGGCTTAAATTGCTGTAAGTTTCCAGACAGTAACTCACTCTACCTTTGAAGGCATGGAAGGTGATACACAGTAAATCAAAAGTTCTTTAGAAAAAAAAAAAAAGGGATTGCTTCAGAAAAAAAAATAAAAATCAACATTTATTAACCTGACTGCTTGTCTTAGGTTGTTTGTGTCAAAACAGGGTATTTCAAACTCTAAACATACAAAAATTCATCACTGCATTAATTTTACTCATTAGCTCACATCTGAAAACAGCTTTAAAAGAAGAAGGAAGGATTGGAAGCAGCTATAAAGGGAGGGGAAGAACATTTAAGCCTGTTTGAAGATTAAGAAGTGTCAACCAGCAGCAGAGAACTACTACCTCATCCCACACACCTGCATTTGCAACATTCCCTTCAGCATGTAAATTAATTACCCCTAGAACCAGAAAAAAAACAGTTTTAAAGAACACTGAATGTGGATCTCTAAGCTGAGTAAGAAAGCAACGGCGTAATACAAGCCACCAGACAAGTGTAGCCAGCAGAAAATTAATACTTTCAAACAACTTGGCCTTTTGGCTAACAATAAATGGATAAAAATAATGTATACTGACAGTGCATAATACAGAAAGATGCAGGTTCCTATTGTTTGGTGTTTGTGGGTTTTTTTTAAATAATTTTTTTTTAAAAAGCCATTAGAGCAAATATGCAGAGAAAACACATGAAGAACAGTCACAGAAAACTGAAGGCCAAAGAACAGAATTTTAATTTTTTTTAAGAAACCCAAAGCATGACATGACAAGGAACGTAACAGTTCTGGCTGTCCTTATCTTGATTATCCTGCTTGTTTTATTTTTCATGGTTCTCCTCATTTCTCGAGCACTTAGAACTGAATTTTCCAGGCTGCATGACGCATATTGTTTGTACAACATCTAGCAACAATATCATAATGGTATATTAAAAGGTAATCATAGAAATATTCATGTTTCAAGCCTTGCACTCAAGGAAGGAAATGCCAGACTGCTGTACAACTGTAATTAAGTCACTCTCTGTGCTTGGACTATGATACAAACTACTCAGATGACTACACACTATCTTTTCAAAGAACCTAGCGTTCAGAACACAAGCCCTTTGTGAACGAGACTATTGTCTATAGCTCTCCTCACCTACTCAGAGATTTGGACGGTGTACAATGTAGGTAATGCTTTCAGCACATTTCAGAGTTACCACAGCTAAAATGACTCTCTATTGTATTCCAACCTTTTGCAAAGTTCATCTCTAGCTGGACAGACCCAACTGGAAATTGAGCTCAGTTACCAACTTTGCTTTCCTGGAGACTCACTAAAAGCATTTAGAACAAGCTTACAAGTAAGTGGCAGCTACAGACCTAGAGTTGAGCTTTGAACTCAAAGGTATGGCTTGTTTCATTCAAGGTAATCAAAACCCATAGCAGCTGTATTACTCAAAACGAAAATAGGACTGCTTTACACACATCAGTTCTGAGGTATTGAACAATTACCATTCCCTGAAAATGACATAATTATTAAAACACATGCTCAGCGTAGGACGAGGGCTGTGTACTCTAAGTTGAAGGGAAAAGCATTAAGTGAAGCACCTCCCTACCCATTCCATAAAAACCAGGCATTCTGAAGCTTCTCCGTCCTGGACCCTGAAACTTAGCATACTATTCACTTGGGAGATTTTTCCTGCAAGAACCACACTCATCTCGGGTTCCATAACCCAGGCCTACAATGCAGCCCTCAAAGAAGGTAATTAGCATAAGTATGCTAGAAAAGTGGCAATATACACCTAATTAAAGTGAACAAAAACACACACACACAAAAAAAAAACAGAAAAAAAAGAAAATATGTGACATTAAGGGACAGATTAAATTTGATCTATACAGCTGTTAACTGATGCAACTGCAAAGCTTATACCCAAAGTAAGGCACTCTGGCCTGATGGCTACCGTTCAGGAATGACATTTTGGCACTGGGACAGATAATTTCATAGAAAAGTTAGCTTAATCCTCATTAGATGCTGGGGTTTGAGGTGTTACATGACAGCCCTCCAACATGCTGCCCTGTAGCTTATCAAGGACACAGTAACATACATCTGAACCTCAGCCACTACAGTAGCACATCAAGGAGAAGCAGCACCTCTACACTCACTGCCCTGGACTCAATGTGAGAAGAGACTGCCAGCAGTTTAGTTTGCCAAGCCAACACACACAATGACTTTGGGGCTGGTAACGTACAGGACAAGTTTCTGTAGAAATCATGAGTGGCGTTAACTTGGCGTTTATCTTTGCTGAGTCTGCACTTTCTGAGTAAAGGTGCAAGAAATCTCCATGCTCTCAAGGAAATGTATTCAAAGGAGGATCCTGTGACAAAGTTATCAAATTTACAGTCTAACAAGTAACAGCGTATCCATAATTCACTTGGTGAATTCACTATTTAGATGTATTCTGATGTATTATTCTGAAATTTAAATATTTAATCTAGCACACTCTGAAAAGCAGTTCTTTTAAAAAGTTTTTCCAGTCTGTGTTTTGTACAAAGATGCATGTGAAAGCTATTGCAATAGACCATAGGGGAATATTCTTTGAATGCCACTATGTGGGGATGTTTACATTAGCTTATCTACAGCTGTAGAATTACCCTATCATACTCTGCTATTGTGTGTAACTACCCTTCACGATGGTTCTGTGATTTGAACAGCTAGTGGTAGAGAAGCAAAACCAAGGGCCTGTCTATAAGATTAGGTAAAATTACACATAAAATCAGCTCACACTAAGCCAACAGCATATTTAAAAAAGAAATAAAAAAATGTTTTCTAGAATGCAGCTGCTCTAAAGAGTAGAGATACACCCTGGCTATCTAATAAACAGTGATGTCCACATGGGTCTTAAAAAAAACCAAAACACCAACAAAAAAAAAGGAAAAAGCATTTAAAAGCATGTTTATGAACACACTGCAGACAATTAGGGGAACTCTGGCAAGCTGTCCTTCAGAAGATTCTCCTGTATTGTTCTAGGTAAGAAGAAATTAAAACTGAGGCTAAGGGGAAAAAAGGAAAGTTTCAGAAATCCAAGAATTATTTTGTATTATTACTTCCATAGGCCAACACAGGTGGGGAAATGCTGCCTTAGGTTTCTAGTAAATATGAGTGTCCTGCTCTAAAAAAGCTCTTGGAAGAGCTCAACGAAGTGATGAGCACCTGGCCAACCTAACTCTAGAGAAAGCTTGTTGTAGGGTTAACCGAGCCCTTAAAGCAATCCTCATGATCTCCATCAGAAGGACATAGAGAACCTAAGCATCTACACTCAGTTCAGCTTGCAACTCTGGTGACCAGATGCGTATGGAAGGGATTAAACATTTGTCTCCTTCTTTACTGGGCCCTAACATTTGCAAAGCAGTCAGCAATTCTCCTATCTCGCTTTCTTAGAATAAAAACCTTTCACAATTACAGAGGGGGGAAAACTGCAGGAGATCTTGAAGATGTCTAGCATATCACACAGAACAAAGGCTTCCTTTACTAAGAGTAAACTCCAATATTAAAAGGCTGTGTGAGAAGGCTCTGAACGTTTAAACAAAATTTTTAAAATCCCCTCTACTTGTTTAGCTTTCAATCCTGAATGATTTGGCTCATTTTTCAGTATTAAACCTTGCCTACATCCAAGCATTTTATGAAGAGTTGCCAAAGGCATAAACATCAATTTAAACTTGTGAATGTAATTTAACTTATTTTTTGCAAGGTTTCTCTATATACAACCTACCACATTTAATCTATCAGATCAGTGTCCCATATAAACCTTACTGAAAAGAAAGTGGGGAGGGGGTTGCTGGTTTGTTGTTTTTTTTTTGTGTGTGGATTTTTTTTTTTTTTTATGGCTTCTGTGCTTTCCATTTTTAGTTTGAGGTGTTAAATTTAACTTCAAGGACTTTACAAAACTGTTCAGCATGTACAACCCTCAGTTTATGAGCCTCTTCTGATAAAGACAGCTTGACACAAAGCAACCGCATTTTAAAATGCACTACTGACTGCAATCATATATATATTCTCACTGCTACTTTTATTTCCTACCCTAATTTATTTCTTACTGCGTATTACACCAGCAGGTTACTATATCACATCATTCACAGGAGAAAATGCATGCCTGTAACCCCAGACTTTTCAATGTAAGCTACAGCATCTTAGCCTGAACTATAAACAGACGTCAGCTTATACCAAGATAGCAGACCTAATGCTCAATACACATTCCCATCTGCCAGCTCCGATGCACAGGAGAGGACCTATACAAGAACACAGGGCAGACAATTAAAGTGGCAAAACCTTAATATTTGGAAGAGAAAGATTTATTGGAGACTATGTATCAACGCCCTAATCTGAATTCCGCAAGGTTTTTTTTTCCACTTCTCCTTACCAGCTAGCTGTAACTTATATGACATTAAGAACCTCCACCCTCTCTCTCCTTTAACAGTTCAACACAGTGGATGCAGAGAAAACAGCCTTGGCTAGGGGATGATGCCAGGGCTAGAGGTGGCCTCCACAAGGAACATCCATGTCTTTAACAAGAGGCTGTTTACCTTCTGCACTCAACAGCTGCTCCTTACAGCTGTTTATATCCTTCCTCCATCCTTCAGTCATTAAAGCCTGATCACAAAGAAAGGCATTAGTGCTTTGGAGCTGGTTACTGACTGGGGAGACGGTTGAAGGGAGCTCATTCTGTGGAGTTCATCAGCAATTCTGTAGAAGAAACTCACACAGGGAGCAATAGCAAAGCACTGGCTTACTTTCAAAACCGAATCTTAAAAAGCTGGAATGATCGTAAAAGAAGAGCTGGCTGAACCACCTTTTACGCTGTACACCATCCCACCCAAATCCTTAACGCACTGGAGAACTCAGTTTTTAAGGTATGCAAGAAATGGAATGGAACCTAATGGAATACTGATCTCTGAAGTTCTGTCAATGAGATTGCAACCCCCCTTCTCCCCCAATTCCAATGAAAAGATTTAAAGACCTATGCTGACTGGGTGCTTGTTTCAAAAGTACAATCCCTGTTTAACAGAAAACATCAAGTTCTACAGTCCAAATTTTCTAGTTAAGTAAGCATCAATTTTCTTCTCTCAAACAAAATAACCACTCCTTAAAACATGTCTAAGACTTTAACAGTAAATGCTGGACTTGAACATGGGTATCAAACCCACTCAATTAAGCGTTATTCCAATTTAAATTATATTCATTTCATAGTATAAATGTAACTTCTGGCTATTCAGATAAGCTAAATCTTAAGCAGAATTTAATGATGACAGCTTACATCTGTTGCAGAAAAAATTTGATCAGACTTTAAAAAAAATACTGAAATTCTTCAATACTAGTGCTTACCAAATCAGTTACTGAAACCTTATTATTTAAAAAACAACCACTGCCTTCTGGCTCAACATGACCCTTCTAACTACTGAGTGCCATAGTTGCACTCCATTATCTACTTGAGACAGGACTTTGGCTACCCATGGATACTTGAAATAGTTAAGGTGAATTAACTACAATAAAAAAAGTAATCTGATATTTACAGAGAGCACTCTCTCAAAGGTTTGAAGTATTTTAACTGAGCTTGCATCAGCTGCATTTCATTAGCTAACTAATCTTAATTTTCTGAACCCCTAAACAGACAAATCCAGGCTTACTTCTAGACATTCAAAGTGTTAAGATCAATCACGTCACTTCAGTTTAAATATGAGTAAACCCAGCAAACTAAAGCCTAGACTGCATGCAAAAATATTGTAGGTTTCATCCAGAGAAGAAAACCTAATTCCAATAACTTTTTCAGATTTTTAAAAATTTCAGATAAAGTTGAAAATAGAACAGCAGCATTTTAAAACAAAACTAACAACTAAGTTTATCTCTCTCTGAATCACCTTACAAAAGTGGCATCTTGGTTAAAATAATGCAGATTTGCCTTCATCTCTGCATATTACATCCAATCTCTGAAAAATATTACAAATATCTCTGGGGTCAGCAGCTTTTCTTACTATAACCTCCATCCTACAGGTGCTCAAAGCTGTAATTAACCACACACCTAGGAGAAGCACTGGAGGCTACAGCCTTAACAAAAATACTTGTTTAGTCTCCACCACTGCCAGTCAAAGCCTTCTATCTGCACTTCAGTAGCAGAGAAATGGTTTTGCCACCTTCAGCCTTTAGCTTCCTGAATATCAACTCCACTGAAAATTTTATGGTAAAATATTCCAACATAATGATGCTGTCTTGTGTTACTTAACCAAATGGTCACAAGCAGGCAAAAGTTTTCTTAAGGGTGGCACAGCCAGAGCTATTTCATGCATACATCTCCACTAACTATTTTTGGCTATCAAGATCATCGCTTAGGCCTTTTACATTACCTAGCTTTAACGGATGAGCATAGCTGTGATAAAATGGACGCATATCAATGATGTAACGGTCCCAAGTTCTCTCATTTTTACACACTCCCAATTCCCTACCCCTACATAAGTGTTTCCCTACTACTGCATCATCACAATTAAACTGGAAGCACCAACACACTGCAACAGTTCTGGGATATACCTTCAGCAGGTACCACTCAATACCTCAGAGCAAAACAATGTCTATAAGCATGTATTGAGCCTTTATAAGTCAACACTAATTTGTTGAAAATTAGGAAAAACAAGATTGAGAAAAATTCCATCCTCTGGAGAGGATATTAAGTAAAGATTAAGATGTAGGTTCACATTCTTCAATGGCAAAAGCACTTATCTGTCATAATAAAACAACTGTCACTCTTGTGCAAAGCGAGCCGTATCAATAAAAGCAGAGCTTTGCCAATGAAAATGCAGACTACCCTCAGGGCAGGTGGCATTAATGTGATGTCAAGGTCCAGCGTAACGTCATCTTTCTGGGACTGGCTATGTACCTGACAAATACTTCAGTACAGAAACTGCATTACAAAGCATGTTCAGGAGGTAGATAACCCACCATGTAGTACATGTGTACTAATGTGCTTTCCATTTCAAGTGAAAAGCAGAATTTGACAGTTATGTTTTAAGTAGGACTTATTATATCTGAATGTGTACTATACATCAGATGAAGTTTACACAGTAACACAGTCTGAAAGTCTGATTTATCCAACATAAGGAATTGTATTTTACTTGATAAATCAAGTCCATAAAGAGGTATGGCCAAAACAAGAAACCTTCACTGCTGCATTTGGGACGTCATCTGCTGCAGAAGACAATGAATTCTAGTCCTGACAGGTAATACCTCAAGTCAGGCTAAATCAGCTATGTGTACAATTACAATGCTCTAAGGTCCTGGTCTCTCTTTAGTCTGTTCTCATCTAGTGCCAACAATGAACAAGGAAGAAAGACAGTTTCAAGGTCTGATCTGTGACCTTATGATTGAAAGAGGGGGATCACAGCTCACCACTGACAGAACACCATTCTCTGGCTTTACCAGATGGCAAAATTAAATTCTAAAATTCACAACCACTGTGTTATAAAATTGGCCCTGATATTAGTGGATTTCAGCCTCAATCCCAGTAAACATTCATACTGAAAACCAAGCTTGGGAAGAAAATAATTTGAAAGCAATAGTCCAATAAAACAACACTTTCCATGTTGGCAATTTGCTAACAAAAATCAGAACTGTGAATCCTATGTGAATTTTGTGTATCTTGTAGCATGGGTGTGACTGAATTGACTTAAAAAATAGCACTTAAAAAAACATTAAAAAACCAACTCTAAAACCCAAACCAAAGAAAAAAGAGCAAACCTTAACCCAACTGTCTTGCCTACCCTAAGCTCTAGCAGTGGGTGAAGGAAGAAGCTTACTACTACACAGTGCCACAGAGCCCAGGGCCCCATACAGGACATGAGACTGCACACAACAGGCCAAAGCCTTCAAGTCAAAGAGATGACTTATTGATTCACGAGTCATACTGAATCATTTTAAGGTTCTGAACATCAGATTACTACATAAGTGAGGTGTTGCCTTGGTTTATATTTGACGATAAATTCTTACCTGCAGCGCCTGAATGTGTTTCATAAGCATGAGCTGATGACGAAGCATACCAGGGAGTATCCTAGCTGCGTTTCAACTCAAGTGATATCATTCACTAATACAGGGGAACAAGTTCCGATGGCAGATTCAAAAGAAACTGTTTTGAAATCCTTGTGAGAACGCAGACATAATTCAAAGACAATTAATTTAGCTAACAACAATCCGGAACAGATTTAAAATTCTCGGGGATAACTGAACTACTCTTTCCCCAACAAATTATAAATAATCTCTTTTGGACCAAAATACGTCCACAAGCATTTCTCGAGAGATGTGAAATTACAGTATACTAACAGGCAGCAAACTTCATACACCGTCCGTAAAAGGTGTTCTAGCCGACGAAGTTCAGTTCGCCAATTCCAGGACACGCTCGCTGACTTTCTGCCATCTTGGCAGGCTACGAGATGACCAAGAAACTCCTCTTAGCTCTCGAAATACGTAAACGCTCCACGTAGCTCGCGTAGGAGCACAGATCGACAGCGACTTCCCGGTAACGCCACTGCGCTCCCATCGCGTTTGCCATTACGCCCCAGCAATTCCCAAACCCGGAGCGCTGCCACCGAGAAACCCCAAAGCTGCCCAACCTCCCTTCTTCCCTGGGACAGGCTTTTCAGAAACAAGACAACAACAAAAAAAGAACCCAACTTTCATCACCCCGGCATTTTTTTCCGAGTTAACCGCGAAGTTACTCCACCCGGCTCCGATTGTGCAACGGGGAGGCGGTGCGCGCTCCCGCCCGGCGCGGGGGGCGAGGCGAGGCTGCAGCGATCCCCGGGCGGCGGGAGGGCCGAGCCGGCCCTGGGGTGGAGGAAGGGGGAACGCGGGGAGAGAAATGCACGGCGGCAGCTGCTCCGGAGTCGACGGGAGCGCGGACGTGCGTGTGTGTGATGTTGTTGCAGAAAGCCAGAGATCCCGGAAAGAGCCCGAACTAGGCGAACCCGCCGCCATCTTACAATGCGGGAAAGTTGCACGCCAGAGGGGAGAGACCGGCCCGGGAGGCCGGCTGCCTGCCCCGGGGAAGGCCGCGATCGGACCGAAAGCCCCTTCGGCACACACGTACCGGCACCATCCGGCCTAGCCGGCAGCGGAGGAACGGAAACGGCACCGCCGCGGTGGCTCCGGGCTGCGCTGACATTTGAGCGTCCCCGGGAGCTACCGCTCCCCGCCCTGGCCCCCAACTGAGCCTCTCTCCGCGGCCCTGGCCGACCTTCGAGGTCCCGGGCCTAGGCCCAGAAAGAGCGGCCTCACCTCCTCGTCCGGGCCGCGGCCTCGCCGGAAGGAGCCGGCCGCTGCCCGGCCTCGCTCCGCCAGTCTCCTGCCTCCCCGTTCCCTCCCCCGCCGAGCAAGAACCGTGCCTCTCTCCCCCCCGGAGCGAGAGCAAGACGTAAGGGGAAAAAACCCACCCCAGCCTAGAGCAGAGTTAAATGAGACTAGTGCGGGAAGCGGGGTGTCAGGCGGAGGAGGAGCTGCGGCGCTCACCTTGTTGATGCGTTTCAGCGCCATTGTGTACGAGTGCCGCCGCCGCCGGGCCCGTCTGTGCGCCGCGGTGACTCCGCGCTCCGCTCGCGCCGAGGGGGGGCCGGGAGGG
>VXBZ01001844.1:368980-412004 GCA_013399135.1 Heliornis fulica | reverse complement strand
GGCAAGCGGGTGCACCGCCCCTCGTGTGGTGACGCAACCCCGGTGCAGCAGGAAGATCTCGCGAGTGGTAGGCGCGAGTTTTGCGCAGGCGCGCAGGAAGGGAGAAAGGGAGGGGCAGGGAGGGTTTCGGGCCGTCCGCGGGCGCCCCGGCGAGGGCAGCACCCAGCGGTGCCTCTGTGCCGCTTCCTGCCGCCCCCCGAGCAGCTCTGCCTGGCTCCGCTGTGGCGCGGGCCCACGTCGGCGCGCACCGCTGACGACAAGCCCCACCCCTCCTCTGTCGCCGTCGTCGCCACCCTCCTCCCACGAAATGGCGTCGGCCGGACCTACATATCTGCGCTGACGCGGCGGCGTGGTATTCCTCCGCGCGTTAAGCGGCATCCCCAGCTGTCTGTCAGTGCCTGAGGGTGTCACCGGAAGGGGCAGGGATGGACATCCCCTCTACCGCCCGCGTCACTTTCACACCATCGCGGCCTCTGTTCAGTCAACCGTCCGGCTGTCTGTGTGGCTGTGCGGTGGCCGGGCTAGTTCGAGCGGTGGCGCGGCGTGGAGCTGGCTCAGGCGTTCTTCCGCCTCGAAGAAGTAACGCCGACTCTTTCACACCCTGTGCCCTCGTGCGGCTAGGCGGGGTGCAGAGCCCTGCGAGCGGAGCGGGGGAGCAGGAGGCCCTGAAGCAAAGGGGTTTGCACCTCCCGCACTGGAGATCTAGCTAAAGGTCTGCTCTTGCCTGTGGAAGAAGTGGCATGAACGAGGGCAAGCCCGGTGTCTGAGCTGTGGGCCTGGACACTTAATATGTAGTTGTACCAGTACGTATGACTAAAACAAATTGGGATTCTTGGTGTAGGGGAAAAAATCCACCACTACAGGGAAGATACAGTAACACAGACTATCAGCACAAGGGCAAGGTCATAAATAATTTAATCTGCCATGCTTCCAGCTCCTTGGAGGGTTTTTAATTTGACCTGCTACACAAGGCAACAAATCGGTCTTAGCTAGGCTCTTTTTTCCTCGCAGTAGTACATTGTATGTATTTATGCATAGTTGCGTATGTGGGGAAGGACTCCTACTCCACTTCTGAGGAGGGAGATTGCCAGACTGCCTTCTTGCTGTAATAAGGGTATATAGTGTATTAATAAACATGGCCTTTGCTGTCCTGGGAGTATGGCTGTGTAATTAGCTACATCCACCAAAATGAGTTTGCATTCATTACACTGCCTTTATTGCACTACTGTTCGTTTTCCTACTATCTCGGATCCTAATCAGTGCTTGCCTGGAGCAAGCAGCATACTCAGAAAACTTGATTGTGTGAAAGTATTCAGTATGAAGCTTGAGAGCAGCCTGCAGTGAATTAGGGGAGCAATGCTCTCCTTTACTTAAAAAAACAGTACTGTAGTTGGGCTGGCACAGATTTTTTCATTGGTTAAAAACCCAATGTCTTTTAAAGTCCAGTTATCTTTCTGTGATCACCTATACTACTCCTACCAACTTCCTTGTGCAGGCTTCCTTTTCTGATGATTATTTTATTTGCACTGTACATGTTCAGTGAGTAGTTCCAAACGATTTCATATGTGTTCTTATCATCTTAATCAAGAACACTGCTGAAAAACACCTTGCTGTTCCTGGCCTTGTTTGGATTACAGATGCTGTTAAAACCGCTCCAAATCACCAGCATGTCTATCTTTCTATCCCAGACATCATCTTCTGTATCGTAAATTGCTTTAAAACTTCCTGAACTTTCATTATTGTCATCCCAGGAGATGTAGGTATTTAACAGTATTTCGGTTCTACATTTAAAATTCTTTTTTATAATACGTATAAAATCTTGATCTGGCTTGCGATTCACATTTTACTGTATAATGAAAACCAGCACAAACACGCTGTTGAAAGTCTGTCATTTCCCCTGCTAATTTAAGACAACAGGAACTGTTAATTTGGTAAATCGAGTTTTGTTTGTATGCCTTTCAACAGTTACATGTTCAAATCAATATCTCTATTAGCATTTGACCCCAAATAGAATTTAAAATGTATTGGATAATTCTTGTTTGTAGCTGTTGCTCAGTAAGTTCATGTTTTTTTAGTGTAACTGTTCTGACAAACACTGCATTACACTCACTGCTCATTTTTTTTAAATGAATGAATCAATTTAAATACTTCCCTTTAAATGCACTTAAGAATAAAAAATAATGACTTGTGCAGGTATGAAAAACAAGATGCATATTCACAGTTCTGTGGCTGTTTCTTCAAGTCACAGCACACAGGTCCTGCTTGGGGAACATTATACATCTCAACCTCATGTCCTTTTCCTCAAACTAGGAGGTAAAAATCATGTATTTTCCCCTCAGCGTTTGGAAATAAACAGAATTTTTTACTTCAGTAGGAATACTGACGCGGATAAGGCCTTGTAACCTTGATGTATTGATGTGTCATACATAGAGTTTCTCACCTTTACAATATGCAGCAGGTGTACTGTAATGCAACTTGCACTGATACCTCATACAGCAATATAAAATGCAAGAGGCACAGAAGATGGTTAATGAATATGGGTGTCACAACTTACTGTGTAACTTCCTGGTCTGTTTGGGTTTGCTTCATTTTAATTTGATTTTTGAAGCTAATCCTCAGAATTGGCGGAAGAAAGGTATTACCATGTCTAATCCTCACACAGCAGTGGAGTTGGGTTACATTTTCAGAGGTTTATTATGCAAAATAGCACAGTAGATGTGGCACAGTAATAAACAGTATGCAGAAAAATACTGAGATCAGACCATCTGACTTAAACTCCATCTCTGAATTTTGTTTGCTTTTTCAGGTAGGGCATTACAGAGCCACATGTCATCAGTTGCCTCAAAAGGCTGAACTTGCCAGACCATTGCAGCTGCCTCGTACTGGTCCAGAAGAGCAAGCGGGAATGGAGGTAGCCTTGACAAGCTGTCATAGCACTTGCCCTCAGCATAGAGGGGACTAGAGGGAAAAGCAGCCCAGCTTTAGCATGAAGTGTAGCATTGCTTGCTTGCACACCCACGTCAGCTATCACTTCTGCTTGCCTGAGACCAGTCATTTGTACATTTTGAGCAAAACAGGTGGAGCAACTGAGTGCCCTGGACACCAAGCAGCATTCCATACAGGATGCTTCATATATCTGAGAGGAAAGAGAGGAACAGAATGCAAAATGTTTCCAAAAAGGTCTTCCTTTTTAGGCAAGGGAAGAAAAACCAACAAACTTCAGCAAGAGCAAGACATCCTTAGTCTGTCTGGTACATCATTCTTAGTTTTTGTTTGGAGGAGACAAAACACAACAACTTCTGCTGCTGGAAAACAAGGATCAACAACAACAGCTTCTCCCTGTTTGCATGTATTACCAGGCCTCAATTTTCTCTTCAGCATCCTGTCCAACTTGTTTTTCCTTTAATTATCATAAATCAAGCTTGGAGTCAAATCCCTCTTCAATCTGAGCAAAACTCACTGGGGACCCTTTTGATTCAGTGGAGACCACAAAGAGTAAGATCACAGATGAAAGCTGATAAATAGGATTGTTCCATTGGCTTTTCTTTACAGAACAAATAAAAAGGCTGAATTTGCCAATACAAGTACCATTGCATTACAGTGAAAGAAAAACAGGTTTGGGGATGTCATTTGGTTTCGCTTGATCCATATTTTAAATACCAAAGACCAGCAGCCCTTCCTGTGTAGCTGGGGGCTTCTCCCCTTCAAGAAGGGTGGCAAGGTCATGGTTGCACCTTTGTGCTGAGTACTTGGCTCTTGCATCTGGGATCATTACTTCTCAGTCTGATAGGAAGAAGAGGTAGCAAAACCCTTTCACATCTGAAGTCCAGCCCAGGGTCAGTGTGTCAGGCAGCAGTTGGCTTTCTGAGGAATATTGGACGAAGGGTAACTTTTTGTCTTATATCCCACTTTGGCAATTCTTCATTTCCCACTGTTTCTTCAACAGCTTCTCTGACATTCTCACTGAAACAATTTCCAAGCTCTTCCACATGTTTCTTTTGTATAGTAGTACTTTTTGTCTCACTGCTAGGTCATGGGGCAAAACACCATGTCCCTACATCAATCCATTTTAAACTGTTGCTGCTCTGTGTAGGGAGTTGTAAAAGCTAATATGTAAGTCCACACATGAATCCCAGTGAAAAGCTCGAGTGCTGTGTTGAATAATAGCATGCTATGGTTTCATGGCTTGCACAAGGTCATTAGGGATTCACAAGAATATGAAACACTTCAGTAACAGACCAAAGTTCCCTACAAATTTCCTGTCTTAAGGATTCTGTTTAGCACTTCATTGTTTAGCAGCTTCTTAGCCTCAAAGTGACAGTATAGTTTTCTTTCAGTTATATAAAATTTTTTTCTTCTTTTGAAATGCTTATATAAAATAACAGCTATTTTACAAAGAGAAAGTTTTGACAACATAAAATTCATTATGTTATTGTTCACAGACCTCAACTTTGAAATCTGTGAAAATTGCTACATGATATTTATTAATACTCATATAGAATATTCATTTTGTCCCAGCCAAACTACCATCTGATCTAAATGAAAAAGATACACATTTCAAGTCAGTAGCAGTTTGTGTCACCGAGAATGCCCATTTTCTGTGATGATTCAGCCCTATGGGTATTGGAAGTATGAAAACTCAGATGAGCACGTGTGTGGCATAATTACAATGCAAATTTTGAAAAAATGAAAAGTTTTGTTGTCACGCAGTTACTAACCTTTGTTTTCTTCCTTTGTATGAATACTTTACATTCCTGAATAAACACGAATAATATATACATACATGTCAAAATAGCATCTGAAAATAGAGGTGCAAAGGGCTGAGCAATTAGTCACAGTTGCTAAAACAAGGGACCACAGGCTGAGTTCAGCAGGTGAAACCCCTCTCTGGAGCAGATCAGAGTTCTATCAGTTTTAGTAAGCCAGGGTACATCAGTTGGAGATGTTTTCAAAAAAGTGTTTGATGGTGACCTACTTTACCCCATGTCTTTGGAGATGGTTGCTTTTCCTTGTTACACCTGTTTTTTGACCCCCCAGGCTGACTTGAGACTGCATGCTAAGTCTTTAGGAGTTACTCATTACTGCAAATGACCAACCTCTTAAGCAGTTTCCAGCAGTACTTAATTTGGCCTATTGAGTTTACTAAAGGAGACATCAAAGGACTCTGAAGCACTTTCAAGATACGTCTATTTTTTATTAGTTGGACATAATTGCTTACAAGTCAGATTTAGATCATCCTAATTCGGTTGCCCCTCCAATCCTCATTCCAGGATGGAAATGTACTAAGCAAACCACAACATCTGTTGAGGGGGTTAAATTATTTTACCATATGTGTACATTTGATCATAGTATATATTATATATGCTAATCCAGATGAAATGTTAAGAAAGTTAATTATTCAAACTGGCTAGTTAAAATATTTCACTGTCTCCTCAGTATAGGCAACGCTGTTCGGACTTCACAACATGCTGCACTGATTGAAGTGTGGGCTGCCATTCACCTGGTTTGCTACATGCTAAGTGCAATAGTCATGGTTTGATGAGAGTTACAGGGAATTAATTAGCTTGAGCTAATCAGGCTACTGGTGGTATTCTTTATCCTGAAGCATAAACCACCTTTTATCTTAGGAGATTTCCCCAGAGAGAGAGAGTGTTTCCAGAAGACCCAGGGAAGGGACCTTCTGAGTCTTCCTAAATGTCCCTGCAGCAAACTACCTTTCTTGACAATTCCCTGTCCTCAAGACAGTCCTGCTGGTGAATCATTCACATACTTGTAGCTAAATAAACATGACACTTTGACAGAGGTGATAGGTTGACTTACTGTCACTTTTCATTTAGCAGCTTTTTTTCCCTTGTAGAATGCTCTCTCTTAAAAAACCAAAACAAAACAAAACAAAACAACAATCCCCCATTCTGTTTGATACTAAACAATGCTTTTCCTAGGGGAATTATTACATTATTACATAGTCTTGTAGATGGCAGTGTTTTGTTTGATGCTGTATTGACTCAATTTAAAATAATGACTTAAGTAAATAAGAAAGTCCACAGAAATACTTCAGGGTTGGGTTTTTTTTTTGGTTTTTTTTTTTTTGTTTGTGGCTTCTTTTTTGTCTTTGAATGGACAGAAGTATATGCTATGTATTTAGATAGTGGATTTAACTGGCCAACTATCGTGTTACTAGGAGTCATTTAACTTTTCTTCTTGTCCTTTATAGGAACCTCATCTTTAAAGGCATGGGTGATCTTTTCAGTTTTTGGTAAATCCTAGTTAATGATAAAATACCCAAGAGCTTGCTTAGACCTCAAATATCCAGGTAATTACAGACAAATATACCTCTTGGAAGGAAGGAATATTATTCTTGTTTGCTGTCATACTGCAATTTGGGAAATATTGTTGATGACTCTAAATCACCAATACTGAAATTTGTCAGTAATTACACTGCTTATTATTATGGTTTAGGGAATGGATCAAGGCAGTATTTCTGAGAGGTGAGCTGTGACACACCACATGAAACGTGGTCAGGTGGTGTTGAAAATTTTGCAAATTATAAAACAAAGGCAACCTAGTATTTTGCACCCCTGGTGAATTTTATTCTTCTAGGTCAAGCATGCTTTTCAGCCTTGAAACAGTTTAAAACATTCTCACACATCTTAATAAATCAACTACAGACATCTACAACAAGACTAATTTTCAAGAGAAGACTCTGTGCTCTAAAAAAGGGGCACTAGGATCTTTTTCTAGTTTCCAGAAGCACTCTCCTAGTATGTTGTTCAAGATGAATGCCTTCTAATTACCATGTATTTATTTTTCATTTAATTTTTACCTTTCATAGTCACTAGGCTTACATTTCCTATAAAGTATGCATTGTAAACTTTGAGGTGTTTATTTCCTATTTTTTTCTGCTGACTGCTTTCTCTGCTAATTCAAAGAAAAAAAAATTCAATTCTTTATCTTTTATTTTAAAGGCCTTGAAAAAAAAAATATTTACATTCCCTACTGCTGCCTGTACTAGGATGGAGTATAGAATTTACATAAAATTCTGGCAATATCTTGAAAAGTAAGTAACTTACAGATCTAGTGAACAGACAACTACCTGGATCTGGAAGTGCAGTGTGCTCTAGCTGACCTGTAGTCCAGAGGACCTCGAGTGCCTAGAAAATAGAAAAGAAAAAGCATTACTATGATAGGCATAAAAGAGGTTGTATTAATCTCATTTACACGCTGTAGTCATTGCCTTGAAATCAAGATAGTCACTTTTCCCCTGCTTTGGTCTCCATCTGTTACACATGTATTTGTTGCCTGAAATTGAAGAGGCATGGGTTTTGGGGTTGTCTTTTTGTTGTTGTTGTTTTGGGGGTTTTTTTACCTCTTCTTTATTCTTTTGAGATGACAGAGGAGTATGGGTTACTGTCAGTGCTAACCTAAGACCTGACCAACCTTGGAAAGTGGAGACTGGCTCAGAAAATTTCCACAGTGCTGTAGCTACACAGCAGCCTGAGAAGGAATGACAAACTGCTGTTTTACTGCAGTGTCAGTGGGCATCATGACACGGGAAGAACTTCAGAGCAGAGTGCAGCTCTACTGCAGAGATCATGTACTCTGTCCTCGGCAGGGGATGCTGGTACTTTTTCTGGGCTATAATTAGCCTCTGCCGACAAATGCACATTGCATCACAGAATTCAGTCTTGTGGCATTCTCACCTTGCCTTCTGAAATTAAGGAAATATCTCTCAGTGACATCTAGTACTCCAAGGAAGTAAAGTAGTAAGGGAACAAATGTACCCTTAGTTGCCTGGTCAAGGATATACAATCTTCACTGATAGCAAAGATCAACGCAGTTTAAAAGGGAAGGGTGAGTGGCCCACCCTGCTGAGAATAATTTGAGACATATATAGGTTCTTTTCCCTAAAATTCCCATCACAGGAGCATGGCTTGTAGTGTTTTGATAGCGGTTTTACCTCATCTCTGTTCATTCAGCAACTTGTACTTCCCTCATTACGTTGGCTTTGTCCTCTGTAAGTCCTCTTACATAGGGAAGGATGTATCTGTTTTCCATCACTGCAACTTCCTCCCAGAGGACAATCTGTAGATTTTGCAGCCTGGTTTATCGTGACAAGCCAGGCAGGACTGGCCACAAATCAGTAACGTATCTGGTCTTCTATGAGCTTATTAGTGAATCCTATGGATGCTTGTTCCGATTTGAGTAAAACTTTTGTGAATTAGCAACTCCCTGGAAGCCAGTAAATTTCCAAATCTACAAGTCTGTATGTGATCAGTAATCAGACGAGTCTGGATGTTCATGAGCCGCACAAATCAGATCAGCCACCTAATGTACATAGAAAGACTGGATGATTCATGTAATGGCTCAAACTTTAGAACTCATTGCAATACGGATTTACTGTGTGCTTTCTTGTGCATCATTACTGGGCTGGTGTTACAATAGTTTCATGTCATAATACTTGTTCCTTTTCATGCTTTAAATAAGGGCATTTCAGATCAGTAACAGTGTAACAGAGTGAATATTCATTATTTCATCTTGTGCTATTTTTTCAAATATTATAGTAGCTGTAAAAACTACTGTGTGCCAGTGCTCACCATTGCATAAAAAGACAGTCCTGGCTTGGAAAATCCCCACCATGTAAGTAGAATGTAACTGATTTTATTTAAGGATATCTAGGAAATTAGCACTGGATACACCTTTCTTGAATTGGGGCTTCCTTCAACTTTGTTTCATACCCCAAGCCTATAACTCAAGGGTAGCATTTCCCACTCCCCAGCAGCAGGAGTCAGAAGCAGAAATGAGGTAGGTCAGTGGCTGTGGTTTTCCTTGACCTTAGTACGCCGTTTGACACTGTCTCCCACAGCATCCTGGTGGGCAGACTGAGGAAGTGTGGCCTGGAGGGCAGAGTAGTGAGGTGGATCAAGAGCTGGTTGAAGAAGACAGCGAATAGTCATTAATGGGGCAGAGTCTGGCTGGAGGTCTGTAACTAGTGGAGTCCCTCAGGAGTCGGTACTGGGACCGGTGTTGTTCAATGTATTCATTGATGACCTGGACAAAGGAATAGAGTGCACAGTCAGCAAGTTTGCCGATGACACAAAGCTGGGAGGGGTGTCTGACACACCAGAAAGTTGTGCTGCAATTCAACAGGATTTAGCCAGGCTGGAGAGCTGGACAGGGAGACATTTAAGGAGAGTGAACAAGGGCAAGTGTAGGGTATTGCATCTGGGGAGGAACAATCCCAGGTACTGGGGTTGTACTATAGGTTGGGGACTGGCCTGTTGGAGAGTAGTGCAGGTGAGAGGGACCTGGGGGTCCTGGTGAACCGCAGGATGACCATGAGCCAGCAGTGTACCCTTGTGGCCAAGAAAGCTAATGGCATCCTGGGGTGTATTAGAAGGGGGGTGGCTGTAGGACAAGACCTACTCCTCCCCCTCTACTCCGCCCTGGTGAGACCTCACCTGGAGTATTGTGTCCTGTTCAGGGCCCCTCAGTTCAAGAGGGACATACAACTCCTTGAGAGAGTCCAGCACAGGGCCACCAAGATGATGGAGTGGAACATCTTCTCTATGAGGACAGGCTGAGGGAGCTGGGTCTCTTCAGCTTGGAGGAGAGGAGACTGAGGGCTGACCTCATCAATGTCTATAAATATGTTAAAGGTGAGTGTCAGGAGGATGGATCCAGCCTCTTCTCAGTGATGGCCAGTGGTAGGACAAGGAGAAATGGTTCCAAGCCAGAACATAGAAAGTTCCATCTTAATATAAGGAGGAACTTCTTCACTGTAAGGATGACACAGCACTGGAACAGGCTGCCCAGAGAGGTTGTGGAGTCTCCTTTTCTGGAGACATTCAGAACCAATCTAGATGTGATCCTGTGTGATCTAATCTAGATGATCCTGCTCGGGCAGAGGGGTTGGATTAGGTAATCTTTCGAGGTCCCAACTCCTGACTTTCTGTGATTCTGTGAAATTAAAATGTTATTAAACCTGTGGCAGAAAGATCAAAGCACTGTATTTTTCTTGAATAAATAAAACCCGGGTCTACTGCTCTGTTCTCTGATGCACAAAGTTGCCATGTTGGAACTTCATCCAATTCTTCAAAATCTTGCCATTTTTCTTTACATTCCTGTTTCCTTTCTATTGACAAAATAATTTGCTACACTCTGTGCCAATAAATAACATTCTATACCACAGGGAATTTTAAAATTCAACATTAATACATGCTATTAGTAAAACATTGCAGTTACTTAGGCAATTACAATAGCACCTGCTTCCAAAATACAATAGCTGTAAAAGTTCTTGGACATTATTTAGATTATAATGTAATATGCTAATATAGTAGAAATTTAATAATATGAAAATTATGCTATTATAAATTACCCTATTGATTCTATTATAAATGTGATTTGTTTCCTCAGCTCATTTTTCTCTCAAACACCTTACCTACCACAGAATCATGCATATTTTCAATAAATACCAGAAGAAGCCTCTTAGGGTGCCAGGTCTCAGAGTCAAGTGAAAGCATGCCAATCTCAGCTTTCTTACAGAGTCTCCAGATGTAAAAATAAATGAAAACCTGATCTATGTGCAAAGCAGTTGCAACTTGCTTGCAATGTTCATAAGCATAATATAGAGGAAAGTAACCTTATACATATATACGGTCCTATGTTTTGTGGGTTTAGCCATTCTCTTTTAAGATTCAGTTGTTTAATAGTTGAGCCTGACACTGCTGCATACCTAACTGATGGAGTTACCACGTGAAATGAATCACAGTTCTCATGTCCCTTCTGAGGTCTAATGATTTTGCTTGCTTTTGGGGAAGTGGAAGAGAGATATCTTTGCATATAGCAGCAGCAGCAGCTAATCAAACCCCATTGTGAAATGATTCAAATACTAAGGGAGAGATCTAGCTTCCTCCTAGAGAGAGGCTTGTGTTTGCTGATCACGGGAGCCAGTCCTGTGGTGACAAGCTAGTTTTTAGTTGACAACAGTAGTTTTGCCTGCTGCAGAGATTATTCCAGACATTCAGTATGGAAAATGGCAATGCCAATTCCAAGAAAATGCTTTTAACAACACAAGACATCCTGTTGATAGAAAAACTCATTACCATGAAAGTGTGATGATCAAATTATTGTGCTACTTAGGCTCATTTTAGAGATGGAAGTACTGTGTGTCTGCTACCTCAGAACCTTTCATCTTTTTTCTTTACTGGTGTGTATGTGGTGAAATAAAATAAGTATGTATAATTTATAAATGTTCTTTGCAAATTTTAGTGTTCTAGACAGACCAATAGGTATTACTGCCCTTTAAAGCTGGATTAAAGGCATAGGGAAAATAAGCAATTTTTGAAGGGTAACAAGAGGAGGAACACAACCAGCTATGCTCAGTCTGTTGGCCCAGGACCAACCAGCTTCTGGATGCTGAAGGCAACTCTTATTTCTACTGTGAGCTGAACCAGTGCAGCTGTGGGGTAGTGACACCATGCTCGGCAGAATAAACTCTGCCAGACATGATCAGCACCTGCACCATGAACTTTTATACCATTCTCATCATAGCATGCAGAGCACTAGGTTAATTGGGCTGGTTCTCTTTTGGGCTGTGTTTTGGGAATTCCACATGAAAGACCTGAGCTAGCAAGGACTATGTACATGTCTTCACACGGGCTCCATGCTACATCTTACCTATAATGTTCTTGCTAAATGAAAAATCCCATCAATAGAGGATTCATACTGCTAAAAGCAATAATCATATTTCCCTATCAGTGACCTAGTTTCTGTTCAAGTAACTATGATTTGGCTTTTTGTGCTGTTATTTTTATTACAGTTACTCCTATATATCCTAACACCAGAGTTCAGTGGCCTGAAACACACAAGCAGATGTAATCTACTTTTTAACAGTTCACAGACTGAAGCTAAATGTGTAAGAATGATTTGTGGTGTATTGGTCTACCAAAAAGCGCTACAAAAATTTCAAGATATGCTACAATATTGAGGCTTGACGAAAAAGTTGAAAAGGGTGCTGATACAATCCTGAAGCAACAATCTGCCTGTGGAATAGGAATGTCCACATAGGGTGTTCAATATGTGTAACCAAAGAGAGTTGTCACATCTGCCTGGTAAACCTCTGATGTTGACAGTTCTTAAGTTCTGACCCCATAATGTAGTCCCTGAAGATGGACTACTGCATAAAACCCTCTTATTTTCTGCAGGACTGAACAAGCCTGCAGTTTACATTTTCCCCTTAAGTCAAACAGGAAGCCCGTGGCCAAGTTGGAGAGTGAACACACATCTCCTGAGCCCCAGTTCAAACTGGATCTCTAAAGACCATCTTCTGCCTCCCTTTTAGTTAAGAATCTCATTCAGACTTCAATTTCTTTTTAGTTTTTGCATAATCTATGACTTCAGCCTTTCACATACCAAAACCATTCATGACTCATGTCAACTGATACCTATGTAGCCAGGCGAGGCACAGTGAGAACGGTTCTTCTCTGAAATGTGGGCAGATTGTCTAGCAGTGTGCTGAGTGGAGCACCGATCAAAGGCAGCACAGGGAGGCTTAGGAGCTTCAGTGAAACGTCAGCTGTGCTCCCAGTATCACAGCTAGCACCCAGAGAAGACTGGAAGAGCAGAAGAAACAGAGGAAGAGGGAAGGACGGAGGCTCTCAACTTCAATATGAAGTTGTTTGATTCAGAGCTGGAAGATTTACCTTAGGTATCTTCAGCCTTATGTATTACAAACAAGGTTACATCACGACATTTGATTTGCAATCCTTGCAGAATAAATAAGCATTTTGTTCTTTCATTATCTTATCTAATAGCAGGCATTTGCCTGGGGGAAGGCAATCATCCACAAGAAGGAATCATCTTAGGACATCAGACATAGTCATTAGAAGGATAAACTTAGGTGAGGCACAAACTAAGATACTCTGAGATCACAGGAATATTCTCACTAGCTAAAGATGTTTCATCAGGAAATGGTAACGTAGGGTCATAGGTAGAAAAGTAATATTCATGCCAGAAGCACAAATAAGCTGGATTTCTTTGTCTTAAACCTAGCTTCCAGTATTTTTTTCCTTAGTTCCTTATGGTGATTTTAACTTTTGGTCAAGATTGTCCTGAATCCATCATTAAAGGAAACTAATGAAAGACATCTAGCACTGATGGGTTTGCGTATTCTAGTCAATATAAGACAAACATGACTATCACATAGATTCAACTAAAGGCAGACCAGTGAGCTCATCTTACTCAAGGAATACCTATAATTACTCTTTCATGGCTTTGTTCAACTCTCTTAACTCACCCTGAAACATCTTAATCGCTAATTCTGGGCTGGCAGGAAAAGCGCACAGTTGATATGGACAGATACTTCGTGCATTATGTACACTGAGGGTGGAGAGAGAACTGCTATAGTCAAGATCATGTAAGTAAGGAGATACATCTTCCAAAAGGATTGTGTTGCCTCATCTTTCCTGAAGATGCTCACGCTCCATGCTAGATGCTATTAGCTCTTGATGGAATTGCTCACAGTAGTAAAGCATCATGAGCCACACGACCCATGACCAAGGGGACTAATGCAAGAATTTTCAAAGGCTACATATGCCCCATTTTTTTCACCTGGCTATACGGTAGCAATTTTCTATGATAAAATGACCAGCCTCCTCGACATAAATAAAATTAACTAATGTGCTCAGAGATAAAGCTTGTTCAGCATAAACTATTGCCAAATTTGAGGTGGATGGGCTCTCCCTGTATCACTAAACCTCTAAGCACTCAGTTATTCCACCTCAGAAGAGTTATAATACCATATGAAAAACATCACTCATTAAGAAAAAAAATCCAGTCTTTTACTTCAATATTTTTAAGGACCTTGACGTGAAATGCAACTTTCAAATGGCAGGGTGGCGCCAGTTAACACACAGCCTATAAAACACAGGGCACACACTATTAACTCACACTTCCTCACCTCCCCAGCTCTGCCTTCTCCACCGAGGCCCGAGCGGCGCGCGGAACATCGCCACAGACACGCCCGGACGCCCGCTGCTGCCCCTCTGCTCTCAGGGGAGAAGCTGACCCAGGAGGCGCCCAGCAGGCTGCCAACGGCACCGTCCCCACACCACACGCCCACCGGCTCGGCGCCGCCGCTCCCTCCTGGCTGTAACGGCCGACCCCGCCCGCGCGCCGCCTCGCGGTGTTAGGGCTCCCAGACCCCGTGGGGACAGCGGGAGTCCACACTCGCCCACACTCCCTGTCGTGGGGCTCGCTGGAACGGAGGTCCGGAGAGCAACGGGCTGTACCTCTGAGCGCATGCGCGCACGGGTCAGGCGCCGGCGCCGCTGCGTCTCTCAGCGCATGCGCAGCAGGAGGAGCCTGAGGAAGCGCGCGGGGTGCTGCCGGGGTATAGTTTTTCGCCGCGGAGCGTTCCCTTCCGTCCCGTGCGCCTGCCGTCATGGTGCTGGAGAGCCTGGCCCGCATCATCAAGGTCCAGCTCCCCGCGTATCTCAAGCGCTTGCCGCTGCCCGAGAGCGTCGGCGGTTTCATTCGCCTCACAGGTAGGTGGGGGCAGCAGGGGGCTCGAGGGCCGTGACCCCTTCCCGCCTCTCGGGCGCAGGTCACTGCCGGCCGTCTGGGCTCCGGTGTATCTACAGTGGCCTGACCCGTCTGCTCCGGGCATCGTTCGCTCTCTGCCGGTCGTGCTGAACCCGTTATCAGTCACAGGAGGGATGAATCCCAAACATTTAATCGCCATTCAGCTGTTTGAGTAGGAAGAGTACCGGGCAGAATGGTTACGGTGCCGGGCGAGGTGGAGGGTAACAGTCAGTGAAATGCAGCGACAGCGTACAACGTACCAGGTGCCTCGGCCCCAGCTCGTTTGTGTTGTACTTAAAATGCCTCTCTGTGCAAGTACCAGCAAGTCAGCAGCTGTGTGCCTAAAGAAAATGGGATTTTAGCTGAAGGCTTGAACTACTGCCTCTTCGTTCAACTAAAAGGTTGAAGGAGGCCTCAGTAATGACCCTCAGGGTGAGGGAGGGCAAATACTTATTCATTAGTCATAGTCCTATCACAGAACAAACAAGAAAGAAAGCTAAAGGCCATCAAAATTCTTTAGGTGTTCTGTGCGTTTCAGTGCTTTGCAGACCAGAATTATTTGAACTCAGGCTCAGCTGTGATAATACAGGCAGGACCTCAGCTAGTGTCAAGTGACAGGATTAGTTTGATGATAAAAGATAAGTGAAATGCTGTAACATAAATGCTCTGGAAATAGAAAGTGTCTTCAAAGTGTGAAATAAACCTGGCATGTTTATCTTGCAGCACTAAGCTATTTAATAGTGCTGAAAAGTTATTTCATTTAAAGCAGGCACAATTTATTTAAAAATAGGTTTATGCTGCTTGCAAACTCGAAGTCATGTTAGCTTTTCCATGACAAGAAAACATCTCTTAAACAAATCTTTATTCTTTCCACACAACTACTCTCTCATCCAAAAATGCTGTTAATTATATTCCTCCCCTCACTGTAGGGGATCCGTTGGACTAGGTGACCTTTAAAGATCCCTTCCAACCCAAACTATTCTGTGAATCTGTATTTACCAAGTAGAGAAATTCACATGCTACAAAGTTAGGAGGAAGGGGATATGATAATCTAGAGACCAGTGCAGCTTCTCATATTCCTAGCATTTAGCAGTTTGCTATTTAAGTCATTGCCCTTATAACAACAAGTTGTAGTTAAAAGTTGTTAAGCTTAGTAATGCTTGAGTTCAATCTCTTGCTTCATTGGTCCAAACGTTTTTTGTGGAGTGTTTGTATTTATTCACAGTATGTAGTAGTAATAGAATTTATTCTGAAAACCTCTGGTGAGAGGAGTGTGGGGATTTTTGTTTTTTTCTTGGTTTTTTTTTAATATAATGATCAATGGGGGAGAACTGGTGTTGTATCATAACCCCATTGACAGGTATACTTACTTGAATTTGGGGGGAGGGCAAGAAGCAAACAGCTGAAACCTTAAGTGGAAACTAAATAATGTTGAATGTCAGTCCCAGATATATTAAATAAAGCCAAAAAAAGGAATTGAGTCAGAAACCGCTTTAAGACCTGATAGGATTTAATGACTTTACCAAAAAAAACCAACCACAACTTCTAGTTCTTAGGGATTTATTTGATCTTCTCTTGAGTGCTCTAAAAAGGCTAAAAGGGTATGATTAAAAATAAATGGCTATAGAGACAATGTTTTGACTTTTTTTTTTCTTTTAGTTAACGGTTAGCTAGACTTGACTAATATCTGCTGTCATACGTGCATATCTTCTTTAGGTGGAAAGGACTTAAAACTGAATAACTGTAAAACTGTACAACGTGCTTGAAATTATGGCATGGGGTAAATGGAGTGTGGCAAATCTTTTCAAAAAGAAATTGTAGGGCACCACATCCTAGGTACATAAATTATAAAATTATCCTTTTTCAGTGCTTAAGTTATTCAAAGTCATTGAAACATTGTTGCACATTAAAGACACTTGTACTTACCTGTACTCCGAGCTGCTGTCTAAATTTTCATCTGAGAGAACCAGATTGCTTCAGCAAGTGCTGCTGCTTCTATATTGTTGTTGTGGTCTTGGTGTGTCCTGTCCTCAAGTCATGAGCATCTAAGAGCAGGGAATTTCCAATTCTGGGAGTCATTTTGCAGCAGCAGCAGCTTACAGGATAATATCTGTTGAATTACCATTACTAAAAGACTGTTAGACAATAGAGAAGATTGTATTAATGTTCTCTTTCATGTTTATTATTATGTATTACAGAGGAGCATATTCTTTGGCAAATGACGTATCAAACACTTCAAGCATTTTCTCTTTTGACGGTGAAAAATAATACTGGTCTTAGAACATTTATACTGCATTCCTCTTTTCCCTTTGGTGACATCTAATGTGCTTATTCAGGGACCAGCACTACAAAACGCTTGTGTAGACCTTGTTTGCACAGGCAGTGTAGAACCCAAAGCTGGAACATTTCAGTCCTTTGTTAGCTCTTTTCTTGCTTCTGCAGACCTTTGTTAACTTCCAGGCAGATGCAGCTCCTGTTCCTGTAGTTCATCAGCTGTGCAAACAACAGACTAAAGGTATAGGGAGGATTCTTTAGGATAGGATAGGATAGGATAGGATAGGATAGGATAGGATAGGATAGGATAGGATAGGATAGGATAGGATAGGATGCTGATCAGAAATCTTGAGACATTGATTGTCTGCTATGACCTCACCAAATCACTGTAGAAAACTGCTTGCTTGAAGAGAGGAGGAATGTAACATCCAGAGCAAAATTCCTGCAGGTGAAAGCAGGGAGGAAGGAAAGAATGACCTTGGGATTGAAAGTGGATATCAAAATTGTCACGCTGCTGCTCAGGAGCCTCTTCCAGTTTCTTGTCATAGCTGCTTTACCCTTGACTTCTCAAGTTCACTGAAATGGATGGTGGTGTCTCATGGTGACATTGTTTATCCTGGTACATATTAAGATGGCATAGACGTTCACCTCAAAATAGCATGTGATCAGAGCGAGAAGAGAAAATTGTAAGGCTTATATAAGAACCTAGGTGCTAGTCCCCTTTCTGTAAATGTGGCATAGGCCTGTGTGGCCTGTCTTACACTTGGCCTACCCACTAAGAGGAACTTCAATGTAACAAGCTGCTGGGCAGGAAGAAAAGAGTTTTGTGGATCTTCTTTTACAGTACTGAGGGAAAGAAGGATGATACCATGAAACAGAGTCTTCAGAAACCATTTGAACAATTAATTTGTTATTTGCAGAGTGGCTTGCTAAGTTACCCATAGTTTTGGCTTCTAATTTAAGCGTGCTATGTCGCTAAAAGGACTGTCACCTTTCTACCTTAATAGCTGCTGAATAAGCTATTAGACACATTAAAGTTGGGTGTAGAGTCTTTTGTGTTTAGCATGTGTAGCAATGAGGACATGCTTAAGAGACCCAAGCAAATAAGCAGTTACATTCTAACTGTTTTCTGTTATTAGTTCTGTAGAGAATGCAATTAAGTAATTGAACCTGCATGAAATTTAATTAGTTTAGGGAATATACAATCACAGTTCCAATCTTCATCTTGACTGGTAGCTGATACTTGTTAAAATTGTGGTTTGTGGCTGAACTGTTGCTGTGAGAAGCTGCTTTTGGGTCTGCAAATGGGCATTTCCACAGAAATTAGCTAAAACGTAACTGAAAGTGGAAGATCTCAAATGAGTAGCTGGTGAAAGACAAGCAGGGACCACTTGATGTGACTTTTTGTCTGGCTGGTCTCTTTCTGTTCAGTGTGTGTGTTTCTTATTTTTTTGGATGTGTTACTTGTGTGATTAAAAGTTAAGACAAACTCTCCATGAAAATGTAAGTGTGGCCTGTGGTCCCTGGTCCCAGTTACTTGGAATTCAGTAGGCATTACTGTTTCAGTGATGTTCCTGATACTTTCCAGGACTTATCTTTGGCATTGGTCTCTGTCAAACACAGTCAAGTTTGAAGACTAACCTCTTCAATACTCTGCTCTCCATTTCTCGGCTCCAAAGGCTGCCTCTTCCCATGCATCAGAACTGATAAAGAATCTGCAGAAGCAATGTATTTGCTCAGCTCTGAGTTACCAGCTGTGAAAATAGTCTTGTGAGTGGCCTTACATCTGCTTCAGAAAGGTATGAATAGCTTCAAAACCAGATCAGCTTACAATTGAAGGAAGGTATCATTGCATTAGTTTGGGTGAAGCTCTTCTCCCATCCCCACCCACCCAGTCCAAAGATCCGTGACTTTTTCACTTTGTGACAGTATATTGACTCTCATGCCCTAGAAGCATGGTCACGTTGATTTTTCATTCTAAAAGTAAGAGTTCCTGGTACTCTTTTAGAAATAGCAAGTCACTTTATGGTTATTGTACACAGTAGTATAATTTGGGGCTTTCCAAAGACTCACAGATTAGAAATATGTAAAGAAGTCATTGACTAGTGGGGATAAAACTCTTTCAGTGCTTAGCATCAAATAAATATTAAATAATAACCATGATAAATAATATCCTTGTACTTCCTATTTCTAATTTCCTTTCTTGGAGGTTACAGGCATTGTGTTCCTGTTTCATTTGGATGGACCAAATTGGTTATGAGCCTCCCATAGACATGAGTACTGTTCCAATTCCAGTTTCAGGCTGCATTGAGATGCCAGTTGCTGTTTAGTTGCCAGTATCTTCTAATGACATTTAATTCTGATAAGAGACATTTTCCTTTAACCCAGTTATATTGATTAGACACTTGATAGGTGCCCTGGTTCTAGTTATGGTGTGCTTGTTGGAACACCTGTCTTAAGAGCTCAGAGCAGCTTTGTAGGGATCCACATCTTTGCCAACAGTCATGTTAGATAGTCAATTTGGAAACTTTTTTTCAGTGACCAAACATTTTTCCACTTTTCTAAAGTACATTCAAAGTCAGTCCTTCAGGTTAGAAAGTGCATTTGGATTCCTATTGATGGAGTGTTCTGGAACAGTGGATCTTAATTGACATTTAACATACGAGTGACAAGACTGGAATGTCGTTTAGTTTGTATGGCATGTCTGTAGTTAATATAATTTAATTTTTAGCTTCAGAGTCCTAGCACCAGAGTTGCCACTGTGTCACAGCAGTTTCCTAGACATTGATTAGTCCTTTCTGATACTGCTAATTCAAAGAGTAAGTAAAGGTATGCCAGCTGGATCTAAAATGGTAGTTGTATTGGTTTGGTCATATGAGGTCAGAGGGGTAGCTGATTACCTGTCTTTGTCATTTGGCGCAGTCTGTGAGACAGCTACCTTATTAGCTTCTGTCAGATTATTCTGTTCTTTGTCCTTCCAGGTTGTGGTGAGGGAAAGGTATTTGTGAGTACTGAATGTTTAGCATCTGTTGGGACTAAGCTGTCTGTTGTGATCCAGAACTGAATGTTTCTCTCTACTGGAATATTCAGGCAATTTTTAATGAATGTATTCACCAAGATTGTCTGGAAAAGTAAAATTGTTTAAATTTTTGTCTTGCTATTACTGAACAGTAATGTTAGAGAAGAGTAACAGACACTGCTGATCAGGACCTCAGAAAAACATTTAAGTATCTTTGTTAATTAGGGTTTACAGCCTCTTGGGGGAACTGAGGGCAACAGATTAGTGTATTGCAGTGACTTCTAGCAAATTTTGTCAATTGTGCATAGGGACCTGTGCAAGTGTGGAAAGACTCTGGAAGTTTTTGCAGTGCCGTCAGCATTTATACAGTTGTGTGTTCCAGGGTAAATGCAGTAATGGTGGTTTTCACTTCAAAGACTCTAGAAAGATCAAAGAACTTAAAACTAGTTCCACAAAGTATTTTCATTGCACGGTGTACTTCCAGAACATTCAAATTATTTAGAAAAAGGCACTGTCTTCAAACTGAAAAAGTATTAGCGTAAACATGTGCTCCATTATTACAAATGAAATCCAGCTATACAGAATAATTTGAGAGCTACAACATACTCAGAATCCTTAGTCTGCTCTATTGCATTTCCTTTCTTGTACATCTTAATCTCAAATAACAAACTTTAGAACAAAATTGTGCTATGTTCTGATCCTAAATTATTTAAAAGGGGAACTTGTTTACAGTGGCTTGGCTTACAAAGTGCTTATGCAGCTATTTGTGCTCCAGCTCATTACACTTCTTTGTTTCTCATTGTAAAATATTTTAAACTCTCTTCTATTTCTGCATGAGTGTTTAAATTTAACATATTCTCCAGAACTACAGAAAAATGTTCTTTATTGCACTGCAGTGCTTAAACTACATTGGAATATTGTCACATGTTTTGCTGAAAAAGTAGATCCACCTTTAATATATATAGATTTTACACTGATGACTTTCTTACAGTGCAGTAAGTCTTTCGCCATCATGCATACAAGATTTGTATTGATGTAGTGATGCAACAAAGTCTGCAGAGGATAATTGAATCTCTTACCTAAAAGAAGTTCCTCAGCTTGGTTAAAAGCAGTTTTCAGTGGCTTGGCTTACCAGATCACGGGGTTCTTTCTTTCTTGGTGTATTGTAGAAGTTGCAGGGCTGCAGAGTTCTGAAAAATAAAAACAAAAAGATTGATGATGCTTTTGCTAGCACTTATCTAATAATCTCTGTCAACCAAAAGTATCTAAAAATAAATTTGGAACAAAGAAGGAAAACTTCAAGAAGTGAAAAATCTGAAATAAATTAAAAATTGCACTATAAACTGTACTGAACATATGAACTGTACTTCATATACTGAATGTAAGCACTTACTGCATATAATCATGCCCAGTTTGCTAGTACATAGTGCTGGTTTACCTCAGGTGAGCAGAACCCTGTAAATTTAGGGCTCCTCATTTCACTTCATCTTTTATTTCTTTTGGATTTATTCTTTTCCACAGAGTAATTTTCTAGACCAGATGAAATTCTAGGATTCACATTTGTTACCTTTGATCCAATAAACCCCAGGTTTTAATCTGCACCTAACTTTCTTAAGACTTACAGTCTTAGTTACCCACAGAGCATTGCAGACAGAGCAACCCTGATGCTAAGCTCAAGTTATTTGAATGTAGCTGATGCTGCACCATACTGAATTGGTGTCAAGAGCCCATCTAAATTCCATCTGTCTTTAGTTTCAGAATGGTTGCGGTTATTGCCTTTCCTGGGTGTGCTGGCCTTGCTTGGTTACCTCGCTGTTCGCCCATTCCTCCCCAAGAAGAAACAGCAAAAGGATAGCTTGATTAACCTCAAGATCCAGAAGGAAAATCCAAAAGTAGTGAATGAAATAAACATTGAAGATCTGTGCCTCACTAAAGCTTACTGCAGGTGTTGGCGTTCCAAGACGGTAAGACACTTTGCTTCTGTAGGATTAGAGATTGAAAGTTGCATATTTTTGTCAGTGCTTTGATGGTGAATATCTACATGTTGACCCGTTGCTTTTCTTTGGAGGTGGAACACTTTACTGTTTTGTTTCAGTTTTTGGCCTTTTATTTTTTGAATGGCACAGTTGTTTTTCTTCACTGTAAAACCTATCTACATGCAAAAAGAAGCTGTAGAAACTTGCAGGATTTATCTGGAAACCCTTACAGAATGACTCTCAGAGTAGAATAAAAGCAAGCAAGCCTTGTTTAATATTTGAAAATACTTTGCCAAAAATAATTGGAAGATAACTTTCTATTTTGCAAAAACAATGCTCTCCAAGTTGTTTATATTAAAATGAAAGTAATGCTGGACCTGTCTTAATGATGGAGCTCTCTGGTCTAGAGCAGCTAATACATGCCTGGTTTGGATAGTTCTTGTCCATCAAATCAACTAAATGTACGTGATGTACTAGATGAGTAAAATTTTCACCTACCCTCCATTTCTTTTGAAATGCATGCTGGTTTTGTCCTCTCCAGATGGAATGCTTTCCTGTTTTAACAACAACAAAAAAAAATTTAAAATAATCTGCCTTAGACCTAAGAAACCCTCCCAACTATTCTCCCTTCAGACTAATAATTTTAGCAAAGTATTTCAGCTTTCCCTAAAACAGCACTTTCTGGCTGCAAATGATTAAATCCATTACGAGCACTTTTACTAGTTCCACAATAAGTCTTAAGCCACTTGTGGCTGTGATGGCTGCTCTGCTTGCTAGTCTTTCATGGAAAAAGGTTTGTCCTTAATGTTGTGCTTAAGAACAATTTCAGGACCTTAGTTACCTGTTAGCATTGTTCTCTTTCCTTAGTAGCATGTCCTGTGTCCAATAGACAGGGAGTTTGATGTTGAAATGGAGGATAGTAGGAGGAGCTTGCCACATTATCAAAGTGCACTTGGCATAGGACAAAGTATTAAAATCACTGCACAGCACCTGCATAGAGTCATACTAATTGCTCGTGTATGTTTTCTTCCAGTTCCCTGTCTGTGATGGCTCCCACAACAAGCACAATGAATTAACAGGAGATAATGTAGGTCCACTAATACTCAAGAAGAAAGAGGTATAGCAGATGCTTAATCCAATAGATCACGACTGATTAAAAAGTCTTTTTATACAGTTGTAGCTGCAAGGAACAGCATTTTATTATGTGATTTAGTCTGATTGTTGTAGATTTCTTTTTGGAATAAACTTAGTGTTAAATCTGTCACTGTTTTGATATTTTATTCTGAGAAGAAATATGTCTGCTTTGTAAAACTAAGCTAACATTAGTAAGACATTTATTTCAACAATAAAATGACTTCATACAGTTAAGCCTGTTTGGTTTGAGCATATAATTATAAAGCTGTCACTATTTTTGAGTGACCTTTCTGTTAGTTTTGTTCTGCTGAGATGCCATGTTAATTCTGCTTTTCAGGAACAAATTTAAGTGCACTTAATTGGGGGAGAAGAGATAACCCAAAGGAGCAGGCAGCATAGCCGTGTTAAGCTATACCAGGTGAAATGCCTAAGTAGGCAGCTTGTCGGTCGCATGCAAAGCAGCCTGGCTCATACAAACCCCACACAGCTCAAAAGTCTGATACTGCATCCTAGGTGGAGTGCTGCAGTTCCAGATCATATAAACTAAATTACTGAGAGGGTCAGCCACTATTAACATAATCCCTTTATTTTGCAACCCTGAGGAGGTCATTCATGAAGTCTTGTAAGGAAACAAATTTGCTTCTTGCGGCTATGGTCCAAGGGAAACACTGGACCATACTTTGTAGTCGGGACTTCCGTGGAAGGAGTCAGTTAAATGACAGAACCAAGAATGCAGAGCTGAGCTGTATTCTTGGCTGGCTAGCCTTTCATAGTGATTATTTGGGCAAGCCAGAACTTTGTTGGGGGTATGGCTTAAGTTCAGAGGCAGGTAAATAATTGCTACTTATCTAACTGCTAGACTTCTAATTATTTCTTCTAAAGTGCTTTATTCACCAATGAAAGACTGTATCCATCAGTTTAAATATGTGATCCTTGTTACCATTTTAGACAATTGTACTAAGGCAGATTTCAACTGTTCCTTAACAGCATTTCATTTGACCTATTGTCAGGCAAGTGGGAAGCCCCAGAGCGGTGTGTCATTGCCAAAACAGATCACCACTGAGCTGATACAAAGCAAGTCAGAAGCAGTTCTCACATTATGGCTGTTGCAGCAGCAGTAGAAATAAGGTAGATGATTCTTCCTGCACTTGTAACAGTTACAGTGAAAGATGGCAGATTAAGATGCGATTATATGTTAAATGTCCACTTTTACAAAGTGTGTAATAGAGCAACATCAAAAACTTTAGAAATGCTTCATGTTAGTCTTACTTTAATGGATGACCAAACCATAAACTTTATATTAGGATATAACATAATAGAGGAAAACTGACAATGTTACTAAGTGTCTTAGATGCAGTCTTTCCTTACAGATGTGGTGTATTGACTTCCAAGCCCCAATTCTTGGGTTTGGTGAAGAAATTACTACTAGAAATGTAAAATCTTTTGACTTTAGAGCTTTTGGGGTTTTTTTGTAAGACTTTAAAATCTGAAGTATGTTGTAGCAGGCTGTTATTACATATAAATCTGTATGCACTTCCAGCTTTTATCAGGATACTTTTGCATTCAAATAATTTGATTTCCTCTAAAGTCTGAGAAGTAAACTATATCACTCTTTCTTTCTCACATTTGCTGTTCTACTCAGACAAAGCTGTGTTAAAGTAATATGGAAGTTGGGTTTTATTTCTCCCACAAAACTCTAAAAGGAGAATGATGGTGTAAAGTTTAACCTCTTGACTCCATCTCTAGCATGGCTTGCTTATGTAATTAATCTTTTCTCCCTGCTTTCTGGGAGATTGCTGCAAAACTATCTACAACTGCGCCTGTGGAACAAATGGATGGATTTTTGTTTGCTTTAGCTTATAGGGGCCTGGAACACAGTTGTTGGACAGTCCTGCAATAGCAGCACTCAAGCACGGTTACTTTGGAGAAAGGATGTTTTAGTAATTTATATAAGATAATAATAAAATTAAGATTAAAAGCAAGATAAATGACACTTATTTGCATTTAAAAAAATCTGTCAAGGTAGCACTGTTTCTTATGGCCAGAATCTATTAATTGCTTCAGATTATCTACCTGAAGTCTGCAGGAATAGATGGCTGAGGACTGAAGTGTATGTAGAGCCCTGCACATTGCCAGTGAATGACAATGTTGAACCAATTACCTGCTAGGATGTTCTTGGTTGTGTCTTGCCACAGGATGACTTCTCTAACCTAACTTGGAAGTTACAAACAGACAGATAAATTTGCTCCTAATGCTAATTAGGACTGAGGCAGTAGATGAGCTCTTCACAGCCTTGATGCAAAATCAGGGGAAAACTGGATTTGGCATGCCATGACATGCCTTTCTACTCACAAGAACAGTAACATTTACCTCTCATTTGGTTACAAATTTGAATAGTTCTAATAGACTACAAATATGCTGAGAGAAAGATGTCTGACTTATGGCAACTGCTAGACAAAGTAAATGTAATTGAAGTGTAGCTGACACAAAACCTCATCTCTTGGATTCAGTGTATTTAAAAAGCAAAATGGAAAAACTACCATTCATTGTTTTGTGGCTGCATTACACCATTTACACTATGAGTTTTTCACAATTAATTTTAGTATTCAGTCTTAATTGCTTAAAATGCTTGGTTTGGCTGAAAAAGAGAAAGTGGTGGTTATAATTACATTATCACTGCATGCCCTGGCCCGTGTGACTCCGTGCTTCCAGATGGCCAATTTCTCTCTTCCCATATGCTGCATGCTGTAAGTCTGCCTGCTCCTTGCCACCAGAAAGGCGCTGTGCTGTCAGACCCTGCTGCCGCAGAGGTTCTTGTGAGCCTTCTGGAACTGCACACAGTGCACTCAGTACTCTCATTATTCCCGTGATTATGTCTGCATGACAGCAGGACTCCTCTGGTTATAGTTTACTGCACATTATGCTCTGATTTTATTTCCTGAAAATAAGAGATTGGCATGGCATTAAGATTTTATTGGCTTGAATTTATGCATTATTTATAAATGGTTTAATGGCATGTTATTATAAACGAGGTAGTCTTAAATGTCATGACTTCATCCACACAAACTGATAAAATTGTATCTCTCAAAGTTAACTGCTAGTTAAGAATCAGCTGAAATTGTCATGATACTTATTAAAAAAAACCCAGTGCCCTGACATAACATTTCTTTTCATGACAAGATGCAAGTGGTTTTTTCCTTTCTCTAAGGCAAGGAAAAGAGCATTATAAAGTATTAATGCTTTTCATTTTAGAACTGCAGGTCTAGATAATAGCTTTAACCTGATTCTTTTTGAAGATTTAATAGAAGCTGGGGGGAAGGGGGCTTATGGAAACATCCACATATGATGGTCAGAAAAGCAAAATTGATTCAGTTTCATTTAGATTAGCAAACAAGATGACACTTTTCATTGGTATATTCAAGCACTCAGAATGGTGGGAATGATCATGAATAAATTGAGAGTGCACCGAGGTTAAGGAAACATGATAAATCTAATTTGTGAGATGTTATGATGCTGAGCAAGTATTAGAAGCTACCATGAACATGGGCTGTTTGTCAGACATTTCATTTGCAAACTTAAGATTGTCTTCAAATTTGAAGGGCTACAATCCTTACACATCACACTTCTGTTACTGAACAGATTAAATTTGGCAGAGATCCCTCCCTGCAAGAAGATTCTAGTTTTTATAAAACTTCTTCTCGTAAGTGACCCATATACAGGAGTAGAAGCTTTAAGTTTTACTCAAGTAAAAATATTTTAGTCACTGATGAACTGAACACCACATTCACTCATCAGTTAAGTTACAGACATTAAAATTTCCAAATACAACAATCTCCTATTAGTGCTACTCTTAAGTTACAGAGTGCTTCCATTAGCCATGCCAGATGGGCAGAGCAGATACAGAAGTCAATGACTGACAGTAATCACCAGGTGCACATAGAACCCAACCATTCAGCAGGTCACAGTTTGAAACCATATTTTCTGGTCAGGACAGACATGAACAGAAGCCTATACATTCCCAAAAGCAGTGGAGAGAACAGTGCATAGTAAGAAAAATGTCAAGGCACTTGACAGCTGTTCGGGGAAGAATCTTACCAGAGAATTTTCAAGTGCTTTTAATCACTGGATTTTCTTGCTATGGACCTTAAATATTTCTCCGGAAGCTTTCTTTCTGGCTTGGAGAGAAAGGCATATACCTGGGCATGTGTACTGAGCTGTAATCAATTTGTATACACAGGTATATATGGACACTGAAAATAATACCATTTCAGATTGTTTTAAAAGTATTTTTATATATTTATGTTGCGTATTAAAAGTATAAAAGCTAAAATAGAATTCTTATACTAATGCAAAAAATATCTGGATATCCAATATATTCTATACAGTATCCTATGAGTTCAGTGAACTGTAGGGTAGAAATCAGCAGAGAGGCATTGTCCACCTCAATTACAGGCACAATCTAAAATCCTTACCAAAAACTACTAAAATAAAACTTTCAGTTTCTGAGGGATGTTGTTACTCAACACCTCGCAGTAAAACTGGGAATAACTTTTGAACTAGTTACTTGTAAAAAAACTTAGCAGAGTGAGAAAGATTTGCTGGTAGCTGTCAATACTAAGCCCTAACTGATAGCAAAGCTAAAGGCAAGAGTGGGATTTTGATCAACAGAGGTTTACTCCTGGCTGTAGGACAGAGAAGGAAGAGAGAAAGGCAACTCTTCTGGGAATGGGAAAGTCAAATATATTGCAACTGACTGAATAAATTGAAGAAAGTCACATTGGAGCTTTTTGCTCCCCCTGGTGAAATGTTTTGGCAAGAGACTGGGCAAGAGCATTGCCAGTCACTATATCATGATCTACAGGTGCCCACAACTTGTGTTTCTGGTACCCATGGGATCTACAGGTTTGCACTGAGCGTGCTACCACTGTGTCTTAAACACTGCTTCCTTGTGACATCTGCTTCACAGAGCTTTCTGAAGGTAGGTGAGAGTGGTGATCCTTTCACTTTGTACCATCATCCCTCTCAGCACTGCATTTTCAAGGCCGTCCGTTTAAAGTAATCAGTCAGAGATAAAAAGATGCCTTTGCAAATCTGAAAGGCCTCCACTCTCCACAGTCAATCCAGCCAGCCACCTCTTGATAAAAAGAGAACTAACAGGCTGTATTTTTGGCAGACACCTGCTTTTCTTTGCTGCTAACCCAAATGCAGATGGAAGGAAGACCTGATCATGGCATTCCCTCAGCCAGATGAGTATTAACTTAGGACAAAGCAACAGGGAGAACCTGGCTGACTCACAAGTCTTGATTTGAGAAGAGGTCTGTTGCTATTGCTGAGTTCCCCAAAAGTTACTGAGGAAGAAAGGGATAACTCATCACCTTGGCCTTGCCCTGTCAGCAAATCCCAGCTGAGAAGAGCTCTACCCTGTCCTGCAGTGGCCAGAATCAGAACATAAATACTCTCTGTGGGTTAAGAGTTGTCTTTCCTTCTCTTGGCATCATGTTGTGTGAAGGCTGAGGTACACAGGTAAAGAAGGAGCCATCTCAATTCCATACAACCTTCTCCAAGTAATAACAGCCTCTCCAGAATCCTCATCCCATTTTCAAGCTCAGTCTTTTCTTCTACCAGCACCACATGTTACTATTACCCCAGTCTGTGATGGACTCAACTGTCTCAGCACATAAGTACCACTTACTGTTTCTTGCTACAACCAGAGCTGATAGGCTCTGAGGAGTGAAGGCTCAGAGGAATGTGAGCGCTATAAGGATGAACTGCTGTAGGAAAAGGCAACTTTTGGACCTTGTATGAAGACAGAGAGGGATTCATCAACCCATGGCAGGACTTGTTCACTATCAGCAGCCTCCTATTGGGAAGTTGCATTCTTTGAGCTGTTGAACTTGTCATAGAATCATAGAATTGTTAAGGTTGGAAAAGACCCTTAAGATCATCCAGTCCAACCATTAACCTACCATCACCAAGTCTACCCTGGTCATCTCATAACCTGGTTTCAACCTTCAAGAAGTTAATCACGTTACTCTCCATTTTCTTCTGTGCATATTCTACCTCATGACTCCACTCCGTGTCTGAGCAATTCTGATCCTCTCACCAGCCTCACACCCACGCATTCCAAGTAACTGTTGACTGCACTTCTCAATGACTCACTGCCTGACCAGCCTATTCACTCTATGTTTAGCTATTTGATCTCTTAAGGCACCATAAACGCATAAAAATACTTCATAAAACTCCAGCAGGGCTGCTTTTCAAATAGCAGATGTAACTGATTCTTGTTTTGGTTTCCACAAGAAAGATTACAGACATTCTCTGTTTACTGAGAAGTATAAAGGCTGAAGGACCATATTCCTTCGTAGATGTCTGCCTTATGAAGGTTAACAGGGTGCTGCGTCTTCTCCAACATCAGCTCCTTCTTCATCCTCCTTGATATTTGTCTGAGCCTTCTGCAGAAGTCTGGGCCCTGCCAAGCCAATAACCAGGGCTCCAATTGGTGCAGTGATCAAGATAGCCAGGAAAGCTACTGTCAGTACATCCATTCCATACTTCTCCAGTTGCTCATCCTGATGACTTCTTGCTGCATCCAGGGCAAGGGAACCTATTGCAGCCTGCAGGAAAGAAAACTGTTGAGATGGAGCAAGTAGCCTTTAGCACTGAAAGATGAAAAGAGGACTAATCATCAGTCAATATTTAACATAAATTTGATGTTTTTATCAAATTCAACCCATTTGTTTCTAGGCAGCACATAGAAAAATAAGTTATATTACACTTACGAGAACATTTTTCACTTGGCTACACCTCATCTTTTCTAAGGTAGTGAGTTTGTCTGGGTGGTTCTCTCCTCTTTAGAACACTGCTTAGCTGACATGTTACTCACATTTTTGGAGGATATACGTGAAATGGGTGTATTGTGTATTGCAGCTGTTCAAATGCCACTCTTTGAGAATGCATTAATTCTGATAGCAGTCAACTAGTGGTTAGTTCAAAAACATTGCTCTAGTCGTTGCTTACTCTGATTATTAAATTTTATTTGCAAGTAATCGTACTATTGAGGCAAAGTCTAAATGACTTCACTGACATAAAGGAGCAGGAATGCGGCTAGCCTTAGGCTTCTCTAGCGATATGGCTGTTAGGCTACCCCTTACCAAAGCAACCACAAACTGAAAACCCATTCTGAGCCTCTGGTGTGACTGTCCCTGCAGACACTTCATGAGTGAGAGGAAAATGCATTTACCTTTGTTTTGAGAGTTCTCAGGAGATACATGTAAAGTCACAATAGTCTGAATAGCTAGGGAATAGTTGAACTTCCTATGATGCCTATATGTACGATTCACTGTCACCGAGTAAAACCCAGTATGAGACACCTTCACATAGAAGGCTCTCCATACACATTTTCAGCAGAGTTAGGGCAGTTTAGAATATGAACTATTCATATATTACACTGTGCTGTTATTAAGCCAAATCCTTTCCCTGTTTACTGCTGTGCTAGTAGCTATGAGGAGCTTTCCTTGGAACAACAGTTTTAGACTAATGAAAGTGATGTTGGACTTCTTACCTGGACAGTGGCTTTGGGAATCCATGCCAATGAGACAAATACTTTCTCCTTGAAATTAAACCCAGCAAAACACACCATCAAGAAGGTTGCTATGATTCGCACAACTAGGGCAATACCTAATGTAGCAACGCAGAGCCCTGCAGCAAAGACAAGCACTTCTCAGTACTTCTGTGCATAGGTGACTGAGGTGAATAAACCTCCTAAAAGTGTAGCTTTACACTGGGTTTTTTGGGGTTTAGGTTTGGGGTTTTTGTTTTTTTTTTGGTGGGGGGAGGGCAGGGAGGAGGAGGTCAGCTGTAGTCTGCTTTGCTTTAGATTTCTTTATAGAGATTCTTTGGAACCTAGTAATGAAAGCTGGATAATTAGCAAGTGATCTTACCAACAGTTTCAGGCCTAAGAGACATAACAGATACTTCTGCTCCAATTAAACCAAAAAGAAAAGGTTGGAAGATATTCCATGCAATTCCAACAATTTTTTCTACTTCTCTCTGCAAGGAAAACAAAAACAATGTCTAACTTCACAAAAATATGGCCGAGTAGACACAACATTTAATTAAGCAAAAGAAAGTGAGAACATATGATAGATTGTCCAGAATTATTCCACTTTCTCTGACCTAATACTAATAGATTTAAATAAACAGTTGTGCCCCTTTGTAAGGTCAGTGTGTCTAGCTCTGCTAGTAAATATACTTGCTATCTCAAGTATATAAATAAAAATCACTGATATCTGAACTGTAACAGAACAGTTTGCAGACCAGAGAAGGAAAAAAAAGCATAATTGGTTTTCAGTACTTGGGAAGATGTAATTTGAACAGCTTTTCAATGATGTTTCTGTGCCTTTGGGAACTGCGTACTTAAATGCATTCTTCCATTTGTATGAGCAGAGTCAGACCCTCAAGGGTGTCAGCCATAACCTAACACTGAGTGCAGCACAAGTTGGAGGCCTGTCTCCCTGTGAGCAGGAACAAAGTTAGACTGAGCATGTCTGAAATCCCATACTACTAAAAAGTGTTGAACTTCCCAGTGCAATACACTGTGAAAGTGCAAAGCCAGCTTTTTTCTTTGCCTACCAGTTTTCCTTAAACAACAGCTGCCAGTATAAACAGGAACCTTCCACTTACAGGAAAAGGCAGACATAGCATATCTAATAGCACTTGTTTTTTTAATTCATTCGGTTTTACAATAGCAAGTGAACCTTCAGGCTGGAATGCGTGGAAAATAGAAGTGCAGTTCTCTTTCACTTAATAATCAGTCCAGGGCCTAGGATATGTCCTGTCCTCTTGGAATGAAATGGTAGATGACTAATACAAAAACTTCTGTAACCTTAGAGAGAACAAAGTGGAAATCTACAGACTTCTAAACATTCTTTGTCAATTCATTTATCCTTGTTATCTCACCCTTTTCTTTTTGGTAAAAAATAATTGTCTTTACAGATGTTATTATTTAACTCCGTTCACTGCCCATTTCACTGTTCCAGCAATAGGTACAGTGTTCCTTGTTCTTTGAGGACAGTATTTGCTAAGCACCTTCCACAAGAGACAGTAAGAGGCAGTGGCCTTTGAGAAGCTCATCAGGAAAACCTTAGTAATATAAATCTCTGTTACATGGCTTAAGATATTTCCGAACACCTTGTGAGCATTTCTCTGTCAATATGTTAGGCTCTCTACTGCTATACAGACAGATACGTGGGAACTGTCTGTCATGCTAAAGTTGTCCAAAATAGATGTAGAAAGTTGGGGCTTTTTTTCAATCTATAAACCTCTTAGTGTTTAAGAAATGTACAATTACTACTCCTGACAGGCCACATATTCAAAAGAGTTTTGGTATGGTATGTTGGCTTTATGAAAACATTCACCTTTTCATCTGACCATCCCACACCTGCAACAAAAGCTAAGACCAACGTGCAGAGCCCTCCTGATCCAGGGAAGCCAAAGTAGATGCTGCCAAAAACAGCAAACATGGACAGGCCAAGTACAAAATATGATCTTTTCCATGCCAGAGATGCCTGCAGCCAAGGAAAGAGACAAACAAAAAAAAGTAAATTTATTTTAGAAATAAAAAGAGGGAAAGGTTGCTTCTGTTATTTTTCAAAATGTTATTTTCAGAATTAACAATTGCCAACAACCATTGTGAAAGAATCAAAGCTGTGAGACTTGAACTACTCTGTTGAGGGCTTTTTTGTTAATTCCTAAAAAATGTGTAATTCTGGAAGTTTTATATTTTCTTTCCTCTGCCCATCCAAAAATCTTATTGTCAATAGGCTTTTTATATCACAAGGAACGTGATGCTCTAGTCTAGCAGCCCTGCTTGAACTTTTTGGTAACAGGATTTTCTACTTGTGCAGTCAAGTACTAGAACAGCTTATCTGAGGAGAGGTGAAATCCTTGTCACAGGAGCTTTTGAAGGACAAGTCAACAAACATTTGCCAGGGACAGTCTAGTTTTATTTGATCCAGTCTAACAGCAGATAGTTCTGTCTCTGCCATTGTTCCCCAGTTTTATTTATCTGTTTAGCTCCTGTATCACACTTCTTATGCTATTTAATAGGCAGAAAAGAAGAAAATTTGGTCCCACTGAGGGCAATACATGATATGCAAATTGACTTCATTAGTCCAGAACACATCTACTTTCTTCTACAATTTTCTGTTTACTTAATTGTCCATCAATAGTAAGCTTATCTACCACTTTAAGTTTTTTTAATAAAAGTAATATATTGTAATTAGCATTAATGATATGCCAAATCACTTAAAGCCTATAACCTGTCCACTTATTTTTGATCTTAGGTCTATGGGAACCATATTACAGAAGTAAATGTGTAACACATCAATGTAAGTGATGGTTATTTTATGGTCTGAAATGGGTATCAGACCCTTTCTCCATTATGTGTGGACACTTTCACCACCTTCAATAAGAGCAGGATGGTGAGCTGGGTTCCAAACTCTGCATCAGGAAGGACTGTGAGATCATACATTGTTATTGCTGCAGTAAACAGTCAATAATCTATTAACCACATCCTCACTTGATGGGGTTTGCAACCTGGAAGGTCTCAGTGCTGTAACAAATTTTCTCTAAAAAACAGTTTCACATGAAATGTGGAAATGAATAACTGAAGAACATCACCCCTTAGCAAAGAAATCTCTGTTTTATAAATTTTGGTTTACTGGGTTTTTACCTGATCATGGCTTGGGAAATAGCGAACAAACATTCCCAGAATCCCCCCAGCTGCTATGCCAACAGCAACCTCCAGTACTCCACGGAGCACATTGTACAGAGTAGAACCTATATGGCAAAAGAGAAACAGGTTCAGTATGACATACACAGACCCTTCATACACAAACCAAACTGTAGATGTACAAGGGTGATTCAGGACAGTGTCTGCTTTTAATTATTTGCGGGCAAAGTGGTTCAGAAGGGAAAGAGCTGGATAGTGAACTTTTCTGAGAGCTCATGCAAAGAAAGCATGCCAGAGAAGCCAGGGAAAGAGCCACTTTGAGAACACTGCCAAACCCAGGGAAATTTAAAAACACTTGTGTTGGGCATGTAGGGACCAGACTTGGCAGCTAAGTGAGCAGATGGGGAAAAATGTTCTCTGAAATTACTGTGACCCACAACTCAGAGCAGACAATGTTACACCAAGACTTGATGTGGGTAATTTCTGCTATTGATTGTGGGTAATTTCTCTTTCAATATTCCATGCATGAATCTTACACGTCATTAAGTTACAAACCAGTCATTTGTAAGAGAGCACATTCTTCAAATATCATTGCTCATTCTGGATTTCACCGTGTTCAGATTAACCAGCATACCAGAAGAGAAAGCCATCCCAAGGCAAGTGTTGAAGCCAGTGATAGCCAGGATATCATCAATGCTGCCAGCTGCCATTAGCAAAGTTGGGACACCTTTCTCCACTCCATAACCCCCAGCTTGTAATATCAGCATTGAGGGAACCACTACAGCTGGGGAGACTGCACCTAGAACAAAACTAAAAACACAGGTTCAGCTTCTCATAAAAAGAAAGCACTGAATTAAAACTCTTCAAAACATGGACTTATTTATACTTCTAAAGCATAAACAAACAGACCTTCACACAAGGTATTTTCCTTACTTTTCCCTGCTAATGCTGATTTGCAGTCAGCTCTTAATTCTCACCCAGCTCAAGAGTATTACAAGTAAAAGGCTCCACAGATCAAGACCTGAGTCTACACTGCAGGCCAGTTATATTCCCTGATACATGCCTCTGATTGTGCCATTTAGGAACTCGGTCTCGACATGCTTATGACTCAGTAGCCCAGTTCTTTCTCATAAAAATCAGTATGCAGCAAAGGAGAAGCTCATCTATCTTGCTACACTGTATGAGTGGACCAAGTCCCCCAGTGCATATAGATCTAGAAGGAAAAAAGTTTCCTCTTCAAGGATATTACTCCAGAGTATAACAAGCCATATTCTTATGCCTGACTTATGACAGGAAGCCTGTCTTAAGTGCATCTCTCTGTGAGGAAATAATGAATTCCAGCATGAAGATTCTCCAAATTGTCCTATCACTTTCTGTCCCTAAAAGCCCTCTGAGCTGTGGTTATAGACTCAGGGATGACACCACCCTTCTTCAAGTACTCAGAGCACAAACACTAAAGAGTTATGATGCAAGTACTCCTCCACTGCCAGGAAATGTGACCTTTAAATTATCCACAGAGCCAGACATGAATGGGAAGTAAAGGCAAAGCTTCCTAGCTGGCATTAAATTGATGTCTCTGCTTGGTGCAAAGAATTAACTACTCTTGGATTGTTTAACCATAGCATGAAAAAAGGCACTTTCGTCATACAGGAGAAAACAGAATACGTTACCCTAATATAAATCCCCATTGCCATGGCAAATGCATGAACAAATAGGCAAGAGCAGCAGCTGTGCATGTTTCTGAGATGCAGGGTCCAAAAGAAAGCCGCAAGCAGACTGCTTTAAGCTTCTTAAGAGCCTGCAACATACAAGCACATTCAGACATTACTTCAGTACCTTTGGCTTTGAGAGGAAATATGTTTACGATCTGATATGGCTTATTAAAAGAATCCCCTCTGCGCTGCAGTACAGGATGTGGCAGCTGTACGTGGCCTAAGTCTGAGATAGGCTCAAGCACGACTGGATTTGGATATACACTTCCAAGTGTGGCAGTGAATCCCACTGAATCTAGGTTTGACAAGGTTCCTGCATGTCACAGAAGGAGAAAATTATTCTTGTTCAGAACAAACCAAATGAGAGAGGATGGACTATATGGGATCCATTTGAAAAGTGTACCCTCAATACAGCTGACTTACCAACAGTTACTTGAGGTCATTTGCTCCACCCATAAAATATTTTACTCTAATCCCACAAGTTGCACGAATGCCCTCAAAAAAACTTATCCCCAAATAAATCATGAGAAAGTCGTACAACTCCATAAACTTAGCAGAAGTAGTCAAGCATCTCCATCTCTCTCACTTGATACCTGGCAGATTAAATTCCATTTGCCTCAGTAAATTATGTTAAAAAAAAAATCACTAAAATAGCGTATTTATGTGCAGAAGCTGCCTCTAATAGGCAGTCACAAAGATGATTCTGCTAAGACAGATCCCCAATTTTAACATGAAAAAACCCCCCAAAAAACCAAAAAAAAACCCAGTGAGTTGCACTTTTTACCAGCACAGTTTATCCCAGCATAATTAGGACTGAGAATCATCAGAGCAATTGCAGCCTCTGTTTTCACAGCTTCGATGACATGAGGAATGATTGTAACCACACTAAAGTATCAATACAGTGCAAATGACAGCTTTGGTTGGCACATTGGAAAAAAATGAGTCAAAGTTCCTTTGGCAAGAAAAGTTGTTGTGGAATAGAAAGAAAAGTGCTGTCTCAGAACTAGGCATCCACAAGTTGTGTGGAACACAACATACAGTCCATTCAAGCTTCAATGTCTTGGAAAAAGGGATGATAGTAATTTAAGAAACCAAGCATTTTTCAAGAATAACAGAACCCTATTTTCCTAAATGTCTGAAGAGTTGGCAACTGCTGAATTTTCATCTTGGTTAAGAAAAGTCAGTGTAGTAGTTCTGAACTAGCTATACTTTAACTTAAGTTTTATATAAACTTTAAGCAGACCTTTAAACTTAAATAGATAGGGGGCAATATGGTACAGCTTTAGTTGAGCCAGCCGATTTTGATCAAACCAAACTTTGCCTTCCTACATTTGTGGAATATCACATTCATAGCATGCAGAGAAAGACCATTTTTTTGATCACAGGAGCATTATTTGCTTTACTGTGATGTGAAACATTTTTTCTGTAGTGCAGTAAGACTCATCTTTGCAATTAATATATTTGAATTATAAAGGCACCGATTTAACAAAAAAAAGTTTTTGCGGGCTTTTGGTGGTTTGGGTTTTGTTTTCATTGGGTTTTTTTTTCATTGATTGGTGTCAACACAAGCAACATTCTCTTTCAAGGACCGGGGATGCCTTTCACTACTTTTTTTAGTTTATTGTGTAAAGTGACAGGGAGTTTGTCATGATTCCTGGCAGACCATGATGCAGCACATGTCCTCAAGATGTTCTGCTCACAAAATCCAGGAAATTTCTTTAGGGCAAGGGGAAAAATAGTCAACATCAATTTTCTTCAGGTATTTTTTGATTGCTTGCCTACTCTACAAATCCAACTGCCAGTATTAACATAGAGCTGTAAAACAGAAACTGTGCTTTCTGTAGTGCTCTAATTTGCAGATCCTCTCAGACTGAACAGTTAAATATTTTTGACAGCACCAATTATACTTTATTTTTTGAGACCCATTACAGAACTGGCTGGTGCCATACCTTTGGATCCAGGCCGAGTCCAGCTCGGGTCAAGATAATTGAAAGAGCTATATTCCTCAGTGATACAGACCAGCGTAGGTTTATCTGGACAATGTCGCTAACGAACGGGGTATTTCGGATTAGGAAACCAGCAAGTAGCATCCCTTAAATGAAAGCAAATAAACTCTTGTCATATTTGCTTTTACTGCACTAAAAGCTTGCATAGAATTCTTAAAAATAGGCAGCATATTATACATTTATGAGAGACAAAGAAACCATTATCGTTCTGAATATTGGCCATGTTTCAATGATGGGGACGAAGACATGGAAAGAGAAGCTGACATTTAAAGCAATAGAAATGGCCTAAGAACATAGTCACCAAGGAATAAGTCTGCAGGATGTTGGCACACAGCTTTAATGCAAGGCACCAGAACTCAGCTTTGTTCACCAGTTATGAGTTGTACTTACAATAAGCAGACACCTCTGCATCCTTAAAGATATTTTGCTTGTTAGCCTGTTTTAACATGAAAAGAGGAAGATTGTCTAATACTGCATATTGATCTCAGATGGAAGTGGTTAAAAATCCTCTTAGGTGTAAGAAATCCAGTTATCACAGGAGCCATAATGCCGAGTTCATTGGGAAATATAATCTAAACCAGCTATTCACGGACTAACTTAGACATTTTAAAATACTCTGGTAATATGACTCTTCTGGGAAGAGTGGAAAAAAAATAATCAGGAACTTGCTCTTATCCTCTGTTTGACCTACTTGTAAGATCAAAACTTTTGCAAATATTAGCAGAACTGTCTAATCAGAGACTTCCTGCAAATCTATCAGAACTGTAGTTCTGAGAGTACACAGGAAAGGGTGACTTTAAATACAGATCTGTAGGAATTAATTGTAGGTCTTGATGATTCAAAGATATTTTTGTGGCATAATTTTCTATTAACCATGTTAAGAAACTTGAAAACAAACAAACAAAAGAGACAAACTGAAAACAAAAAAAGACAAACCGAAAAGAAAGCCTGTGCTTAGGTTGATCCTTCCCTGGATGTAAGCCTTGGCTGTGGACTTGATTTTTCCTGGAACACGCTAAACATTTGGCCATTGTTCTTCCCAACACCCCCAGAAAAAAAGGGCAGTGGCATAATTCATCTGCAGTGCCTCATGACTATTATATCAGGGTAGCATGATGATCACATGCTAGTCCCAATTCTTCCTTGAGGTCTAAGCCACTGGATCTATCCTGATCTAGAAAACTACTGAAAGCAAAAAAAAAAAAAGCCTCCATGTCAAAGGATGCCTTCATTGTTCTGCAGAAACCTGTCTGCAACATACACCTAAGATATACTACATGACTGCTTCCATAGCTATTTCACTGCTTTTTCCTCTCAGATCAAGGCTCTCTATAAGGTGCCTAAGTGCTCAGCCAACCACATTATGCTCAACTGCACCTAGCACAGCTGATTGCGTGGAGGAGTACAAGATTTATATTTTTAGTGTGAAAAAGAATATTCCAAGACATTGTCTATCTTCCGACTCAAAGTTTTCCTCAAAGGCTGCAGATCTGAAAAACAAACTCTGTCCTAAGCAACTGAAGACATGTCCTGTGATGCTTAAGTTTCTGTTGTTCAGGATTGCCTGTCTGACAAGCAGTTTCATGCTCAATTCCTAACTTTTAGATATAGATTTAATTTTAAAATTCCCAAAAGTCACAATCCAAATGTTCAGAAACTTTCGTTTTAAAGGGGTGTGGAAGGACAGACAGTGTGTTACATTCTCTGTTCCTGTTAGCGCGGGCACGCATGCTATATGCAAAACGTCCCTGCCTCTCATTTGGATGTTTTTTTTCTCACTTGTGAAACTAAGCAATGCAAGAACACGTGCACCGTGCATGAAGCTATCCAGCCCTTCTGTAAGCAGCGCTACTGTGCGAGGCACAGCACCAGCTATGCAGGTTACAAAATCGTGTCTGTGCACTACAGGCAGGTATTTGAGCCCACTCTCAAAGCTTTGAGCCGCAAAGTTTTGCTGTCCATCACAGGCTTTACTCATTCACACACTAAGCATAGTAAGTGGGGCAGCATACAGCTGGTGAGAAGAACCCAGAGCTTCAATTTTCAACTTCGTCGACATCACAATATTGTACTGATCTAACCAAAACCTCCTCTGGAAAAGAAATCTGAAAAGGTTATGATAACATAAAAATGAAGAGCATTTTCATCTCACTTTTCTATTTTTGCCTTATTATGTAAAATAAACTAAGATGTTGATATGAAACATAATGTTATGATTGCTTAAAAATTCACTTTCTTCAGACGAATTATTCCTTGTGGTCAATTTATTTTTTCAGTTTCAGTTATCTTGAGATAAAGGAAGGAAAAGAAAGACATTTGGATTACCAGTAGTAGGAATTCCTGTAGTGTTTTCTTTGGAAAAGATTTTCCTTGTCCGAGAAGTATGTGAAACAGCCCAGCAATAATTTCCTTATGAATTAGCTATTCCATTGTAACAGAAAGTCCAGATTAAGATTCCTGCCTAATGATATTAAAACCAAGTTTTGAGTAATTATAACAGGGGACTAAAAGACATTAACCTTTGAATCCGTACATATACAGTTCTCTGTCCCCAAAAGAGTAAAGAGGAGAGCCTCGGTAACTTATACTTGAACTGGTTTAGGAAATATTGCACCTTCTTGGAGAATGCCCAATAAAAGTCACTTAGAAAAGCTACAGATGTTGAGTCTGATACGGTTTGTTTTGTTCCCAATGCAATCACATCTAGCATGCAGATATAACTTGACAGTTTAAACACCAGAACTATGCAGGAAGAAAAGAAGGACAGATATCTTACCCAGAAGAGCAGGGAGAGGCGGTAGCGTTCCTATTTTAATGAATCCAAAAATTTTACCTCCAACGACAGCAAAAAAATAAAGAAAAATAATTCCAAACAGGTTTCCACCTGGGAGGCACTCAGTTCCAGTGATGGACCAAACCACAGCCCAAACCAGGACCACGATTACAACTGAAACAAAACAAGAAATATTAATATTTTATCATCTCTTATGGATAACTTTGTTTGCTATTAGATCACATTTGTTTTTCTACTAAGAAAGAAGGTACCATGACTTTCAGAAATAAAATCACTTGCCTTAAAAATTAGTTAAATCATGACAATGTGTTTATGTTGTAATTTAACCCAAACACAACCACCATACAACCATTTGCTCACTCTTCTCCCCAGTAGGATAAGGGAGAGAATCAAAACTGAAAAAAGGTAAAACCCTTGGATTTAGATAAAGACAATTTAATAGGACAGAAAATAAAGATAATGACGATAATGACAGTACTTCCCTTGATAAAGCAATCATAAGGATAATGCTCAGAAAGAAAAAAAAAATCCTGAGAAGTATTATGAGAGCACGAAGGGAAATATTATTAAATAAGTGAAAATATTGTTCTCTTTCCAGGTTCCCAAATCTGTCCATATAGTTATACAAGAACAAGCATGCATAGATAGATATGAAAACAGAAGGCTGAAGGAGAAGAAAAATATGTTGAATAAATTCATCTTCTCATAACTGTAAACATTGTATTGTGTTTTCAAATTCAATTTTGTTAGTCTTATTTGAGGATGATGCGTAGCAAAAGGAAGACCAGCAGATTTCCAAACATAAAAAAAACTGAGAATCCCAAGTGATGAGAGAATAGGGAGACTGGAAGTATCTTTTGTTAGGAAGAGGCATTCTCTCTGTAAGCCTTCAGCGCAGGGAAAATCTTAAACAGAACAGGTCCATCTGTCTTGTAGTTAGGGTACTTGGCTTTGCAAACCATGGTTATTAAGAAATAAGAATTGCTGCCAAGTCTCATACTTGCTGCCTGAATTCAACAAAAAGCCATCCACTGTGCTGAAAATGCCAATCTGAACGGTCTCACGCCAAAATGAGCAATCAAGACAAGAATCAGGAGGCCTTTCTTCTGATGAAAACAGCTTCCAATGCAAAAACATACCTGCTGTGTTAAACACAGAGGATGGAGGAACAAAAACCAATAAGTTTAAATATTTGTTTCACCTATTTTCTTTTCTAAAACACTGAAACAAAAGTGTGATGTGTAAAACACGGATATTTCCCTTCATTATTTTCAAGGACAACAAACGGGTATCATCACAATCAGAGAAATTAATACTTCATTTGCCATTTTCAGTTTAATTAAGCTCTGTCTGTCTTACCATTTGTCACTGTTCTGGCCAGTAGACCATGAGGAGGACAAGTAAATATTTGCCAGCAGGCTCCTGCAGGTATTGAAGACCCTGCTGTTGGTTCTGGAGGTTGGTGAGCACAGTGATTCAAGAGAGCAGTTTCTTCTGTCTGTTTATTTCCATCGGTACCCTTGGTGTCTACTGGTGGTCCCTCCTGAATGAAAACAGCAAGACTCTCTCAGAAACTGCACTGTATCCATTTGAGCTAGTGCACAAGACTTGAAATCGGCTGTGATGCACCAGATTGACACTGTCTACAGATGACTACATTAACTACACAATCGCTGTAGGAACGGTCCAGCTTTGTACTGTATTTGGGATTTTTGGTTCTGTGTTTGGCTTTGCATGGCACAAAGAACTGCACAGGAGGGACTGCAGGGCATCTGCCCCGTCTGTAACTGACAGGACTCCTGTACCAGTATATATAGTGCCTCTTCAGCAACAATATGGGGATTTTTTAATGAAGAAACAACATTACAAGCCAGGTTTAGCAGGTCTTATATAGCAGCTAACTACTTATCAGTATTTTCTGTAGTTTGCTAGGGTTCTGATTTTAGATTGAATTCCACACTACAGTTAGTGATCATCATCATCATCATTCCAGTAAGACTGTGTCTTCAATGTAACTCCTAAAAAACCCAAGCCAACAAAACCTACTTTTGATTATACAAAGGTGAAAGAGACAGATCAGCTGTGCAGTGCAAGCCTTACTCACGTGATCCATTGCTAAAAGGCTGAAGTTGGTTATTCAAGAGAGAGTTGAAAAAATGCTGCCCTGGGAGTAATTTCCTTTAAGAATGGTTCCTTGAAGCTGTTGTCTTATACTGATTCACCTACTTATCCATATTCATAGCCAAAGCAATTTTTGACCATTTTTGGATATGTGTCTCAATTTTAGCATCCTTATTTTTGGCAAGTTAATCATCCATCTTCCCTGATGATTATTCACCTTCACATCAGCTCGTTGTCATAGTATGGACATGGAATTCATGCCTATACTGTGGTTTGGCCCTCCTCCAGTAATAGCTCCATGTTTCCTATTATTCTTCGGTCTCATATCTCTCTATCTATATACATATATATATTACTCAGAGTCATGGTCGGAACACAAAGCTTGTGAGCTTTCAGCAGGGAGTTGCTAGGTTACCTACCCTGTGATTCTGTGATCACCAGCTACCCAGGTACATAAAGATACACCATGCAATATTTATCTTTACAGTCAAGATTATATGTTTGCTCTAAATTACCTTTAGTATTAACAGTTTTACTCTTTCCTACATTTACTGCAAGTTTTTTTAAGGCCATGGAAGTCAACCCTAGAAATATACCTGTGTAAGTTTAAAACTGTGGGGCCTTATTATCTTTGCTAAATATTTTTATATATATATATATATATTAAAAAAATAAA
>VXBZ01001844.1:311631-366446 GCA_013399135.1 Heliornis fulica | reverse complement strand
AAACCACGCATCATCATCCACAACCAGGCATAAGTAACATCCGGCGCAGCCTTCTCCCAGGCAGCTGGCGGTGCCCCGTGGCCCCTCTCCGCCCGCCGGGGACGGAGGCTGCAGCGGGCAGAGGGGCAGAGTGCTTACCCGGGGAGCGGCAGAGGGCCGAGGGAAGGCTCCGCTGCCTGCGCAGCCTCTCCCGCCCGGCCGGCCCCTCCGCAGGGCGGTGGGGAGCCNGAGCCGACGAGCCGCTGCCAGCAAGCGGCAACAGCTGTTTGCCGGCCCTGGCTCCTCCTCCGCTGCTGTCGCCGCGAGTGCCGCTCCTCCAAAGGCGCAGCTTGGCTGGACCCGCGGCGTAAGCCTCGGGCTGGGGCTCGGGAAGGCGGACAGGGCTTCCTGATGCCCCGCTGCCTCTGGGCGCTGCGGATCGGTCGCTGCCGGGCAGGGGGAAGGACGGGGCTCTATCAGGCAGCGCGTTGGTTCGAGCCAAGGCACCAGCCCCCCACGGCATCCAAAGGGGCGAAGGAGGAGGAAGTAGGCTGGTGCCCGCACACGCTGCTCACGTCATTGCATCGTAACCAGTACGCGTTTGAAAAGCGGCTTTCGACGTTGCGTATCCTATGGCTGTGGGAAAACATCCCTCCAGCCTTAGAGGACAGCACTGCAGATGAAGTCAGTTGCAAAGGAAGGTTGAGCATCTCACAGCTGACTCTGTGCTGGATACATGCAAGGGAATAAAAACTAATCGCTTTTGCATGGCTGGGGTGTGGCCATCAACACATATCTGAAAAAAAAACCAAAAATACGACTCAAGGGCACCTCATCTGTATGCACACGTGGGGTTGAGAAACCTCATTTTCCAACCTACACTAGCTGCATCTGAAAGATTCAAATACAACATGTTGCTACTTTGCTCCTAGCAGCATTGCACAGAATTAAGGACCCTACAAATTTGAGACAAGAGCAGCACTGGTTTTTGGTCAAGTTTTCCAAAAAGACATTGAATGAAATAAGTCTCTTCTTTCTCCTCAACATTCCTCCCTTCCAACCCCCCAAGAGATAGGTCTGACTTTTTGACTTTTCAGATTCTAGGTCAAAAACTTCTCTTCATATCACTACTGGAGTAGGATGAAAAGAAATAAAATTACCCAGTTCCATGGAAACAGACCAGGAAATTAAGAGGTCACAAGAGCATTGAGAAGATTTTTCCTTGAATAATTCCATCTGGAATTCCCCATGACATTTCAAAGTTGTAGCTGTTAACACATCCATGAAAAGCACTAATGATAGGGCAAAAGAATCTCCACTGGTTGGTTTGAGGGTTTCTTTGGTTGTTCCATGAGTTGTCTTTTGGCCACTACTTGAAAGAAATCCCTACCTCTGTGCTTGTAGTGCAACATAAGCAGCAGAGGGTGTCACATTTCTTTGTGGGATTGCTTTGACAAAAAAAAAAAAAAGACCATTTCAGTAGCACCTTTATATTCTAATCGCTAGTGAGCTTAGAAATGTTAACTAACGTTCTATATGCACTATGTGGTGTATATCTAAATAATGAATTTTCTCCAAGACTCTTAACTATACTTTCAGAATACACGGTGCAAGTTTCCCATGGTACTGCAGTGGGGAGATTGTCTTTTCAGTGTAAGCCTTCTACACCTACTATAGAGGAAGAACTTTGGCCTTCGTATTAACCTCTGAAAACATTGAAACAGTATCCTGTCAGCCTGAACTTTTAAAATGTGAGTTTACATCAGTGAACATTGGCAGAGCTGTCTTGGGTAACTTTGGGTATCTGCCTCAACTTGATTCTGCTTGGCTACCAGGGTCACTTTAGTGAAATACCAGATTATCAAAAACTCCATTAAACAAACTATGCAGGATCAAAAATCTCCAATCACAATTATAAGTTAAACCCACACTGAGTATGAAAAAGCCAAAATCCACAATACTTTCAAAAATTGTAAGTAAATGTAACTTTTGAAAAAAAGCCTGATTTTTAACTAGATGTTATCTTGGAAATAATTTATATTGATTCTTCAGCTAATTTGGAAAACATAAGCAATAATTTCAGAAATATGGCAGTTGTTACTCAAACATGTATATTTATATTTAAAACATGTATATATAAAAATGTATATTTTCCCCTGTGTTTTCTGATTACTGATCGATCACAGTCAATAGTACTTGTTCTTTAATTCCACCCTGCCCCCAGATCTATATGCATTTAAAATATATGAATATATATGAATTTGCATACAGCTTCATTCACAAACTAGACATAAGGATCTGTCTACAATTTATTTTTAAGGTAACCATGTTTATCAGCAGTCAGCCCATGCTATCCATGTCAATTTTAACAGCGCATTAACAAAACAGTTTGAGCATTCAGGTTATTCATTACCTTTTATCTCCGAATCAGGATCTATTTTTTCCCCAAGAGCGTAAGTCTTTGTAACAAGGTTTGATTCAGAAATCAAAGCTACCATGTGCTATCACAATAGAAGCATCAACACAAACTCTTGCAAAGATAGTGCTTTTCAGAGAAACTCAGCCTCATATTGGTATTTGATGATGAAGCCGTAGAACACAAAAGCCAAGCACACAGCATAACAGATTGGCCAGTATTTGTCCCATATTAGTACATCCTTCTGAAGAGGAATACATTGGCTCTAGACAGAGTGGTAAAATCCACTCCTTTTGCTTGTGTGCCAGAAGTCAAGTGTATTCACCAAGATCCACCTGTGTATTTGAGAATAGCTCACTAATTAAAAACAGCAATGATACTTCCAAAGCCATTGTAGAAGTGATCTATACCATTAATGAAATCATTCTGGCCTCTATTTCTCCCACTAGGACTTTTGTACTAGTTAATGTACTCCTCACTGACTGTAAAACTGCATGTGATTCTGTATGCTCTCTACATGCTTTAAGGTTTAGTGTCTATCCTGTACATATGGTTAAACAAAAGAAACCCCTCCCAAACCACATAAAGTGGCCAATCCTATTGCTTCTAGCGGTAATCTGTTGCCCTGCTTTTTGTACTGCAGCTTTTCCAGATTCCAGCAGGCTAACTTGCCCAGATCTGGAAAGTGGACTCTGCAGTTGCATAAACCAGGTGTGCACATACACTGACTTTTAGCTGCATACTCGAGAAGTTTCAGGTGCTCCTACACCATGTATCCACAGCGTTCGACTGTTCTGCACCACCCACTTCGGATCTGTCACATGTTGTCAGGCTTGGGACAGATTCTTTTCAACATTTCAGACTGTTTTTCTCCAACAGTTCTAAAATATTTTGCTAACAATAGTACAGAGCAGAAACAACTTACTTGGGGATTTGCAAAGCTGAATGAGCTTTCCAGTACAATCTGCAAGTAGTATGTTCTCTAATAAAGAAACATCTGTTACCAGTAACAAAATGATTCAAACATTCCCATCTTCAAATTTGCTATTATTTCTGTTTTCTTCTGTTTAAACCACACATAGTTCAGGATCCATTTGACTGATTTAATAGCAGTCACTCTGATTTCTCTGGGTAGTCTGTCAAAGTTACTAGGAAATCTAATTGTGAATGTTTAGCTTTCAAACACTTTCTTTGCAGGGTGGAAATAAATTTAGCGTTTAATTCTTTTTAGATTTGCTTAAAACACAACTCAGCTTTTGTACCTTAAATATTCTTTGCCCTCTGAAATCTTAACATTAAATCGCTATTCTTCCATGCTTTTGGAGTTGCCATAAATTGAAGCCAATCAGGTATGTTTTACACCAGCATTTCACTGTTTAGGGAAAGTGAATCAGTGAGATCAATCTAGAAAGATCAGACAACAGTAAATGTGCACCAGATTTGAAATATATCACGTGTGCCATCTGAATCTTTGCAAGGTATCTTAATTGAGAAACACAATCCTCACTTTTTGTTTTTCATTATATTAATTTTCATCTGCAGGTAGTGTCAATCACAAGCTCCATCCTCCATCAATGATTAGTTCATTACCAGTCATGTAGGCAGACTGAAATGACATTAAGAAGAAAAATAATTTTAAATAATTTCTCATGGCTGTTACAGAGAAACATTTTATTTCAGTTTTTTTTTTTTTTTAAAAAAGGGCTTTATTTTATACAAACACATTGGTTTTTCTTTACAAAAATAACTGAATAAATAAATAAAAATCAGTTTAGAAATGGAAGCCTTTCAGCGAACTCAGGGGAACATAGCAAAAGTATTATTAGAGGCGTGAAGATGAGAATGCATCCAGAGTGCAAAGTCATATAAACTAGACTCCAAAAATCTTACCTGAGGGAGTAATACCTCACCCTGTGATGTTATTATAGGGGACCTAACTGAAAACATAGAAATGTGCAGATAGTGAGGTAAGCAACTGAGCTGTTGGTGGTGTTCTTTATGAGACTACTGAAGTATCCTGGGACATACTGGAAGACTAGAATTCCATCTAAACATCGTTGAAAACCTTATGAGCAGATGGAAAAAAAAATGTAGCTTTACAGACATACTAAAGCCAAAATGAAATCGAGAGAAATTACTGATAGCAACGTTAAGAATGAACTGTCACTGAAGTATTGTGTTACGCTCAGTCAGACTGCTGAACAAGTCCAGAGGAATCCAGCACAATTTTAGGTTCATAGTAAATTTATAGCATCTGAAATAACCTTGATGTGCTCACTAGTGTCCGTGGTATTTGCAGTAGTCCTTCCTTAAGGTCTTGGTGTAGAACAGCCTCTGTGGGTCTACTTATTTCCTTACACTGAAGGGGTAGAGTCACTCTGAGCATTAGCCCTTTAAGCAAAAGTCTCCAGCAGTTCTACACAAATGCTCCCTCTCCAGTAGCAAAGGTAGGCGGATGACTACCAATTCTGCCTCCTTAAAATGTGATGTAGCTGTGATACAACTTGGAAAAGCAGACAAGCCCATTTCTATCCTCTGTGGCCATCTCAGGTCAGTCACTTTGCCTAGGTGACATGAAACTACCAAATACATAATGCCTTAGAAACTGTCAACATTCATTTTTTTGTCTTGTGGGTTGAACTCAGATCATCAGTTTGGGGGGTGGGGGGGCGTGTGAGGTTATTTTAATAAATAATTGAGTGCAAAACCAATATAAATATTCCTAAAACAATTTCTATTGTGGAGCAGCAAAGTAGCGTGGGATTTCTGTGGCAGGAAGTGTTACTGTTCCATACTTACTTCATCAGAGGCCAAGTACACAAAAAGATGGGCCACTTCTTCAGCAGTAGCCATCCTACCAGTCTTCTGTCTGGCTAGAAAGTCTTTCAATGCCTAGACATACAAGAATATTTGGTATATTGAGACCAAATTACTTTAATCCAGTTAGTATGCATATACAAAACAATACTGGAAACGGGCCATACCTTGCTTTAGTACAGAGTAGGGAATTTATGCTAGAAAAAGAAATTAAGCTCACAGTTGTATGAATTTCAGGTTCAAAACAGTAGGAGACTGGACCTATATCTCTGTTCTGGAATAAAGCCACTATAAGTCCTCCTTCCTTTGGTGGTAGATATTCCCAGGCCTTTCAAATGAGAACTTGCAGTTAACCCTATCAGTACCGTTACACATTCTGGACTGGTTATAGGCCAGAATACCCTTTATATCATGGTTTTGCACTGGTTTGAAGCTTTACATGCCACAGTAGAAAACATCATCTACTTCTGCAGTAGATACAGTAACCAATGGTTGCAAACGCTTCCACGGATGACAGACCACTTTACTAACTGTATCTTTCTGAGGCAGGTTAAGACTTCAGAGTACAAAATGGCCAAGCTATCAAATGAGACACTACTGTTATGTTTATCATTGATACTCTGAAATAGGGGACAGTTTTTAATATGGGCACAAGTGCCACTACATATGTGTGTGTGTGTTTTAACTCTGTATGTACCTGATCAAACTAATAAATTGTTTTCTTACCTGTTCTGGGTTAGGACGGGCTTGGATTCTTTCCTGCAAAGATGGTGTGTCAACAGTTCCTAAGCAAAATTTCAAATTCAGTGTTAAAAATTGACTGCATCAACAATCATGACCAAAAAAATGCAGTTCGTTGGTTCTACCTGTATGTCTTAATGCTTAACTGTAGCTTCATAAAAAGATTCAGAAGAAAGACAGCAAAACTCTCGAGACAGCATAAGAGTATACATTTCAATAGAAGGCAAGGCTGTTGAGTGTTAGATTGAATACTTTTTAGATGGTTACACAATGAGGAGCCTGCTAAGTAGCCCTTCCCTCCATCTAACTTCCTAAACTATGTCTCAAAATTCAAATACCATGTAATGCACATACACTGTGCATGTGCTGGGTTCACAGACTAAACACACAGCTTCACTGCAGAAGTAACTTTTCCATTCTGAATCTCAGAAGTTTCAAGCATGTCACAGAACCACAGAATGACAGGAGTTGGAAAGGACCTCGAAAGATCATCTAGTCAAACCCCTTTGTCCTATTCTTTTAGATCGCTGGTAACTTTGGTTGCCACTTGCAAGCCTATTCTTTGCCAATAATATCCAACTAAATTGGGTTTTAGACTCTGCTCCTAATTTCCAAAATAAGGCAAGAATACTTACCAGGACATATGCAGTTGCATCTGATGCCTTGTTCAATGAAGTCAGCCGCCACAGACTTTGTTAGACCAATAACTGCTGCCTTTGAAGTACTGTATACACATCTGTTCACAACTCCTAACAGGAGGGCAGCGTGAAGGCAGTGTAGAAGCATATTAAAGAAAAAAAGAGAATTAGTGTGCCATGGTTGTTAAATGTGCCCCTGCTTCTCAACTCCAGCATTCCCTGTAGCACCTGCAGTCTCTCCCATCAGGGCAGGCTGACTGGAATGCTGACTGCCAATGTCCTGCTCAGGCAAACAGCAGAGGAAAATGCACAATCCTTCAATAGCATACGTTTGGGGAGTAGACTAGGCAAGTTAGCAGAGCAAAGACTGAGGAAGAGCAGAGACTCATCTGTTAGTCACCAGCAAGTTTCCTTGGGAAGCAAAGCTGCACTGTTTACCTAACTGTCATTTCTTCATTGTTTCTCTGAAGAACATATGTAGCAAGTTATCACTGGAAATAATTCCATTAATACAAACTTGTAAAAATGATGCTACAAAACATTCAGGACAGCTTCAAAAACATGAAGGCAAAAACCTTAGAGTTTCTGCAGTTTTCTATCTGCCCTTGCATGTATGTACAAGTTGATGTGTTTAGTTCTTTAACTGTATCCTTCCACAGGATTGTCAACATCCTCTAAATCCACAATTGTGCAATATTTATTTTGCATTCTTATTGTTTTAAAGGCTTATATAAGGAACTTTAGCAAGGTGCTGACCTTTGATGCTGGATGCCACAGAAGACATATTTATAATATTTCCAGATTTCTGCTTAAGCATCTGCAAAAGAATACTTATGTCATTTAAATGCAAACTGTTTTGTCATCCGCAGGTCAGCAAAACAGCCTGTAACAACCCACAGAACAGGCCTACATGCAAATAATAGGTAAGGTAACAAAGCTTAACCAGCATGAAAAGGTTCTTATCTCTAATCTGACTGAAGTAATAAAGCAGAATCTGAAAATCTCACTAAATTCTCTTAAGTTATCTCAGGTGTCACCTAAGAAATGATTTTTTTTTCTAGCTAGCCTCCTCTAAATCATTGCACTCTTGTCACCTTCCATAGACATCTGCTCACGCAAATCCCTAACTCTAACATCTTTGAATTGTAACTAAATTTCTTTAAGTTACAACCTTCTTAGACATCCCAAGATCTGAGATACCTGAAACTTATCTTCATTTTCAAAGGTTCTTTATCAGCTACAGAAAAAACAAAACCCAACCCCAAAACAACTGGAACACTGAAAAGAGTGGTCATCATTCAGTCATGGTCGCAGCTCCCAGATCTGGCCTTTGCACTTTCAGGAATACAAGCACCTTGTTCAGCCCACAAGTTGTTGTGGTCCCGAGCCTAGTTAGTACACTGGACGCAGGAAGTGTCTTCAAGTGTCCCAGACTGTCTAACTATTATGGTTAGTTGCTGCATCAGCATGGTTCTGATATAACCAATATAGTGGCACCAAACTGCTTCACAAGGAACTCTAGAAACTAATAATCATGTTAATATAGGCTATTTATAAACATTTTGTAGCAGTGGTGTTTTGTAGTTGTGTGCTATATCATAACACAGTAGCATTGTATTGCCATGCCTCCCTCACTGCTCTGCATTTGAAGGATTTCAGTTAGAAACTACGTAGGGCAAACCCCCGACTTCATCTTCTCTACCATACCCTTTAGACAGATTATAGCCATCCTGGTCTAAAACATCCTCTATATTGTGTAATCCCTCAAATAGACAATCTAAGGGCCTCCCCTATCCAAAGCTGCACACTGGCATTTTTCTCTCAAATGCCATTGTCACAGAGACAATGGCTCAGGCATCTCACGCTTCAAGCAACACAACAGAAACGTCACAGGCAACCAAGCCTTACCTTAGGAAGGAATGTCCTGATCATTAGATACATGCTGCGAACATTGAGATTCATAGTGAAGTTCCAGTCTTGCTCCTCACACTCCAGAATGGTTCCATGATGGACAAACCTAGAGTAAGTGCAGGAAGTGGATTGCTGTCTATGGTTTGGACTTCTGTGGCTTTTTACACACTTTTCCATTACTGTTTTGCAATAGCTAGCTCTTCTAACCTTGAAAAGGAAGGGCAAGAGCTCTTTCAAAGAAAGCAACCAGCAATCTATTTCTTCTAAGTACCAGGGTCACAGGGCAAGTTTAATATGCGCCAATAAACACTTGGCAACAGGGAAACCAATTAAGTGGAGCATCAGCAGACCACCAACTTTGCTCACTGTGGTGCTAGGAGGGCCCAAGCCATCAATACAGGGCACCCATAGAGTGGGGAAAAACTCCTGAGCCATTCTATCTTGGTCTGGGTAACATGGCTGTGCACAGAAAGTTCAGTTTTGAGAATACACATAGAAGTTTGTATTAAAGGCACAAAATGTATTAAACCAGAGGAATTAAACAACCCATTTAAGTAAAAGAAACTACTCCTGGAGGACAGGGAAAAGTGGAAATAATAGTATCAAGTAGAAGCTGGTTACCCTGCAATGTTGCAGAGGACATCAATCTTTTCAATCTCCTTGGCCAGATTTTCTATCTGCTCCTTTTTGGTGACATCCAGAACCCTTATTTGAATGCCTAGAAAAAACATGGTGTTTGCTTAACTGTATCAAGAACTGCAGTCCAAATCAGCTGCTTGTCAGAAACAATTTCCCCTCAGTGGTGCACCAAGACATGAAGACTCAGTGAGAGCTGAACTGACGCCTGCTGTAGGTCCTTTACCTGGATATTTCTCCAGTTCACACAGCTTAGATTCATTGATGTCTGTAGCAATGACTTCAGCTCCTTCTTTAGCAAATGCCTGAAGAAAACAGAAGGAGCAATTTACCTTTAGATGTTCCAGATCTTACCAATAGAACCTGCTTTCTTCTCATTTCCCTTTTAGCTTGAAACATAAGTTGGCTGAAGGCTGCTGATCTCTCACCTTTCATTCTGGGCACGAGGAGTAATGGACATCAACTACAACACACCCCGGGGACAACTAAGTAACTATACGTGATACGAGGTAGGTTTAAGATTTTTTCCTTAGAGTGAAAAAGCCATAAATAAAGTGTAAAAACAGCAACCAGACTAAGACATCTGGTAGTATTATTACCATTATTAGCTACATATGGACTAGCAAGCACATTACAAACACATAGGACTAGAATTGTTGGTCTTGTTGGATTTAAATGATGTTACAGGATTTGACAGGTAAAGGCGCAAGTATTGAAAATGGGAGTGATGGTATATAAACTTTATACAAATCTTTTGCATCCAAATAATTGGAAAACAACAATATTAGAAGTAGCATTAGTTTGCTTTGGTAGTTAACCAGAGATATTCCTTTATTTTGGGTGCTTCCCTCAAAACCTGCTTTTTCTCCATTGTGATTACTGATAAATCAATGACATAACCTCCATGTCAAAAGTACTCTGACATGTCAGACTGTAGCTCCAACCCTCCAAGCTGAGTGTTTCGAGAGCAGCTTAAGAGGACAGCGACATTAAACATGACAGCCTTGCTGGGTATTTACAACATGAAATCATCAGGAAAATTACCTACTCCTTCAACTGAGTGTTTTAATGTAAGTTCCAGGACCAGTAATCTGTGTTCTTAACTGCATGCATGAGGAACTAACATCCGACAGAAGTCCTACTCAAAGGAATGTTTCCTGGCTCGTTGATTATGTTTTGGAGATAGTGAGATACCTCTTCTAGTCTCTCTCTCTACCATGGAAAAAGGAAGGAGCAGGAGAACTGGTCAGAAGCAATTAAAAAGGTAACCAGAAAATAAACACACATGTTGAATTCTATTTTAACTAAATAAAATTTGTGAAGGATTTCTCACAGTTGCTTATTTACTGTACCATGTAGACTTGGCTACATCAAGTATTAACATACGTATCTTGGCTTTATGGTAGGTGATTTTGCAGGATCCAGGTTTAAAGCAGGAAATATATTCCCTCTACTCACCTTACCTTTTGCTAGAACGAAGCAGCAGAGATATTGGACTGAAGGCATAAACAGTGTCCTACACTGCTGGAAAAGCAGTTGCAGCTGTTCTCAAACCTTGCCCTTTTCCTTGCCTAACATCACTGCTCAGAGCTAAAGATTTTCAGAAATTCGAACAGCACAAAGCACCCATGACATGGTATAGTGACTATATTGTTCCCTGAAACTTTTGGTAGGTGCTCTGGCTTCACTTATGGTCTATTAATGCAGGAACTTGTTTGGTGTGTGCATCCTTAGACAAGCTAGCATTGGAGACCTAGCTTCGGTACAGGAGAACGTTTTCAAACGTACTATAGCAGCTGCTCGTCCAATCCCCTGTGCTGCTGCAGACAGCAGTATGACCTTCCCATCAAGCCGACCCATACTCTGACCTGCACAGACAAAAAACATTACAGAGCTTTAACAAAAAGATGAGCAAGCAGCATTCCTTGGGAATCAGATGTGAGTGCATTCCAAAACAAAGACATGACCCAGAGTACCTCTGCCATCAGAGGTACTTAAAACTCTAAAAACTTTACAACTTCAAACTTAAAACTCTAGAAAAGGTTTATTAGTTGTGGGAAATTCTGATTATCTCAACAAGCTCAAAGTACTCACTCAAGGCAGAGGAAGTCCTTTCTTATTCTCTGTCGTCATGTCTTTTCAGTGGACCTCCCCCCCCACCAATGATTACTCCAAGCACTTCCCCAAATCATCAGAAAGCGTTAAGAAACAAGCTGCACTATAAACACATTTTTCAACCTAGCAATCAGGTTTTTATAAGCACTTGTCACACCAATTCTATAAAGCATTTGAAAATAAGTGTTAATGCAATCACTCACCACGGACCTCCAACCGCTTGCGATGTTTGCCAACCTTCGCCCAAAATGAAGTTTTGTGCTTTCTTGCTGGGGTTGTTGGGATTTGTAGTCTAACCGGCAAGGTTCCCTGTATGAACGTAATTTCCTGCGGACACATTGAGATGCTGCCATCTAGTGAAGCTCAAGATTTTAGAGGCAGGACTTTCCCCTTCACAGGAAGGCAAAGAAGGGTCACTGGCACTAGCTGTCCATTCTCCCAAAGGGATTAAAGAAATCAAGATAGCCACAAAAAAAACTCCAAACAAAAACCCCACAAGGATATTTTTCTTAAGCAAGCTCTCGTTAGCAATATAAGCTGACAAATACCAAACTTGGACAATGCTCTCATGATAAGTTTTGTTATTTTTTTAAACTCATAATTTACCAACTTACCTTTTCTTTTTGTACTTAGCAGTTTAACCAACATTAGCTAAGGCAGAATTAATAAAAAACTCTAGAACAAACTAATCTGGTTATAAGCTCCCACCAGACCTAAAGTTACCCTGATAACCTTAAAGAATGGGGACTCCTGCCCCAGCTTCAGTTGGGCACTTTTTGCTCAGAAAAGCCATTTCCATAGGAAAACTGTGACTCACATACACAAAGTTCAGTAATATTACCTTGTCTTTCTGCTAAACCATGATAGCTTCCCGAGGCTCGGTGAATCAGCTTCTCAGCATGCAAAATCTTCAATGACTAGGTTTCCTAAAAGTATTTATCCATCTGTCCCTAACTTTTGCCTACTCATTTCAAATAGACCTGTTACAGTAAGTTATTGCTTTTCAGCTCAATTACCAGAAATATCTCCAAGTTTATAAGTGTACCAAACAACCAGCAGTTAACAAAAAACCAAACCAACCCACCCTCTTGAAATTGTATATGAAAGAGGTAGATGTATATGCACAGTGTTTCATCTTTCTGGAAGGAGAAAAGTAAGTTTAATTTATTAAAGACAAAAATGGAGGGGATAAAAGAAAACAACAGCCAAAAAGCTGATAGCCTGTGGGAACTCCTCAGCCTGGCTGCATTGACATCTGAATAAGGGGTTTAGCTGGGAAAGCCCATGCTCTTGGCAAGGCATATGTGCTTCGAGGAACATGCAAACCCGAAGGTCAGACAGGAGTGAGGAGCATGAGAGCCAAAAGAGATCTCAATAGCTTAATTGGCTTCTGAAAACAGGATGAAAGAAGGACAGGTGGTTATGCCATGAGCTTTCTCACGAGATGGACAACAAAAGGGGAGCTTTGCTGCAGGAGGAAAAAAGGAGAGAAGACAGACGTGAAAGGTGAACATGGAGGATGGCTGACAAGATGGATGGGTGGATAAATGAAGAAAAGGTTCTTCTGAACTCCTCTTGGTGTGCTGAGCTCTTTTCCAATCACCAATACCCCTCGCCTTTCTGACAATAGCCAAAGGAAATATCCTTCATTCAACCACAGTAAGAAGTTGAAGAAACCCACAATGCACACTTCTCCCCCACCCAAAAAACGCCATAAAACAAAAGCCCCCCACCACATACACACCTCTGGCTGTAGTATGAACGGACACATTGTAATGCCGAACTCAGGAATAGTATTTAAAACTGGTATATTTTTGACTAGTGATATCTTTAACAGCTTCCCCAAAATGTATTCTAAGCCAGAGACCTGAATAAACATTTGCAATGTTCGAGTAGTTACAAAAGTTGTCAGAATTTTCAGCTACATAAACAGATGGTTGGTTCCTTATTAAAGATCGCTGAAGTACCTCCCCCTCCTTTGGCAACTCCTCCAGTTCCATAACTGTGGCATGCCCAGCAACATCCATGTAAACATTTGCTTACCAGTTTGGTGAACCCAAAGCAGAGCCCTTAAGGGACTAGCATCATTTGTACAGCTCTATGCCTACAAAACAAGAATGATGCTTTTGATGCAGGTATCTTTGTTAGGTATAACTTACTCATCTTACAATGACTTAACGTCTTGATGGAGTTGATCTCTGGTTTTGAGTGCCAAATTCCCATTTGGTTGGCATGGAGGAAGATCTGTCTTTTAAACTGCAAGTGATTCCAGACAGAGAAAGAATTAGGTAGAAAGGAGAATTAAAAGAAGTCAGCGACAGACTTATACATCAGTAAACTTCTGCATAAATTATTTTAGAAATTTTTAGAGTGGGCGGATAAGAAGCACAATAATGATGGAAGTGGTGAGATTACTATAAAAGACAATCTTTAGACAATGAATGTTATAATCAACATCCTTAGCTTGTAGAACAATTGAGCAGCAAACCCAAACACATTAAAGTTTATTGTCAAAACAAATCTTACACACAAGACAAAACACGGGTCTCAACGCAGATAAGCTGTCTAGTAAGACATTCCATCTCCTAGCCCCGATTGCTACTCTGAATGGAAAATAAACTGAACAAAAAAGCCTCAGGTCTATTGCTTACTATTAAAAAAATACATTACTCAGCTTCAGGGAGGAACTGGAAGTACATTGAAAGCTGAAGTAAAAGCAAAGTTGCTCTTTGCACCACAATTGCCCGAGCTGTAGTACTACAAGGAGTTAAGAGGAATCCTTGATTGCAACTAAAGTTACTGATGTGCACAATGTTCAGGCAGAAAGCTTAAAATCGGGGTGAAAACAGTTTCTGAGGTCTTAGAGCATAGGAAAACCCACATGCTGAGAAAGAGTATAGCCCTTTACAACTCAGCAGCACTCTGAAGATGTAAGTATTGACTACCCAGAAGGCAGTTGTTTCAAGAATATGACAGTGAAAAGTTTAAGACAGAAGTTTCACAGTAGATTGTGATCCGTTCCTGTTTCTGGGTTGGGTTTTTTTGTTCAGTACATTGTTTTTTATTTCTTTGCCATCCAAAAAAAAGAAAACTACCCAACAAACCTCACAACAATAGGAAAACAACCAAAGAACATATCAGTGAGTTGTGGACAACATAAATGCTTTTCAGCTTTCATTCTCGGATTCCAACTTTTGCAATTGTGGGAAGTAGCAACTCCAAGACAGCAAGGGATCTGTATGTCACCAGAGCTCCTCCAACAGTTTGTGGGATGGCTGGAGGCTTTTGACCCAAAGCAATTGTCTTTCATATACCCAGATTCTGGCTGTAGCCACTGCAGAGGCAGCTTACAACAGGGCACTGTTACTGGGTGGTACAATGAGGTGCTTTATCTGTCTCTGAAGTTCCAAACCAGTGCTTAAGATCATCTGGGGGGTCTATTCCTGCAGGTCGTGTATCTACATGGGAAACAAGAACATTAAAGTAACACTTAAGCTTTCCCAGTTAGACAAGCAGTGGAAGTACAGCAATTTAATCCTGACTAGTTTTAAATGTCAACTAGCAAAGCTCGCCTCAGAGGAGCTCTGTGCTGTGAAGGGATCTGTACTGTCACCAAGGTGGCCATCACAAAACCCAGCAATGAATCTGATTCAATACTGATGTCTGCTTGGGCCTTCTGAAAGCTTTTAGAAACAAGTATAACAATGAGGTACAGTGGCATTAATATGCTAGTGGAGATCACCAGGGGGCTTCCCCATGAGTCATCAGGCCAGATATGAATCCTGAGTAGGACTGAGAGCAGAAGTTATCAAAACAGATATATTGTAGCCAGGGACCCAGCAGATTCAGTGTCAAGGACTATACGTGTCTTAAAGTTCAGAAAAGAGTTAACAGCAGTTGAATAGTTTTGCAGAAGTCTGTGCTTAACTGATGTAAAAGCAAAACATTTTTAGGCCACCGGTTTATCTAGCAATGGTATTCTGCTATTTCACTTTGCAAAGTCTGTCACTAACACTTCACACAGCAAGACAAGTCTGTATAATCTTCAGTGATTAAAGGACTCTGAAATTATTTAGGTTCTGTAGAGCACACATAAGCTTCTTGGCTCCAGCTGGTCTGCCCTTCAACAGTCAGCTGATGAACCAGTCACAAGAATTGGGGTATCTGCAAGTCTCAGTCTTAACACAGAAACTACAGGGTAATTTTCTGTCAACTCAACCTATCCCTTATACTTTGCCTCTCCAGATCTTTATAGGAGAACCACTGCATCGCATACCTGTTAGCATACCCAAGCTGGAGTTATCAAAGAAATTTGTTGGACAAATTGGTCCCCGAGGCTTCGGTGTGTCTAGAGGCATAATTTCTTTAGAGCTAGGCTCCTTGGAGGGTGAAGGCATTTGCTCTTTAAGGAAATATGGCACTGTCTTCCTTGGAGACCTTGGTAATGCCTCTGCAGTGGTTTTTCTTGAGCATTGTTCTTTCCATTTTAGTGCTCGCTCTTTCCATTTCCTAAGTTCATCTTTCAGTTCAAGTTCATTACTGAAAGGAAAAAAACCCACACAAACACAAAGGCAGAAATTAGTAAAGAAAAAATTAAGTAGTTCCTTTAAGTAAGGAAAGTATCCTGCTTTTCAGGGGCATGCATTTTTACTTTTTAAGCTAAAATTCCTTTCAACATACAGGTCTATCTTCTATTGTTTAAAATATTCTTCCATAGGAAATAAATTTAAAATTAAAAATCAATGAAGATATAAAAGCAATAAATATAAGCTTTAAATAAAAGTTTATGTGAAAGAATCTAGAAAGTCTACAATTACTAATTACTCAGGAAAATAGAGGTCTCAAACACTAAGGACATGCATAGTTAAATAACAAGTGATTTGACATGTTCCCCATTAGCTTTGTACTAACCTTTGTAGAATGTCATTTTGTTTCTTAAGTTGCAAGTTCTCCTTCTGCAGCTTAGTTTGTTCAGATTTTAGAACAAGTATTTGTGTGCTCTGCACAATACCACTGCCACCACCACAAGTAAGGGGTATTTGAGATTGCTGAGGAGCTTCTTTTTCCACCACCACTAGAAAATATTTTATACAAATATGTGCGTTATTTGGAGAGTGCTTAAAACCAATATATCTTGTAACCTATTCCTTCCTATGGTCTCATTTGTAAAACCTCACTAGGTTAAGAGTACAACAGATATTCTCTTTTGTACACAAACACACCTTCCAGTATTCAGACCGCCAGGGAGATATTGTGAAATTCTTCACTGCACCATTTAGAGATAATTGGGTTAGTTTCAGGTATGTCATAATTATGATCAGAACAAGGTATTGATATGTGAAGTCAATCAAGGAAAAAACTGGCAACATGAGCTACTACAGCTGCAGCTTATCCCACCACAAGTGTAAACATGTCAGGAGAAATAAACCCAAGAACTGTGGCAATTTTAACGCAGTGCACACACAGCTAACATTTTACTTTGTCTCAACTTCTAAAGCCCCCAGTTCTCCTTGCGCACTTCGAGGTACAAGGCCTACATCCAGTTACCTGGACTGTAACCATACAACCTTAAAACCAAGTGTTTAACGTGAAAGAGTCCCTTAAATCTATATTGAATTTACCAGTAGCATCTTGCTCTTGCTGGGCTCTTCTAAGTTGTTCTTTTAGTTTTCTGAGCTGTTCTTCTTGGTGTTCCAGAAGAGCTTTATAATTAGCCAGTCTACATAGGGTAGGAAGGAAGAAAAAATTCCTTGGTTTAATAATTACTACAGTTGCAGGAGAGCTACTTTGATTTCCAAATTAGCCATCAGATACAAAACGGACTCAAGCCATATGGGTAAAATTACATAAACCCAGTTGTCAAGTTTGATTTTGGGTAAAGTGCAGAAAGCCAAGAGTTAGACTAGAATTATTCTGTGAATAGAATTAATCTTTCTCTCAGTGATTTCAATTGCTGCTTTTCTCAGAACAGTTGCTTCAGTTATAGCTGAACAAGTGTTGGACAAGAAATGTCGGCAGATATATAGGGAAGGAGTTTTATACTCGATCTGAGATATGTATGGCTTCACTTCTCTAGAATCTGGCTACAGTAAGATCTAGGACACCTAAAGCTGAATGCTTACCACTTGTTCTGTGGAAAAAAAAGAGGAAAGTTGAAGCCAAGAGAACAAAGCAGTGGAGAATTGTAACAAGGTAAATTTGAACTTACTTCACATCACAAGAGTTGGATTGTTTCATTCTCTCCAGATCACATTTTACCAATTGTGTTTTGAGATGATCAATTTCCTCTTTATACAACTCAGCACCTTTATCTAATTTTGCCTGAAGAGAAAGTAAGACCGAATATGAAGAAAATCTTGCTCCTGAACAATGGGTTTAAGGGTCATTTACATTGCATCTTTACTATGGCCTACTACCTTGACCTTGTGCAGGACAAGGCTGGGAGCAGAAAGTTGCTTCGAGTAAGAACACATGGATTGCCAACTAATACTATAGCACTAGCTGGTATCTTAACTGTGGTGTGTTACACCCAATCATATTTTAACAAGTTTTGCTAACTTTGCTTACTTGCAGATACAAGTCTGGGTATTTTAAACTAGAATGCTTCTATTATGCATAAATATTACACATATAATATTACACATAAAACAGCTCATGAATCAGGTTTAAAATTTAGTTTTCTTTTCAGAATGTTTCAGAAACATCACAGACAAGTGATAAATTTAGCTTTTAAGATCATACTGTGGGTTCTAAATTTTGACTCTGAAAGCTACAATGGTAGAATGTGAAACTGCACACTGAACAGACAAGTTGAGTGTTTTACTTACAGCTGCAACAGAGAACAATAAATTAGCTTCAACAGCTATGTTTCATCTACAGCTTTTCTGAGACATGGTCTGTCCCCGAAATCAGAGGAGAATAAGAAGAGCAAAGAGAAGGCTCTGAGGAGACCTAATTGCAGCCTCCCAGTACCTAAAGGGGGCCTATGGGGAAGCTGGAGAGAGACTTTTTACAAGGATATGCAGTGAAGCAGTAGAAAAAGGGGTAATGGCATTCAGCTGAAAGGGAGCAGATTTAGATTAGATTTTAGGAAGAAATTCTCCACTGTGAGGGTGGTGATGCCCTGGCACAGGCTGCCCAGAGAAGCTGTGGCTGCCCCCTCCCTGGCAGTGTTTAAGGCCAGGTTGGATGGGGCTTTGGGCAACCTGGGCTAGTGGAGGGTGTCAGTGTCCCTGTTCATGTCAGCGGGGTGGGAACTAGATGGGCTTTGAGGTCCCTTCTAACCCAAACCAGTCTGATTGTATTGCAAGTAATTCGCTCATACCTGGAGACTCTGGTTCTCTGTCAATGCAGTTTTGAGGGAATTCTCTGTCTCATTCAGTTTGACTTGCAGTTGGGTGAGCTCACTTGTCACTGGTTTTATTCTTATCTGTGCTTGTAACTTGTTTATCCTGTCATCCTTCTCTTTGACATTTTTTCCTACTTCATTGATTACATTTTCCAGCTTTTGAATTTTTACTTCCATAGCCTGTTAAGATATATCAAGTTACAAGCAGTTATGCCAAAAGATATAACAGTAACAACACATGGTTGGATTCTTAATGAAAAGAAGCAAAAACCCCAAACCCTGGGCCAGTGTATTGTGTGGCACAGATTTACAGTTGCCAATCAATATATTTTCTATTCAGTCTGAAATGCTATCACTTAAACAAGCACCAAAGAAGTCTGATAAACACATTTTTTTTTACCTTTATGTCTTGTTCTGCCTCCCTTAATTTGCTACGAAGCTTGTAGTTTTCTTCTTCTAATGCGAGGCTGGCAGAGCCACCAGGGGCCAGTTGTTCTTTACATCTGTTTAGTTCCCTACACAACTCTTCATTTTTCTCTTTTCTCTGTTTCAGTTCAATATCAGCATTTTTACAATAGCTGGCAGTTCTGGCATCCAGCTCTGAAGAAAGTTGAAGGAGTACCTGAAAACAAGTTGTGCCACACAGACACATTTAAAGCAATTTTTCAATCAGCTGGAAATAAGGCAAGTAAAGAAACAAGAATTTTCTTGGCCTGTATTAGCTTCACACTCTTGTGTCAGTGTTCCATTTGAAGATGCTTGCTATCAGCAACATGATCACTAACGATCCAAACTCTACTTTCATTTCCAAAAGACTAGCAAAGGGTGCAAGAGAGGACAACATGCTGCAAACTTCCCAGTATTCCTGCATTAACTCAAACCCACCTAACATTACAGAAACAAAGGAGCTACATCAGAAAGACTTAAGGATGTCAGTAGCAGAAACAACCACAAGCGTTCACAGAGGTTTTTACTAGAAAGTAGCACTCACTGAAGTGAAATCATCCGAGAAAACATGTATTGGACTATTCTTGAAACCCATATGCTTAACTTGAGATGAAACACTTGATAACTGTCAGCAAGTGACAAAGTTATACTAGATTTTTCTGCTGATTTACTGTGAAGAGCTTTGATCTGCAATACGTGTCTGTCAATTTTTCCAAAAGCTTGCCAACAATGGGAAATCCTAAAAGATGCAGTTGAGTCACCATCCTTGGAGGCATTTAGAAAGACATGTAGATGTGGACCTTAGTGACATAGCGATAGACTTTGCAGCACTAGGTTAACAGTTGGAGTCAATTCTAAACAATTTTGTGATTCTAACAGGTAAATATCTATTATCAGCACTTAACTATATTCAGAATCTTTTAAAAGCCTTCTATTGTGTTTGGATTTAATCAGATTAGAGGCATTTACAGTGTGCTTACACAAAATACAATTCTAATTAAAAAAGCTTTAGCTTTACCTTTACTTTAGGAGTCCAGAAGTTTATGACTTGCAAAAGCCTTTCATTATCTTTTTTCAGCTGGTCTTTAAGTTCCTCTGCAGCACAGTGAGCTCCTGAACAAGCTTCCCAGAACTGCATTGTTTCTTTTCTAGCACTTTCTGTCTGCTGTAACTCTGCCTCTATGCCAAGAAGTTCACTTTCCATTTCTGATATATCTTGGAGAATGTTCTTTAAAAAAAGACAAGGCATTAGAAATTTAAATATTGCTTTGATAACTACAGCCTATATATACATTCTGCTCTTTTTCCTATCAAAATTTGCAGGAAGTCTGTTTTGGCATCTAATTATCATATAAAAGGAATTTCACTATACTTAAATTACAGCCTACTAGCAAAGTGAGAAGACAATCTACATTGCTGGGACAGGTAGGAAGGGAGAGCAGGGCATATTTGTAGAAGTTTCATTTTCTGAAATATCATCTTGGTACTTCCTTAGCCCTGTAAAATTCTCACTATTTTATACATTAATAATTTCATTTTGAGACATTTAGTCAAAGAACTTTATAATACAAAAGTTAGCAGCACAAAAAATATGAATTCCACTCCCCTGACCCTTAAGACTTAACAGATGGGAACAATGCCACTATGTTAGCACCTAAGCCTTGAAGTATGCAAGTGGTTTTGTCTTAAAACGGATTCAAACGCTACCTCTGCATCCAAGTCCAAACTCCGCATCGCTTCAGTGATGTTGAACGCCTGAGATGATACTTCATTCTGATTCGGATAAATCTTCCTGAGATACTGAATCTGATCTTGTATCTGATTTCGTTTTCTCTTTTCCTCGAGCAATTCCATTTCATACTTGTGAACAGCAGTATGGTATTCTCCTTTCTTCGAGCAAACACGACCAAACAGAAACTGTTGCAGAAGCACAGGATGAGCACAGGTGAGGATGCTTTAAGATGGTACCCCAACACCCAGCTAAAATTGCAAAATTTATAGTTCCATCTATTTACTATCCTAGTCCATAGGTACCTAGGGCAAATAAAACACAACTGAGAAGATTAAGTTCACACATGTAACACAGCAATGGCACACAAGACTTTTAGTGGGGTCAGCATTACTGCAGAGGTTTTTTGCAGGTTACTAAAAAGGCTGAAAAGTCTAAAAGATTTTAGACAGCCTTCCATGACTCTAGAATTTGAAAAGCAAAATATTCTTAGTTGGATTTATTTGCTCTTCAGAATTGCAAAAGATGAAGATTATCTACAATAAAATTATTACCATGCTGCTTTAAAGCTTTAATCTAGTCAGCATTAGTGCTTGAATTTTCAATGTCTTTAACCATAGAAGTTGAAAGGCACCCATGGAAAAAAGACAGAAATCTAAAAGCCCTAAGTTATGAAATAAGGCCCTTTTGAATACTTGCTAAGCTTTTTAGCTAGTGTATATCTGTAGGAGGTGACTGGTTCTCAAGATCAAGTTCAGTATCTGATACTGGATATGAGCCTAGTCCTCTCACCAGCCTTTCCCTCCCCTAACCTACCATTAACGTTTAATGGTAAACAAACAGGGAAAAAGTGCAAACACCTCTATGCAGAAGTTCCATAAATGATATAACATGGATTATTTCCAATTTCCTTTAACATTTTTTCTGATAATTAGAATCAGTTTCTCCATTGAACTGCAAATTGAGGAAGGTCTGCAAGGTTAAGAAGGTTATCAAACTACCTGGGTAGTTTTACAGGGCAAACACCCACCTCCAGGACACCTTTCCCCCCAGTAAAAACACATACCTAGGGGCCTATAATTTTACTCATGGAGCACAGAGATTTCCACCACCCGCTTAGTCAAAATGGATTAATAATAATGCAATATTGCCATGGAGAGCAGTTGAGCTACAGTAAAAAACTGAGGCTGATTAACTTAGCTAAATAGTTCCGGGTTTTCAGATTGTAAAGCCCTTACTATCAATTTATCTTCTACAAGATACAGATTCCCAAACATCTAAGCTGGAGTACATAGCACCCCAGCTGTTAATATTGAACACTTATTAAAAAAATCCCCAAGGCAATATGAAGAACCCACATATTCAGCATTATAAGTTGGTACCTTCAGTTTGTTCAGTAAACTCTGGAGATGACTGTTTATCTTCTCGTTTTCAGTCTGAAGTCTTTTGACATGTTTATTCTGTTCTGATGAAAGCTTAGACAGTATAACAGCTACAAGGGCTTTTTGATCATTTAATTCATTCTTTAGATTGAGAGACACTATGGAGAGACAATCATACCTCTTCCTTATATCTGGGAATTTCTCAAGAAGCTCCTAAACAGAAGTGAAACAAAGCCAGTCACAATTAGCAAAGGAGTTTTAGGTATAAACAGAAGTTCAAAATACACCACCAGACTCCAAAACTAAACCCCACAGTAGGTATTGGGTTTACAACAGAGAACAGGACAGAGACAAACACACTAAGCCAGGAGCAACAGCAGAGAATTTCTTAGTTTTCACTCTCCCTTGTTGAAAGGGAGAGTTCATGACACATGTTGCTAGCACTCTGTTCTTTTTATATAGACCTTTTTTAAGGAGAAGTCATCAAGCATTGAGCAGCCTGAGAAACACATTAGGCTTGGGGCACCTCCCACAAACTTCAACTAAAGTATAACACATGAAGCTAGGTTATACATTTTAAAGGAAGCCTAAAACCTCCAAGGTGTAACTGCTTCCACCTTTGGTTCTTAGTTGAAGGAAGCAGGATTCACCAGTAGAACTCTTCTCTCCATATTAAAAACACTGGAACCAATGTAAGCTCTGCATCCAATTATTCTCAAAATACTTGGAAAAAAATGCGTAAGAGGTAGACAAGATCTTACCTATTCTGAAAGTCAGAAAGGGAGTGCCCTTACAAGTGATCTATTGATGTTGTTTACTTACCTCATTATCAGCTCCCTACTGCTGATGTAGGGCAGAAAGGGCATGAACTGAGAAACTACACAATCGATTATCACAATTTGGTCCCTTTTCTGCTTTTGATGTTAACTGAAGCGGCACTCTGGGCTTTTCTAGCAAGTACAGAATGACACCCAAGTCTGCTGCAGATGTACAGCCTGCAGTACAATGGTAACCTTCAAAGTATTCCATACATATTCATAAATCTGATTTAGGCTTTCAGTAGTTTAGTAGTACTTCCCAAACCTGTAATAAAGTGTGCTCAGGACGTTTAACAAAAGCACTGAGAAATTACAGTTACTTGCTATTTTGAGGAAAGGAGCTATTTAATGAAAACGTAGTTGACTGGAAACCAGTATATAGGTAGGGAGTAATGGAAGGGAGTATTTTGCAAAACTAAAGTGATGAAGGTCCTCTATACAACCAGGTGGCTGGACAGTAACCAAATCAAGTGAGAAGTCTCAACTGAAATGCTCAGTTTAACCTTTTTGGAACACAATGCACAGCCACTGACCAACCACAGCAAATCAAGTGATCCCAATGCTTGCAGCATGTTAGGAAGCCATGTAAACTGTTATGGATTTACACAAAAGCAAGGCTTTTGCCCTACTATGTTATTAACAAGTGGTATTAACTAGCATCCTTAAAATAAGGAGAGAAGTAATGTTACCTTAATTTTCAAGCTTGTTTCCTTCAGGTGGTCATCAATCATCTGCTCTTCATTATCTATTGGATTCACCTGAACAGACATATCATTCAAGCTTCTCTGCTTCAGCTGGTCTAGAGCACATTCTAGTTTTTCCTTTGTTTCAATACACTAAAATATAAGCATTCATATTTAATTGTCATTCAAGAAGAAGAGTGGTGACTAACTTAAACATGGAACTTGCAATACCAACCATCTCATTATTTTTTTGCAGTTCTATCTTGAGCTGGTCCCGCTCAGACCTGACATCCTGAAGAAGTTTTTCTAGCTTATCCTTTCCTTGATTAATTGATGAGATTTGTTCTTCAAGTTGGAAAGAGTGGCTAGCTTTTTCAGCCAGTAACTGTTCTTTTTCACAGGACACACTATTTAGCATCTCAGTTAACTGTTGAATCTGTAATAAATAGTAGAGAAAAAACCAATAATTATTACTTTATTCTAGCCTGTATACTGCCCTATGAAGTACTCAAATCAGTTGTGCCAAAGATCAGTTTCCAATAACTCTTAGATTCACACAAACAAGAGAAGTTAAAAAATAATTTTGGTGTTCTAATATTTGGGAAGAGGGATTAAAGGAAAAGGAATAGCATTACACCCAGAGAACTCTGCTTTAGTCAGCTTTGTTCTCAGTAAAGCCAGAGGAAGAAAAGGGGCAGTAAACATACGTCTGCATGTCAAGAAAACTAAAATTAGCAAGGGATGGGCTGTGGGATTGTCTATATCTGCTCTAACAATTAGAACAGTAATATATTTGCCAATACAAAACAATCCTTTATTTTAACAGGTTTTGATCTACAAATGTCAAGTTTGATAGGTGAAAAGCAAAGAAGTGAAAACTTTATAAAGTGAAAGATTTTATAAGTAACGGATACAGGTTGAAAGTGTGCAAGGATTCCAAACCCACTTCAGTCTAAAGAGTCTAATGCCTTTTTAAAAGTTAGAATAAATACACATACAACTGAATATTGCATTAAGCCTGCACACATCTGAAAAATCAATGCAAATTGTAATGAGTGACCAACCTAGCTGGTTACATGACTAAGACAAGCTGATGCTACTTCTAAACATCACTAAACCTTACACAAACTCCTTTTTGCCCGTGTCCGTGCTTATTGAGCATCCATAAAAACAATATGCTGAGAATTAAAAGTTAAATAGGTTTTGTCGTAAGCAAAGTTTTAGCAGATCAGTGATAAAACACCATAAGACAGGTCTGCAGAACAGTTATTAAAACTCCCTACCTTATTTGTTAAGCTGTCCTCCAAAATCTCTGACCTCCTCTGAACCTTTAACAAATGTTCTTCCCTTTCTTTGGCTTTGTCCTTCTCATTGCTGAGCAGTTCCTGCTGCCACTTCAATTCCTTTTCAGTTTCAAGGATCTGTAGTGACATAGAGCAACAATTAAAAAATTTAGCTCTGAGATGCCAGGTTCATTATTTCATAGGNCCCCAGCTTTGAGTACAATTTCAAACTTCTTCTTTGGAAGTTTCTCCTTTGACTAAACAAACCCTGCCAACCAGCACCTTGATAAAGTCTTAGTCATGTAAAGAAGCAGACAAAGCATGGCACAGTTTGGAAATATTTTCTGCAGTTCCTGCTCATGCAGATGAATAACAAAGCAGAGATACAATTTGACTAGGGTTCACATTGAGAACTATCTAGAGATAATTGAACACTATTTTGAGTTGGACTGTTAGAGATGTTATCTTTGATGATTTGTTACAGAACTGTCCTTCCTTTTACTAAACCTCTTCATTTCCAATGAAGTTTTACAGCAAGAAAATTGACACTCAAAACCTTAAGCAAGAGTAGGAAGATTCTCCTCCCACCATACATTTGAAATAACTGGAGATGTTTGATGTGATTACTCAATATCTAACTAAGAACAGCTACTCAATGGATACTGCTCAAGTGACTCATCTTCACTGTTGAGAGTATACACCTCATCCAGAAGAGGAGTAAGTATCAGAATTTGCCAGCTTTAGTTTCAAAACTTTGGAACCCAACTGCAAAACATATAGTTTCATTGAATTAATTAAAAAATGCCTGTTAAGTGCTTTGGTAATGAAACCCATATATATTTTCTGGTTCCTAATTTATTTCTATTTAGAACAGCCTCAGATAACATTTGCAAAAGAATTTACATACATTTAAATATCATTCCACAAGACAGAAGTTAAAACATGCCAACAGTCTTCAGTCTGCGGATACAACTTCAAAACGTGCAAGATCCTTTTCAAGACCACTGCAGGAATTAGGGGTCTTCCTCTACCAACCGTTCATACCTATTATACTTTGGTTAAAGATAACACACCTTATCAACACTCTCCTGGAGGTTAATCTCCAGTTTGTTCTTCTCCGCTCGAAGACCTTCCAGCATTTCCTGGAGCTGATCTCTCTCCTGCACTAACAAATTGCACTGTTTCTCTAGCTCCTCAAGTTTACTGCTTTCACTCTCAGTCTTTTCATGCAGTTCTCCCAGCAGCTGGTCCCTTTCCCGAGTTTCCAAAGTTAAGTCCTCATTCAACTTGGCTACCTATTAAAAAATATTTTTTTTTAAATTATAAAATCAACACTTAAGTAGTAGCAAAGGTTCCTCTTCTGTTGCTAATTTATATTATAATGACATCATCATTGGACTACTAAACCAGCACAAATTGCCTCAGGTAAATATCTCTAACGTGTCCCTGAGAGGACACAGTATAGATTATTTCTAAGAGTTTCTTACTGTTGTACTTGCCTTTTCCTTCAGCTTGTTTATTTCTTCATTTAGTTTTTCTTCAGTGACTTGAAGTTTCTCTTCTCCATTTGCTAGCATGTTCTTCTGGATATCAACTTGCTCTTTCTGGCACTTCAGCTCTTCCTGGAGATTTTCCATTTCTGTCAGAACTTTTAAGGACTGCAGAACAAGGTATTATATGGATGTTCAGTACGAGGCAGATAAAAGAAGACGCTTCCTCTTAACTTTGGAACTTAATCACCCTGATTTTTGTTAACTACACATCACAATGAAATTGAGATGTATGATTATGTCGACATACCCTTCCATGCAAATAGAATGACTGAAGTCACTAGTCTGCCAGGAAATAAGATATCATGCAGGAAAAACAGGATAGTTGTTTCTGGAGTTAAGCTTTTTTTTTTTTACCAATCCCAAATGAAGCGGTAGGAAACAAAGCCCTTAGACATTAGGCAGCCCAGATTAGCTCTGGTGCCTGATGCAGAGTGCCTGTTCAACAGGTGGCAGACCACAGCACAGGGACCAAACAGGCAGGGAGAGGACAGGGGAGAGAGGGAAGGAGAAAGAGATCGCAAAATCCAGACTGGATTAGTAAACTAAGCTTTCAGTTTACTGCTGCTATGAACAAGTGAAAGGAGAGGAAGAGATATGGAATAGCAGAAGACTTCATGACCAAAATAATTCACAGTAGAACAACCTGCCTTTAAAACAAGTGTAAGATTTTATACATACTTTCTCCTTGCTTTCCCGACACTCGGCCTCTAACTGATCTCTTTCTGCTTTACAAGTCTCTACCATTTGTTGCAGCACATCTTTCTCCTGGTTAAGTAAAGTGATTTTTTCAAGCTGCTGACAGCTCTGCTCATTCATCGTTTTTTCCATTTGCTCTTTTTCTTCCAGTAGCTTGCCATATTCAGAAGAGACACGAGTCAGGTTATCAATTACTTCAGTGAGCTGAAACAAAAATTAGAACCAGTATTAATATTTGTAATGGTCTCTAGCACACATAGAAGTAATTTGTTAGTTATTTTGGAAAAAAACCCAAAACTCAAGCAGTAACATTGAAATTTAATAAAGTTTTTTGTCCCAGCAATCATGCCCTGATTTACAAGGAGTGTTTTAGATCTTATCTCAAGCGCTATTCGAACATACAGTTTGTTGTAATTGAATTGTTTTGCAGAAGATACCTCTATGCTTACCACTACAGTAAAGATATAACAGTTTTCCTCAAGGGTCAAATTTCAGTACTTCTGTTTCATTGGTAGACAAAATATGAAATTATAATGGCCTGTAGATTTTACAAGAATTGCTCCACTGTTGTATCCACAGCAGATAGGCTTGATTCTAACAGGCATTAATGGCTTCTAAAAGCCACAATAGCTTCAGACCCAAAAATAAGAGGTAAGAAATTTCTAGAAGTTCAGCATGTTGAAGAATAAGCTAAACTGCCTTTTGGTTGCTCAAGTATCTTCATAGATACATAGCTAAATATATTAGAATTTTAAGCGTTTTGAGACTTGGAAAATCCATTGAGGTTAAAGAGCAGTATGAATTCCAAATACTACTCCATCACTCAGCACCAAGCTGTGTTTAGTTACAAGTAAGGGTTCTAGCTTGCAGGTGAAATTGCATTTGATAACTTTTTGGCTGCCTCTGTTTCTATGGAAGAAGTACGGGGAGGAAGAAATAGGAAAAGCATTTAATTAAGTTTCATTACAACATTTAGTGAACCCTTACAAGCCAAAATCTGGAGAGGGCATGGACTGCCAATTCTGAGAGGATTTCTAGTTTACTTGACAAAACTTCATCTGACCTTCTGCTGCAGTTCATCAGTTGTTTCCTTTGATGCCTCTTGCACGTTCAGGAGCTGGTTCTCTTTCTCCGAAATATTTCCTTTCAGCTCCGCAATAGTCTCTTGATGTTGTCCAAGACAGCCATAAGCACAGCGCAACTCTTCCTGCATCTCTGAATTCTTTGGACATGATACAGTTAGAGTACATTAAAGCCCAAACACCACTTCCAAAAGTTAACACAGAAACATGCTAAAGCTGAGATCCTAAAGGCATCTTTCTTACCTTTTTAGTTGTCTCCTGTATAGTTTCTCTTAGCTGGTCTCTTTCCTTTTGGAGATTCTCCAGTTCCTTCCTAAGATTATCATCTTCTCTTTCTGTCAGAGTGCTCGCATCCTGACAGTCATTCAATTTGGGAATAAAACTTGCTCTCTCCATTTCTTCAGAGTCTTTTTGACATTCACTGGCCTTCAATTCCTCCATTTCACGCAGTTTCCCTCGTGCCTGGCTCAGTTCTTCTCTCAGAACAAATAATTCTTGCTCAAAAGATTTTTCTTCAGTCTGTGGTAACTAATTTAGAGAGACAGAATCCAACACGTTTGGGGAAGTATCTTTAAGAGAAACATCTCATTTTTGACAGGTTACGAAAACAAACAGAAACCATGTTTAGAGAGGTTTGTATTTTTTTTCAGTATAATAAGAGTTGACTTGATATGCAATTCAATTTTCTTGAAGTAAGAGGCATGTAGAAACAAAATTTGAAGTGAGGACTTCTGAAGCAAGTTACCAGAGAACAGTATTTCCTTCAATTCATAGTTGTTTGATTCACACAGCTACAGTATTTTTAGCATCAAACCACTGTAACCAAACTAGAAAGACTCTAGAACCAAGTCTTTAGCCTTTGTTACCCATTTTAAATGCTAACCTTTCAGCTGTCTCTACTGCAATGTTGGACAGATTTTTATCTAGAAAATGTCTGAGAAGCAGCCAAATAGACACACCTGTTGGATTTTTTTTTTTTAAACACATTTGTATCAAAACACAGAGATGATGAATCAACAGCTATCATGACTCACTGGCTCTGGTAGCTGATAGAGAAACATGGAACTGTTTGGGGTGGAAGGAACCTTTATATCACCTTGTTTCACACAACCCCAACTCCACCCTTACCCACCATAGGCTGGGACACCCTCCACTAGTCCAGGTTGCCCTAAGCCCCATCCAGCCTGGCCTTGAACACTGCCAGGGCGGGAGCAGCCACAGCTTCTCTGGGCAGCCTGTGCCAGGGCCTCACCACCTGCACATGGAAGTGTCTTTTTCCTAATGACTAATCTTAATCTCCCCTCTTTCCATTTAAATTAATTAGCCCTTGTCCTATCGCTATGCTCCCTAATAAAGGGTCCGTCTCCATCTGTCCTGTAGGTCCGCTTTAGGTACTGGAAGGCTGCTATAAGGTCTTGCTAGAGCCTTCTCTTCTCCAGACTGCAGAAGCCCAACTCTCTCAGGCTGTCTCCATAGGAGAGGTGCTCCAGCCCCCTGATTATCTTTGTGGCCCTCCTCTGGACTCACTCCAACAGCTTCATGGAACTAACTGTGCAACATACAATATTCTCAGTATCCTTCTTTGTCAATTGTTGACCAGACACAGTACAGTGGATCAGCCTTCTGCTGTGTTGGCAATTGAGCTTCCATTTACAACTGTGCTACACCTCTCATGGGGACCGAGTTCGTACCCCTAGGTAACCCTTGAACTGGCAGCACTACTTTCTCACCCACTTGCTGTTTAAGACAGAGGCTTTCTACAGACAACCAAAAAGACCAGAAACAGCCCAACTAGTCTAGTTTTCACAGAATTAGCAAACAAGTATTTTTATTTTGATTGCATAATTTTTACCTGTATTTCAAGCTCTTTAATGGTTTTCCTTAGTGCCTCTTCGGCACTCAAAATCTTGGATTCTTTTTCAGAAATAGTTTTTTCCAACTTCTTAATAGTGTCCTGGGATTGCTTGAGATAACTCTGTGTATTTCTCAGTTCTTCATGTGCCAAAATATTCTTAGGAATAAAAAAAATAATATTCAAATGTTGTGCAACATTAGGAAACACTTCTTGATTTAAAAAAAAAAACACAGAAAACCAAACAAAACCCAAACTCCTCTATATAGCTTATAAGTATAATTTATACTGCAATATAGCTTATAAGCTTGCAGTCCTTCCTTTAAACAGTCCATGTCTATAAAGGCAGAAATCCTACCATTGAAACAGTGTCCTTGATATCCTCTTTGAGTTGGTCTGTCTCAGCTTGGAGAGACTCCTCCTTTTGCTTCAGGTAATCTCTTTCCTGGGTTAAAGTTTTTATTTCTTCCTGACATTCAGTAAGATGCTGAAGAACTGACTGAATCTCCAAATCCTTCACTTCCAGTCTCGATTCCATGATCTTTTCTTGCTCTTTTAATTGTTCCATTTCATTTAACTTCTCCTGAGTCCGAATAAAGTCTTCTCTTAGCTCAAGAAGTTGTTTGCGCTCTGCTGTGTTTTCTTCCAGTGCTTTTGTTTTGTTAGAGAGCTTAAAGTTGTCAAGAAAAAGACCAGACACTTTCATTTTAATGCAAAGCTACATAATGTGTACATCTCCTCAAAGAATCTTATTTTAGCTTAGAAAGGATGAGAAAAGTTAGCTTTCACCAACAGAATAGCAAATTCAACATTTTACTTGAAGTCAGTGCTTATATTCTTGCCCACACTAAATAATCATTTGTTTATGGAACCCTCCTGTGGTTTCTTAGAAGTATTACCAAGATGTGACAGCACACATGGATCTGTAGCATAGTTTAAGCATCAACTCCTAATTTTCTATCAGATCCATAGCTGCAGTTATGGTTGTTGTAAAAGTACAAAAAGCCTTGTAAAAAACCATGCACATTTAGTTCTCTTCCTCAGAAATGTTTTTCCCCTTTCTAATTGCAAATTTATGCAGTGATTCTTTTCAGACCTTTCAAACCAGACTTCAGATCCTGATGAGGAAACTTTGCAAATTCATTTTTAAATATGCTGTTATTATCTACTTTATGTAAAGTGACAGAAACATACTAGCAATGCAACTTAAGAATTAAAACATGGAATCAAGAACAATATACAACCTGGAACCTTATACACCTGGCTTAGAGTAAGCAATATCCTCTCATGCCAGAGGATTTCCAAAGCTAGTGTTATTTACACCTTTAAGACTACTTCTCCCAAGAAGTGTTGGGTTTTGAGATTTATTTTTCTTATACTATGAACAAATTCCTCATGTCTATTATGTAAAAAGGAATAATCTAACACTGACCTCTAATTTCAGTTCATCCAAAGTTGTCTTAGACTCTTGTGCTTCTTTAGATAGAATATTTATTTGGAGCTTCATTTGTTCATTGTTTTCTGATACAGCAGCATATTTTTGCTCTAGTTCTTCATAGAGCTGTTTCAGTGTTATGTATTCCTGGCCAGACTTTACATATTTAAGTTGTGCCTCTGCTAGATCATCTTTTGACTTTCCAATTTCTTCAGTCATATGTTTAAGTCTAACTTCATTATCAGCTACTTCAGAAAGCAGCTTTTCTCTTTCCAATTTTAATAAGCGTAGCTCCTCACATTTTTCAAGAATCTGCCAACAGAAAAAGCAATTTTAATAGCATTTCCTAAATCAGCGTTTGTCACAGCAGCATAATTAAAGTCATGTTTATCTACTGATACAGGAAATAAAGGTAAAACACACAATACAGTACATTTGGTTTAGCTTTGTTGGGAGGGAACGTCCTAGGAAACAACTGTTCAAAACAGCAAGACAGACAAGTCTCTTCCAAACCTCTCCAGATATTCTTTAAATATTTCCTTTTCTTATGATTGAACATGAACTGGACTGATACTCCTAGCTGTAACTCCTACACTGAATATTCAGATGTATCAATACTTCCTTTAATGATGCAGAATTTAAAAAGTTATAAACAAAACTTAATTAGTCATTAACTGGTGGAAGTAAACTATTGGAAGATTTTGAAACTTTCTGCAAGGAATTTACAATTCTGTGAGATTACTTGCCCTGTATCATTCTCAGGGCATATGCTTAGCATCAGGTATTTAAAGAAGGATAAAGAAACCTAGAAGGTGTTTGCAGACAAACCCTTTAAGATACATTTCTTAAACTTGGTCTGCTAAGCCCTGACCTGCAAGGAAACAGAAAAAAAGTTTCCTTACAAGTTTTCCAGAATTTGTCAGTTAAGTCTCTTACTTCAAGCAGCATTTCTAAGTAGTCTTGGAATTTTCCCCTTGCCCAATTAGGTTAAAAAAACAAAACAAAAAAGCCCCACAGTTTTACAATAGCAAGCTAGGATCAAACACCATTAAACATACACACAGTTATCAATGGTGACCATGGCAAACAGGCAGGCAGATGTCAGACTAGAAATAAGTCAGGTTGATTCAAGACAACTTTTAGCTTTAAAACTTCATGTTAATGGGGGCCTACTGCACATCTTAACAGTCAAGTACAATATAAAAACCAAATAAACAACAAAAAATTATATTTTTTTACCTCTTTCTGCTGTACCTCAATGGTATTTGGTAGAGACTGAAATTCTGATAGCTCATTTACTTGTTTCTGAAGAAAGGCATTCTCTTTCAGTGCTTTTTCTAGCTCTCCTTTCAAGTCAGCTGCCTTTTTCTCCAGAGAGAGCAGATCTAAAGAATTAACAAGTTTAGATTAAAAAAGTGCAAGAGAAAAGCATGTTTAAAATTAAGAAGGTTTCTAATGCATTCTGGATGTCATATCAGCATGATTCTAGGAAAGGTTACTTTGATGATCATAGAATCATAGAATTTACTTTACAATGGCCAAGGATTAAGAGATGAAACTAGTCATCTGAATTTGATCATCTCTTTTTTGTTTGACATCCAGTTTACTTTAGATTCTCCCCGACAGCTCTCATTAAATTCACTGTCTTTGTACTTTGTTAGCTGCACTTTTCTTAATAGTTCAAGAAAGAGCTAAAGCAGTTATTATATGCCAGCAGTACCAGGTACTGACAGAAACTCCATGTATTTGAGAAAAAGAACCAAATTCTTCTCTGTCCCACCACCATTATGGGGAGAAAGGGAGAAAGGGGGAAGAGGAAAAAATGCACCACCTGAAACAGTACCTTTGGGAACTTTACCCTCCATCAGTGATGTTAGCCTTGTGTTTTCCTGAAATACAGACTGCAACTCTTTCTGCAAGTCAGCTTGCATTTTCTTGTAACTGGCTTTTCCTGCTTCTATTTGGCTTTGATAGAGCTGAACATCCTTTTGCATTTGCTCATAATTATTTAAGAGTTGGTTCTTCAGAAAAACAAAACCAACACGTGATTCATACACAAAATAAAAGTCCAGTTGCTTAACATTAAATGTTAAATCTGTCAGATTTCTGTTGTCTTTACTCCTTCAAAGGTCAAAATTAAGCTCCATCCCACCTAAAGTTCAGATCTCATTTTTTGTTCTCTGGCAAAATTAGGTTTGGAGTCTTACATCCTAAGTGACTTAACTTGCTTGCTCTCACTACTGGTAAACCCAACCACTTCCCTTTGGAAGAAACCTCTATTTTATGTTTCTCTTAGAGATAGGTTTTCCATTAATTCCATAGTAAAAATGTTACTTTGAGAGCAAGTCATTCAGCTTTCTCCAAATACTCTACCATCTATCTGCATCTGTCTATCAGTTGCATTCTTCACTAGTCTGGGAACAGATAGGCCCTTAAAAGCAGATAATGAATACTTGCCATCTTCTCCTTCAGCTCCAAGTTTTCAGTTCTGAGAAAAGCAGATTCTCTTTTGGCATCCAAAGCTACAGTTTCACTATCTAAGAGAGATTTATTCAGCTGCTGGATTTCATCCTTCAGCTTATCACAATCTCCCTGAAAAACAAAAAACCCAAAACGCAACAGATAAATAATAAAGAAATAAAATCCAAACACGTAGCCCTAATACAGCAAATGCAGTCATTATAACTAAGAACTAAATGCAGGCTCAAAAAAAATAGTAATTTTGTTTTAAAAATAACAGTAGCAAGGTGTTGAGACATTGAATCGAAAGCACCATTTCCCATAGCTTTACTTCAGAGTACAGCAGTACAATAATGTAGTAATTAGCATTTAGTTTTCTAAACAGATTTGTCCTTCCCTTCCTGTAGGTAAGCAGACTTCAATTATATCCAAGCTAAACCTGAATTTAGCCCACCTCTAACAAAACCAGTGTCCCTACCTCTAAACCCAGAAGAAAACTTAAAAATTTACCTCTGAAAGAGAGGTGCCCTTTTTCTCTGCTCCTGCTTTCTGCAATTCTTCCACACAATTCTGTAGTATCTTTATTGTGTTTTCTTTGTCTTTCAGCTGTTCAAATTTGGACTTTACTTCTGCCTAGAAGTTGGGGGGGAGGGAAGAAGATTTTAGTGCCTAGTTTGTTTTTTCATGCAAATTTAACAAAAACCTGCTTTGTACATAGTAAGCATCCAAGGGTTTTAGACATATCCTCTTTATTGCTGGCAAGACTATCCAGAGCCCAGTGATGTCTATCTAGGTTTTCCTCAGCAGACAGACTGTTTCTAAATAAACAAGCCAAGCACATTTCATACAAGTCTTAATGCATGCAAATTCATGGACAAGCTCACCTGAAGTTTCCCATTGTGCAATTCAGCATTTGAAACTAGACTCTTTAAATTGGTAATTTCATGCATTAGTTGTATCTGTGGAGCAAATTGAAGCAAAATTGCAGATGTTAGAAAGCACCCACACCAGTAATTTTAGTTGGAAATAACACCATGAAAATAAGACAAGTCTATCTTGTGTTTTCCTTTCCAGTTAGCGTGCGAGCGGTGTACACGGACATATATCTTTCTAAAGAGCTGCAAAGCATCCTTTCAAAGGGGCGGATGAGAAGCAAAGCTCCATTTTAGCTTCCCAGTAATTAGAAAGGATTCAAGTACAATTTATTCTGCAACAGCTTGATAAGCAAGAGCAATGTGATCAAAGCAATTAATGAGGAATGCTTGAGGTATGACCCTTCCAAATCTAGTAGCATTAAGGAGCTTTTCATGACCTCATAACCGTGCAGATAGTAGATAGATAACATCATGAGTAACAAGAATGAGAAGGCGCCAAAATTGAGGTAAAGCAAGCTGTGAATGCACTCAGTAACATACTCTGAGAGGAAGCACAAGTAGAAGACTAGATATAAGTCCCCTTCTGGGACTGAAAAAGTCTTCTTTATACTTTGTTAGAAAAGCTTCACTTATTGTAAAGTAAATTTTTGCACTTCAATTCTTGCACTAATCTACATGTCCTGCTGTAGTCACAAACATAGGCAGAGAGAAAATCCAATCTGCAGTTTTAAGATCAGTGAAAAGCTTTAAAGCAACTACTCTCCTGGGATGGTTATAGAAGATATGGTACAACACTACTGTCTGAAAATCAAAGAATAGTAAGAGTTTACCCATATACATCTGTGATGATTTAAACTGATGAATTTCAACAGATGTATTGAACAAAGTATGTGACCCTTCAGTAATGCTATAATTAGTTTACTACATTGGTATTAAAAAAATGCTTATATTTTATGGACTGTCTTCAGATACGTGACTGAAACCACAAATCATTAAAAAAGCAGTTCTTTTAATTGAAGTTAGTTTACAATATTGCATCTGTTACTGGATATAATTTTCCCTGCAAAGCTTTTGTATAACTGAGGATTTGTTAAGTGTTGGCTGATAAGCTAAACCAAGTGTGCTACCTTCCATAAAAAAAAAAAAGTAGTCTTACAAGAGAACACAATGGAAGTGTTAAATTGCAACCTGAAGGAACAATGCAAAAAGAGGCAACTTCAGCTTCAACCTTAGTGTCATGGTCAGGAAGAGGATATAAAACACGTATATACAAGAAATCTGCACATAAGCTATCAAGAGAAATGCACTACTACATCCACATCTCAATACCTCAAATTTGTTGTTTTGGGTGTTTTGTTTGGGTTTTTTTTTGTGCTGTAACCTATTTCACTGTCTAGTCCTTGGGCAGCTAGACCCTAGTACAAGTAATACATTTAGTTTACAGAATCATAACATAAAAAGCTTGGATAAACAAGAAACTCCTTCACTATCAGCACAAGGAGTGGGAGGGATCTGAAATTCAGCATTTCCTACATCCTATGTTATCCAGTAGGTAGGTTTACTTTTTCTGACTTCCTGGCACAAAAATAGTGTGTTTCAATTTTCCACAGACACCACTATTCACACTGTTATTAAATATTTTATTACAAAGTAAATAATAAGCTGGCAGAGTTCAATGGACTACCAAAAGCCAAAGCTATCTTGGCTTGTAAATCAAAATGTTTTGCGCAAGAAATATGTGAAATATGCTTTAGCAACCACACTACCTTCAAAACAATTCTCAATGTTTTCATGCAGCAAAACAACTTCTTCTTGCAGAAATTCAGATAATGCACATATAAAAATAACATATGGATACATATATACACACACAAATACATGTTTAACCAATGAGACAAAAATTTAAGTTTGAGTTTGAGTTTTCACAGAAAAAATCCAACTTCAGTCCTGGGTTTGTTCATTCTGTTGCATAATGCAGCTTATAAACACTGTCTTGTTTGTGACAAACATGTACATACACAGTGAAACTCTAGAACACATCTGTGCAAAGGTAATTTTTATCTCTAGTGTACTTTACCTCGTGATCTTTTTGAGTTTGTTTTTCCAGTGCTTCAAATTCATCCATTTCTATTTTTTCCTTCAGTTTCTCCTTCATCTCATTTATTTCTGATTTCAACTGCTCATTTTCCAGTACCAAGTCCTTCAAGCTAGCTTGCAGGAGATTGGCCTCATTTACAGCAGTATCCTAAAGAAGCAGCACAATATAAGCTATAGCAGTTGTTGGAATGTCAGGTTTTTTTTTCGTAGAAAATACAGAACAGACTGACCTTTTCTAGGGCTAATGCTTCACAGAGCTGCACAGATTCTTCAAAGTCTCTCTGACTCTAGAAATAGAATTGCCTTGAGTTAGACCTACAAGATCAAGTAAGTTGAATGCTGTATCCCTTGTTTCTTATCTTTTCATGGCTAATTCTATTGAAATACCAAAGGTTACTGGATCATTCTCCACAAAAGCCATAGGATCATAGATCCATCCCACAACTTCAAAGTCAAAGAAACTTATTTTAGCCAGTTATAATAATTCTTCAGACATATAGAATAATACATGTTTTCTACTGAAGACTAAGGTTGATCTTACTGAGAAGCCTGTAATGCATATGCACTGTATTAGAGGATCAAAATAGATTAAGGTGTTACCCAATACATGTTAGATCCAGCAGTCCATTCTACATCTGAAATTTGATCAGGAACCACTACACATTGCTTGTCATGATCAGAATTCTCCAAAATAGCTAAAAAAAAAGGAGTATTAAAAATCTTTAGTTCAACTTTGCCCCTCCCTCCTCTAATAAGTTCTTGAATTTCTCTGTATCTCTATCTGATCTTTCAGTAATGTGACTTCTCTACTCTTGTTGGTTTTCAAATTTTGCACACACTTTTCCCTTCCTTTTTCAGGAGGGGACAGTTTGTAGGGATAGTCTGTGTTAAACACCACCTTTGGCTACTTTACCAAACAAACAGGGGTGTTAGGGTAGGCTGCATGGTAGAAGTACTTATAGACATTCCCTTTTCCTCATAGGTCTTGCTTTTGGTTTTAACCAGTTAAAAGCTCAATATCCAGAAGACCGGGGAAAAGAACACTAGGTGTTCTAAGGTGTGCTAACACCCCTTCCCTTCCAGGCAGTATTCTTTGCTGGCAAAGAATTTCCTTATTGACTAAAGATAGCTCTTTCAAAACCAGGTTCACACAATTAGAGTAGCATAGCACTAACTACATGCAGTTTTTCATACTGTTATCAAAGTAATTTGCTTTTTAACACTGATTTATTTAAAAGGAATTATTTTTCCTTTCAAAGCTTCTTAACAGAGCTTTTTTCCACCCTGAAGATACTTACAGTCTTCCACATCTGTGAGGATCGGCAGAGACATTTTCATTTTTTTGGTGTCAGGCAGCCTTGGTTTTTCAAAGTCTTCAAAGTAGTTCACATTCGCCTGGTTTATTTTACCAGGAGCCCAGGTAACCCTTCTTCTTCTTCTTTTGGCCTTTAAAAAAAAAGTTATTTACAGAAAGGGCCATAAAACCAAAGGTCTAAGTAGCAAGTAGATGTTGTGTTAGGCTAATTCTGTAATAGTTAGCAGCTGCTAACTAGACAGTGTTTTGCAATTTATTCAAAATTAAATGACAGCATAACTGTTTGAAAGCAAAAATCTCCACAGTCTGTCCACTGCAATGCACCAGTGAATTGATACTCACTCAAGGCATTTTGAAAGTTACCCCTTTAAAAGAAAAGGTACATAAAAGTTGCCAAACTTACAAGAGAGTTGCTTACTCTTTATTCTCAGTGTAACACTATGCCTTTATTACTACCTTTTACAAGTTATTTCAGTTAAATATGATCTAGAACAGGTGCTTACCCTATTCTGGCTCGAGGAAAAGGAGGCAGAAGTCACCAGCATCTCTGTTAAGTTTCGGATCCTGTCTTCCTGTACTTTTTGAAGAGAATTTTTTTCTTCCAATAGCTGGGCCAATTGATCTTTTTCCATTGCATCAATTTGAGTCTTCGAAGACACCTTCCATAAGAATATTAATCAAACCGTCATTTTAAGAGCACAAGCTATTCCTACAGAGATACACAGTTACTAATATTTAAAAGTAACTGGACACATTCTTTGAAGTCTGGAAGAGCTATCTTTAGTAAAACTGACAGTCAACTCCAAATTTATCTGCAGACTTAGTATTTAAAGGGGTTAAAGCTCACCAAAACAATACAGCCTCAGATTTTCCTAGGGAAAAAAAAAAGTACTCTTTCAAGTATAATACAGTTTAAGATGACCCTCCCACGCTGCCAGAAGCTCTTTGAGAACTACGATTCAGTTGTCAAAGTACAACAAGCTATCCTAATGCATGTGGTCTCTTCAAATTTGGAGTACTGAAGAGTTATTATGCTGTAAAGCAGTAGCTAGAGCTTTTTGATAAGTTTATCATAAGCTTATAATAATTTAGAAGTTCACATGGTATTTTCCAACAGACTTGCACATGCTTAAGTACTTTCCTCACCACCCAGAAAAGAGCAAACACACTTTGAAGGTGCAAGTTTAGACTGCAAATTATTTCTCTTATTTCAAATTGTTTCCAAATAGCTATCAGTACTAAGTCTAGATGAATTTCAATAATTTATTACATACTTCCTCCAGCTGTTTTTTCAAATCCAGAATTTCTTTGCGATATCTCTTCAGGAGGGCATCGTCATCAAGTACTTCATTGACTTTTGGAGTATTCTTCATTCTTTTGGCTGTATTGGCAAACTGCAAGAATATTCTCCCATGACCAATAGTTGCAGAACAAATACATCAAAATACTTACTCTGTCTCTTATTTCCCAACAGAATTAAAAGGACAGTTTATTAGATAAAAAGCAATATATACTAAAGGCCACAAATATTTGCATTTTCTTATTTTTCTTTAATTCTAAGCTTTGAAAATGGTAAGCTTTCTTTGCATTAATACCCCAAAAGTTAAGCAAAAATATACAATTTATTTTAATAAAAAGCTCAATATACTATCAAAGAGACAGACAAGCCTACATAAAGAATACAGTTCATTAATAGTTCAGTTTCACCCTTTCCTGTAGGGACTAACATTGTGTAAGCAATGACTTGTAGCTCTAACTGGCAAAGTTAAGTGAGAGGCAAGTGAGGAAACAGGTTATCTACTGACTGTAAAGCGAAGAGCTATTCCAACTGCCAGAAAGCTCAAGCTAGACAACCTACTACAATGTGACAACTGGAAAAAGATGCTGCATACAAAACAAATACTTCAACTTCTAAGTGCACAGAGGATTCAAGTGGCAGATTACATTTCCCAGTCCTGTCCACGAAGAAGCCTTGAGTCATAATAATGCTTGAAAACAAGTGACAAGTTTTACCTGAAGAGTACTGAGTGTATCATCAAAAGAAGCAGGAGTAATTGTACAAATAATAACTGTTTTGGCATTTCCACCAAGAGAGTTCTGCAGAATTCGAGTCAGTTTACTGTCTCTGTAATTGATGAAGCTGAAGAAACAGCATGAAGAAACACACAAAGAATTTTTTTTTTGTTATAATAAAGACACAGTAAATATATTTTTCTAGAGGTTATATGCTATTTGAAAAAGTTATCCACATAAAACAGAATACACAAAGGACTAATTGCTTAGATCATTACTGACTTCTCTTCAAACAGGCATACACACACAAGTACTTACCCAGAAGGGTCGTCACAAAGTTTTTTGATAACTTGACCCAGAATGAACAAGCTCCGGTTTATATTGCAGCCTTCTTTCAGTCTGACACCTAGGTATCACATTAAAAACTTTTACATTTCTACTTAATATTTAAACTATCATTAAGAGATTTTTAATCTGTCGATTATGCCCAGACGGATCATTCAAGATTTTAACATGGGTTGATAGTGGTAGGACAAGGGGGAATGGATTGAAGCTAAAGGATGGAAGGTTTAGATTAGATATCAGGGGAAGTTCTTTATGGAAAGAGGGGTGAGGTGCTGACACAGGCTGCCCAGAGAGATGGCACATGCCCCAACCATGGAAGTGTTCACAGTCAGGTTGGATGGGGCGCTGGGCAACCTTACCTAGAGCCAGATCTGAAGGTTAGTGGCCCTGCCTGTAGTAGGGGAGTTGGAACTCTATAGTCCTTGGGGTCCCTTCCAACCCAGACCATTCTGTGATCAGCAGGTCCTTTATAATAGCCAAAATATGATAGCAATCTATCATAAAAAAGCATTAATAATCTTTCAAGAGGAAGTAACCAGGGCCATAACAACTTTAATCTTCTTTCATGACTAAAATCTGTAAATATGGGCATTTGCATGTGTAAGTATACCAAGACAGCCTTAGGTAAGATTTTTGGGTTAGGTATCCCTTGTAACCCTCCTTTAAGATCACTTTTTATAATGATGAAGGCATTTTTGTGCTGCTTCATGCTGTCACTGTTAGCTAAGAGGAAGCTCAATTGTTAAAGAGACCCAACTATTCACTCTTCACCTTTAATAAGAGTCCCCACAAGCTTCTAATGATTTCTTTACTACAGGTAAATCTCTGTTCTGTTAGTTCAGCACATGACTGTTGCTGGACGTGCTATTCTAGACAAACTATATTACCACTTAATTGTCTGCACTTTACAACATTTTCAGTATTTTCCTGAAATTTACCTTGAGTACATCCTACCCTATGAAGGGGAAAAGAAGTTATTTTTACGGTGTAACTAACACACTATATCAAATAACTACTTCTGTAAATTAACCTTTATGAGAGGCTATGATAGAGAGGAAGTTATCATGAGAGCCTCATTTAACACTCACCTTCAGATCCTGTTTGACTAGCTCTTTCACTGCCTGCCAGATCTACCAAGTTCTGCAAATTCATTAATATTTCACAGGTTAGTTCTGAGGCCATTTAGTTTTACATCCTCTTAATTCAATTCTAAATATCTGCTAAGAATTTCATAAACGAGTTACTTGAAAAATAACAAGGGGTGTGTCATTACTGGGAGTAACCCATAGCTACTATACACATACAACCAATACTTTCAAGCTACATAAAGACATGGAGTAAGTTTGCATGAGCTCTATATATATAACCCTGAACAGTACATCAAACTGGCATAGCAATTCCCTCATCCTCAGTAACAGCAAGATAACTATAGTTTCTCAATATAACTTTATAGAATCACAGTTCAACCTCTCATGGGAGAGATGAGATTACCTAGCACCTTGTTCTGAATCAGCTGTGTGTCTCCCCTTGCCTGTCAGTGTGGGGACAAAGACAAAATAACTTAATTGCAAGAGGGAGACCCTGACTCAATTCAGTTCAAAGTCACTTAGACCTTCATAGCATCCCATAATGATTTGCCTGGACAAGTAACCCTCACTTTAATTGGTTTGTTTCAGAAGGATCAAGTCCTATACTAACTCCACCAAGCAAAAACAGACCAGAAAACTCACGGTTTCCCCATTAGTAGAGATTACTATAGTCAATTGAAATAGGGAGACAGAGCAGAGGGTGGTGTAAGAAAGGTGAAATCCCATAAGCTACAGTGAGAAAGAAGTGGGCAGCAGTTTGCTCATATACTGTATGAGCAGTGTTTACATTCAGATCCCACAGCTTTTTTCACATGAAGACAAACCAAAAAGCACTTTCCACAACAACGTGACTGACATAGTACTATCACACTTAATCCACTGCACTCAAATCCAGCATGAATTAATTGCCTAGGAATCTGCCATGTCAGAATTCCCTTTGGTGGCAAGATACGCTCTATATGACACACCAAGAGTCTCCCTCTGTAGATGTGATCAGGAACATGATTTTTGCTTAAGGAACTTCTGATAGACATTAACAACAAAGCATCCTTGTGATGTCACTGTAAAGTAACACTATTCTTTCAAACAAGCGGTAACAGCAAATTCTCTTAAATGCTTATTTAATAACTTCTTGGAGTACAGCTTACCAAGTGGGATACCATCACTGCTCCATCACAGTTTGCATTTGCAGGGTCACTTCGTTCTCTGCTTTCAATGATCTAGAAGAGGGTGCAATAAAGTGTTTGTCACTTTGATAATATTAAAAACCCTCCTAATAGTAAAAAAGCTTTTACCATTCTGAAGATGGTATGAGAGCGGCTGCTGTGCTCATTCATTTTTGTTTCTCCATAATGGCGATTTTCTGTCAAAAAAAAATTAGAACACCTCTGCTTATATCTGATAAGCTAGAATGGACAGAAAGTACAATTTTCAAAACTACCTGAAAAACACTGATTTCTGTGCGTAATCTAGAAAGAAATACATCATGATTCTAGACAGGACTGATACACCAGTGCTTTTCCAAGACAGCCATTGACACTGAATAAACAACTTACTTTCTCCTTTTCTGATCCATTCCATAACTTGTTTTGGGGAAACCACCACCTCTTCAATCAGATCTTCTACATATGTATTCCTCTTAAGAAGAAAAACAGCAGTAAGTTTTACTGAAGTCTAAAAAGTCACTTCAATACTTTAAGTTAACAATACCAGCAGTTATTAAAGTATCTACTCCCATTTGTTTTCTTCCTACAAAGGAGCAACATCAGTTGAATGTCTTTTTATTCTGAAGACAGGAAAGGGGGAAAGTTTAGACTTTTGTCAGAGCTGTAGCCTAAAGGCACAAGATTGAAACAGAGATCTAGAAAGTTTTCTAAAAATAGAACTAAGTGAAATATCCTTCTGGACAATTTCTGAGGGAATCCAGGAGAATATTTTTCAGTAACTGTTATAATGCCATAACCATACAAGTGATTAACCCCCCTTCTTCAAGATCCAAAAGCATTAATCATTTAGGCAAATAAACAAGATCCTTCCCCAAATGACCAATTTTTAATATTTGCTATAAAACTTAACATTAATGTGGATTTATTTTTCTCTGCGGATCCTCTTACTGCACAGTTCTAGCCCGATGACTATCCTATGATTACAGTAGGAGAAAAGCAAATTCTGTAGATGATGTTCATCTCTCTATCTGCTGAAGACCTCTAACACATTGAGCAAGAGGCTTAATATCATATTTGAGAAGTTTTATTAACTAAACAACTCAAGTATTCACTGTCACATAAAATATACTATCCCAGAAAACTTAAGGGATCGAGCCTACATTTATAAAGATAAACCAGCAACATCAAGCTTAACTTCACTAGTGTTATTCACAAGTGCCATTCCTCTAATTCTGATGATAACAATTACACAGTGTGACAGAGAAAGGCTTTCAACTAGATAACTCCAAATGCTGCTTTTATTTTTATTTTAAGCTTGACTTTCACTCCAAGAAAGCACAATATTTACATTACATAACATTCACTTACATTAACATCCTCACGAATTCCCAAAGGCTTCTTTTTCCTGGCATCACAAAGCAAGTCTGTAATGGTTTCATTGTAGATTTCCATGTAAGAAACTCTTAGCAAGAATTCTCTATCTGGAATCTAATGTTCAAAGAAGAAAAGAAAAAAAGACAATGAAAAAATTAGCCTGGTTTGGCTAATCAACACAGATTTTTAATGCAAGCATTATAACTCAAAGGCATAAGTTTGGATATAATTGGATTTCTTCCCCCCCCCCTCAACCCCTGCCATCCTCTTTGTGCATTAACATCTACCAATACAGAATAATTTTTCTTCTATCCCAACTACTTCCAGCTACATTAATGGTAGTCACTTCTAGCAGGTTATAAAAGCAAGATATCTGCCTGTCCTATTTTCAGTTGAGATAGAGTTAATTCTCTTCCTAGCAGCTGTGTTTTGGATTTAGGATGAGAACAAGCTTGATAATGAAGGGATGTTTCAGTTGTTCCTAGGCAATGTTTATACTAAGTCAAGGACTTGACAGTTTTTCATACTGCCCTGCCAGCAAGGAGGCACTCGTAAGGTTAGCAAAGCAACTGCATCTTAAGGCATAATAAAATATATATTTCCTTCATAAGCTCAACATAAAATTATTTTTTTCTGCAACAGTCACAAGTATTACTAGTCCTTTCAGTCACTCAATTTATTAGAATTGCTCACCTCACAAATAATTTCGAAAACATGTTGAATTGCCTTAGGGATAATGCCCACAGAATCTTCATTTCCCATCATCGTGTAGGTCTTCCCTGAAGCAGTCTGTCCATAAGCAAAAATTGTGCCTAGAAAGATGTTAAGTTTTACTAAGTACTTATGAAACACATTACAAACAGGATTTAAACAATTTTAAAACTTACCATTATAACCTTGCACAGCTGACTTGATAATTGGAACAGCTACACCTTCATATAACTGATGAGTGTTGTTACTTGAGTGGAAGACATGATCTTAAAAAGAAATTAAAACAGAGCATTTAAATTCATTGTACTACAAGTTGAAAATGAGCTGTCAGCCTAGTATTGCTGACTTCAAATCCAATAAGTGGGCATCAGATAGAATTGTGATATTACGGTAGGCTTTTTTAAAATTAATAAACTTAGAATCAAGAAAAGAAAAAAAAAAAAACACAAACCAACCCACAAACGAAAACATAAGAATGATGGCAACAGTTAAATAGTCAGCCCATTTAATCCTAAAACCAGTAATGGCTAGTTTATCTAGGAGGATTGTAAGCCCAACAAGACAGACTACTTGCTAAACTCCTATTCTGGAGCATGCTTTTATTGAATCTATAGTGTCATCCTCCTGACACTCTTCCTTAACATATTTATAGACATTAATGAGGTCACCCCTCAGTCTCCTCCAAGCTAAAGAAACCCAGCTCCCTCCTTTAAAAAATCAGAGACTTGAACAAAAAGTTAGTGAACATGTCAAAAGCTAAGGTCATAGGCGCTAGTGTATAGGCCAGGAGTGCTGTAGCAAAGGTCCAAGTAAGCTCTAATACAAGCTAATGGCTTCCAGACCCTTACCGTAACTGAAGACTTTTGTACCGTTCACTTCACAAACAGTGTTATTTTCACTTTTCCAGTGGAGGGACACTTTATCTTCTGCAGCACTTTCTCTAGAAGAAGAGAACCTCTATTAGGTTAGGACTCGGCTCCTACCGCGCAGGTCCCCGCCTCACCACCGGCTCCTCTCTCGCCCAGGCTCCCGCCAGCCTCGATTGTCACAGTTCTCTCCTCCCTCCACCGATACCGACGCTACCTATTTGTCCGCACCGCGCCCGCCCCCCCCCGCCAGGCGGCAGCGGTGTCCAGCGGAAGGCGAGGTGGGCACGGCAACATCTGGGAAGCCGACGGATATCCCAGGCCTGGAGCGCAGTTCTCCCGCCCGGACGGAACCTCACCTTTCGATGAGCGGCCGCACACGCACGCAGACAGTCACAGCCCCCTCATCCGCCATCCCCGCGGCCATTGGGAAGGAGACCGCACTCCCAGGCAACCGCCGCAGAGAAGCCGCACGCTCCCTTCACGCCCCCACTCCAGGGAACACCGCAACCGCCGCCGAAGTTCAAACTTCTTCCGAGGCCGCTTCCTATTGGCCCGCGCAGGGCAGACGCCGCGGCGGAGCGTACCACTACCGAAAGGCTGACGGGGGAGGCCAGGGAAAGCGGAGTGAGGACGGGGTGGCTAAACAGCCCCGGAGGTGGCCTGTCGCACCCCCCTGTCTGACCAGCGTTCTGCGGGGGTGCTGGCCGCCGAGTTGCGCTCTGGGAGTCGTGGTCTCGGCCTACGTGGGGCGGTGACTGAAAACGTTGCTGGAGTTAGTGAGGTTTCATGCGTACAGTGACAGTGGTGGGTAGGGAAGTGCCGGGGGTTCTGCGTGAGGTGACAGTTCTGTAGGCATCGAAGTGCAGGTTACATAAACGGCACGGGCGGGCAGGTAGTTCAGAGCGGTGCTGCAGCTGCCAGAAGCTGTGGGAACTCCTCAGCCTGGCTGCATCGACATCTGAATAAGGGGTTTAGCTGGGAAAGCCCATGCTCTTGGCAAGGCATATGTGCTTTGAGGAACATGCAAACCCGAAGGTCATAGACAAGAGTGAGGAGCATGAGAACCAAAAGAGATCTCAATAGCTTAATTGGCTTCTGAAAACAGGATGAAAGAAGGACAGGTGGTTATGCCACAAGTTTTCTCACGAGATGGACAACAAAAGGGGAGCCTTGCTGCAGGAGGAAAAAAGGAGAGAAGACAGACGTGAAAGGTGAACATGGAGGATGGCTGACAAGATGGATGGGTGGATAAATGAAGAAAAGGTTCTCCTGAACTCCTCTTGGTGTGCTGAGCTCTTTTCCAATCACCAATACCCCTCGCCTCTCTGACAAGAAGCAGCCTATGTTTGCCTCCACTTCTAAAAAAGGGCAGCTTTGTTGTGTTGTCTCCCAGTGAAAGCAATGCAGTCTTCACACCAGCATGGGTGGGTTTGGGCGAGAGGGAAGGAGAGGGAAGTAGCCTATAGAAATAAAAAAAGAAGACATGCTCTAATTGCATTTATTTTAAGGCCAACTAATTGACTAATGACTAAAATGACTAATTTTAATCATCATCCTCCTCTCCATCATCCTCCTCTCCATCATCCTCAACATCATTCTCATCTTCCTCTTCCTTGTCTGCAGCTAAGGCTTTTTCCCTCGCAGCCTTGAAAGCCAGTTCCTCTTCCAGAGAGGGGTCTCTTGTCTCGGTGATTTCTGGCCCACTGGGGTATTCTGTTTGCACTGGTGGAGGCAGTGTGGGACTGTAGTTCTCTGTGCTATATTTGTGACCCCAGCCAAAGTAGATGTTGTCAAATTTCCTGAGAAAGAGAAGCAAAAGATTGCACATTCTCTTGCAACAAAACATCAGTGGAGGTATTGTCAGGCTTCCTTAATCTAATGTGTAACAAGTCACTGTGGTGCAGATACCCTAGAACAAAAATATTTGAAAGATGGCGCCTCTGGTTAACTACTAATATATCTTCCACTTAAAAATCTCTAAATGCTAAAATGATGAAGGCTGTACTCTGTTTCTGCACTATATTACAAGACCACTTCAATTTCATATTGGTAACTAACATAGGTCATTTCAGATACCAGCTCCATGCCATTTGAAAGCACACAGAGGTAAGGACTATAAGGTGTAGTGAAACAAACACATGTGAGAACCACGGAATGTAGCTATTTTTGTAAAAAGTACTATGGGCTAAAGAAAACAGGTTTTAAATCAAGGACTGGGACCAAGTATTAACCGGGCATTTACATCCATAAACTTTATATTAGCTTTTCAAATAATTATTACTTTTCAGTCTTAAATACATATTTACCACTGCTGTCACACATTTAAGTGGCCAGCAGTCTACAGAATAGTCAGAATTCAGTCAATACATTTATAATAAAGCAACTTTGATTTCATTAGTGGGTATCTATCTGTGTTGTAACCATGTCAAGTAGCTACTCACTTGCCAGCTGCAAAGGCATACGCTCCGGGCCATCTGTTAGACTGAAGGATTGCAACAGCGTATTGTGGGATCAGGTCTGTCGAAGGCTGAGCTGTCCAAGCAGGGATGTTTTGAATTCCTGGAGGCAGCCAAACACACAGTCTATGAGTAAATTGACTTGTAAGACTCTGACTGAGCAAAAAGACTTTAACAGAATTCAAGTAATGGTTATATTTGTTGCACCTTAGAGAAGCCATGAGTCAGAAACAGTAAGTGTAGGTGCTGTATTGAAACAGGTGGTTTGGGTGTATGGCTAAGTAGCACAGGAATGCTAGTAGCCCCCCACACAGAAACAATTATGCTCCTGAAATTCAGCACTCATCACTGTTTTTTTTTTTGTATGGATAAATTATATAGTTATATTTCACTTCAATCAAAGAAGAGTAGGAAAATAATTTACTGTTGATGCAATCTAATATGCAGGCTCCTATATTCTTCTGATTATTCTGATTGATTCTGATAGCATTAATGTGCTACGGGTTCTGAATTCTTATTTGTATATCTATGCATATGTATATACATATTTATTTATTTACACAAGCACACACAGAGTTATTTTTGGTCTAAAAAGGTGATGGAAAAATTGCTGAATGTATTTCATGTAGTGAGCTGTTTTGAATTTGCAGTAACCTGACAACTCTGAGGCATGTTTTTTCTTTATTCTCAACAGGATTGTTAGCTAAAAAACCCAATTATTTTGTATTTCCAATTGCTGATACCCCTTGCCTCTCCGACAATTTCAGTTTTAGTGTCAATACTGTTAACTATTTTGCTTTTGATAAATTTTATAGAAGAATGTGCCTACCCTACAGGGGTAGGGTATTGCTTCATTGTTGTGGAGGAATAACAGGTCATCACTTCAGATCAATGTGATCAATTAATGCCAACTTTATTTCACTCCCAACCCAATATTTATATGTTCCTTTTTCCCAGTACACAAAGCACACCCCCCTACAGTGTCTTCTCATAGGTTAAGTATTGTGGCGAGACCTGCTTGCTGATTGGTGCTTCATTATCTTTTTCCACGTTCTTTACATTCTTCTTTTCTTCTAGCTTGAATAACAACCATCTTGTTTATGGCCCTAACAGCCATCTCAGCAAATGCTGGATTGCTCTCATGTCTGTTACCTATTAAAATCCTCCACACTTCATGAAGCGTCAGAGCACTTTAGCTTCAAGTATTAACTACCTAAATGCCAACATTCCTTGTCATTCTTTATCAAAAACTTCATATTACATGAAGAATACCTTCATCTTCAGAGACTGGCATGAGTAAAGGAGGTCCTATTTCTTCCTGTACTTCATCTAGCTCCTCTGCTTTCTCCTCCTCTTCATTTTCTTCTTCTTCTTCTTCTTTCTTCTCTGATTTTTTGAATGGATTTAGCCAAACACAGCGACCCTATAATTGATACAGTAAAATAGTAAATGTAACAATCAATGAAATAATGCAAGGCAGAACAACTGGGGCAGGTGTGTGCATGCACACCCACACTCAAGTGGGCAGGTGGCTGAGGGATGAAATTTAGATATTCCATAATTGCTGTTCTTTATTACTCCCTCAATCCTGCTTACTATTTCAGAATAACCTTATACCTCTGTTTTTGGCTTTTTGTTATTTGGTACTCTTCAGTTCCTTGCCAGTTGGGTTTATATCCTTGCTCGATTACTAGTTACTGCAAACTAAGTGGCTTAAATTATACTTGGCCCCTTCCTTTTAAAGTCAGCCTTGTTATTTAGCTACCAGCCAGAGGAATATAACACAATGTTCTTAAGATTCTAACGCATATAGATTTTATTTTTACAACTACTACTGATTGTTACTACTGGTTATATTTTTAAACATTCTTTCCTACCATTTGCTAATATTTTACACAAGCATTCTTGAATTCACAGACTGGCCAGCAAGTCATACAGTAACAATCATCAAATTAGTAATACCTCTTGCCAGCACCACCTGGATAATCATGTATATTTTATACTACAATTTTATTTACAATATTTTGGTTTTAAACTTTTTCATTTGCAAGAAAGGAAGAAAGTAAGCAACAAAAAAACAAACTAGAAGAAAATATCAGATAAGTTCCATTTAGCATGGAATCACAAGCTATCTGCATTGTAGCATCCTACCCAAGAAAAAGATAATTTAAAACATTTTTTTCAAACAAGGGCTTAAAAAGAGAAAACCAAGTATAAAAGATTACCATAAATTATTTTTATCTGTCAGGACATTCTCCATACTGTTATCTAAAGACAGGTTTCAATCTCAAGAACACACCATTGAAGTCCTAAACCCAGAAGATTCCTAAATCTATAGATCTATAAAATATATGATATATATATTACTTACTATACCAAATATATTCCTGTAGAAAAATATTTAAATCAAATACTGTTGCTGGTGACTAGTTCAAATGTGCAGGTGAGAAATTCCATTCTGAAACCCCACAAATACTGCAGTGTGAATGGTACCCGAGGTCCACGTGGGCTATGCCAGAACATACCTGCTGCAGAATGCTCTGCCTGTGGTGTACCCATGTGGAGAGAGAATCCACCATTTCAGCCACAGAAAAAGGCTGAAAATCAGGGTTTTCTTCATACATATCTCTTCCTTCCTCCCCCTCTTCATCTCCTTCCTCTGCAAACCAGTAAAATCCAGCGGGAGAGATCTGGGTTCCTGCTGATATCCGAGCTATCTGTGCACGCAGGTAATTGGCCTCATTTCCTGGAAATGGAGGAAAGCTCACCACAGGAGCATCCAGCCTACCAGTGAAGAACTTCTTGATTTTCCTGGCACAGACAATCTGGGCTGGTGTTACTGAAGGCAACTTCACCCATGGCTCGCCTGGCTCATTACAAACAAAGTAGACATATTTATTAGCCCCAGTCCCATTTTCTTCTTTTGGGGTGACAGGTGGGGGCTTATAGGTGGACTTTGGTGGTTCATCTTCTTTTTCTTTCTCCTCATCTTCATCTTCAACTCTATCCGCCCCTTTTCCTCCTTCCTCAGTAACTTCTTCATCTTCTGTTTCCTTATCCTCTTCTCCCTCATGGTACTGTACTTCGGCTACAATATAGTTCATCTCCAGGCCCAAGATTTTGCCCCAGAAGCGACATGTCTGGATGGGCTGAACACTAATTAATTTTTTAAGGGCAAGGAATATGTGATAGTATTCATCTTTGCTCAAGCCAATTCCAGCCTGTTCAAAATAAAAGGCTGTTTCCATCACGTTAGGTAGAGGGCTTTCTCCCTGAGAAAGAAGATCTGGAGTTAGAGTTGAAAAACAGTGTAATTATCTATTTGAAAAATTAAACATGTTATCCACTGACTGGTATACTTCACTTTCCCATAGTGCCACTCATTCTCTCAAAATGCTTTGCAGACATTTGTTCACTACATCTTCAACTATAATTTAGAAAAAATTAAAATATCATTTTATAGGTAAAGAACACAGGTGAACTGCAGCTTCTGGAATACAGAATTTCAAAATTCAAACTCACTTTCAAATACCAAAATATTAACAAAGTAAAAATTCTTACACAAGATCTACAAAGAACTTCAGTGCTAGGGCATGCCAGCTATGTAAGAAGCCTCAATGCCCACAGCTGGTGTCACCGTGTTTCTTTGTGTTTGTGGGAGACACATATGGAGAAAATATAACACATATTTTATATATTTAGACACCAGTAGCATTATTTCTCTGGATTGTGTTTTGTTTTTTTGAACACCTTGGCATAAAGCTACTTGCTTTTAAAAAAAATACTGGCCCTTGCTCCTGCTGGCTTCAGTGGAAGTAGATCTTCATTACTGGCAGTGAAGATTTCAGTATTTTTATTCGCTTTATCATGCTTCTCTCATTTCAGGGAGTGTAGAGGATTAGAGTCATAGAATCACTTGGGTTGGAAGAGACCTTTAGGATCATGGAGTCCAATTACAGCCTAAACCTGCCTAGTTCACCTCTAGACCATGTCCTCAAGCACAACATCTACATGCCTTTTAAATACCTCCAGGGATGGCGACTCCACCACTTCCCTGGGAAGCCTGTTGGAATGCTTGACAACCCTTTCAGTAAAGATTTTTTTTCTGATATCTGACCTAAATCTTCCCTGGTGCAATTTTAAGCTATTTCCTCTCATCCTATCACTTGTTACCCATGAAAAGAGACCAACTCCCACATCTCTGCAACTGCTTTGCAGGTGATTACATCACACAAAGATTAGAAGTTGTACATGGCAATGTAAGGAATTTTGGAAAAAGTAGAGCTAGAATCATACGGAATTTCATGTTTGGCCTTTCCAGACTTCTTATATCAAAGCAAGGAGTATGAAAAATTCAACATTCAAAATTCCATTCCTGCTTTTTTTCCATTTTTACCATCTTATACTGTTACTATAAAATAAGAAATAGGCTATGGAAAAGATGAAAGACTATCGCTTCTGTTGTTAGTATTTATATTCTGCAATGACAATTCATTTGAATGTATACTGGTAACTTCATAAGAAAATTAACATCTTATTGATTTGTTTTCTTTGGTTATTATAAGAATTCTTATATTTTTTCATTGGTTACAATTGCTTCTGCATATAAGCAACTGAATACTGAAAAAAATCCTCATTTTAATAAGTGGATTTTCTATTCTAGTAGTTCTTGCTATATTTTAAATTTTTTTTTAGTTGGAGGAGGACAGACTGCTACCACAGATGGAGCTGGAAGGATCACAAAATTCTCCATTCTCTATTTTGCAATAGCAGCTGTGCACAATATGCTCAAACTGGTGTCCAGAATTATGGTCACTTTAGGTGAAGAAATATCACTTTTAGATAAAGAAATTTTGATGCAATATCCCACATTGAGCTGATACAGGAACTTTCTGCTCATCATCTCTTAAACATCCATGTTTTTAAAGGCTCAGGATATTTACCATAGTAAAAAATCCCAACTTAGTAACCAGATGGGTTTTCTTCTTCATAACCAGACATGGGACCCACCCACCTATGAGAAGGGTATACGGTAATGTAGCTGCAATTATTTATACGATCGTGAGCGGCAATTCTACAAGGGAGATCACAAATTCTTCCCTTTATCGTTTCACTTCCCAGCATCATCCCACCCATTCCCTGATATATAAGATATCTATGTTTCTCTGATAATAACTCACTATCTCTTCTTCCAGTTCTTCACCTCCTTCTCCATTTGCCGTAAGGAACAAAGCTTTACATTTTTCTGCAGCTTCAAATGTTGGAAGAATCTCATGTTCATCGCGAAGAGTGTCCAATTTTTTCTGAAACTGCGCCCCCTTCACATCATTGCTGATATTCTCAATTATGTCTACTGCATTTATGGGCCGTTCATCCAGGATCTTTGTTAACATATTAGCAAGATGATCATATCTGCCATATAAATGTAAAGATTATTGGCCTACTATACAAAAGTCTTAGAATATTCTGATTTTTAATATCAAAAGTAGAAGCAAATCACCTAGAGCTTTGGACAAATCATTGGAATAGTTAGATGAAAGGGAATCATGGAGAATTATGTGAAATTAGACTTGAAACTGCCCCAGTTAAAATATATCTAGGAGTAGTAATCCTATCTTACATTTTTTTTGTATGTACTGCATCTGCTTTAGGAGCTGAAGCTGATTTCAAAGTTGGTCATAATCAAGTAAATTTCCCTTTGAACTCTATAAATTCCCTTAGGAATTTTGATTCTGAAAGGTGTTGGAGGCATGCAAGTATCACATAGCAATGAAATACTGCATTTTTAAAATATTCTCCCATTATATATATACACTCCTGGCATCCCTCCCTTTCTTAACGTAACCCTTTGCCTTTTTACCAACACTACTTTTCTTTCCACTCATACTTCCTACCCCTTTCAATTGTGTCCCTTTTTTATACTTACAAGTTCAGGCCAGATGTTGTGCTGCTCTTCAGTAAATAGGCTTTTGCATTTTGAATTGCCAGCATTTGGGATTTGGGATTTGGTATCTGATCATCATACAGGCTGTATCCTGGATGATAGAGACCGTAACCTGGTTCATGTGGCTGGCAGGGACCATGCCCACATTCATAGGCTTGATAGTGATCTTGTCCTACTGCATATGCCGGGTAGGCAACTTTTGGTTCTTGTGCTTGGTAAGGGTCTAATTCTAGTGCATATGACTGATCTGTATTTTGCCTTGCCCCCTGATGAGAGTCTTGTCCTAGAACGTATCTCTGGCTGATGTTTCCTGACACCTGTAGATTGTAAGAGGCTTGTTCTGCTCCCCATGGATGATAGAGGTGTTGATCTGGGGTCTGTGATTGATATGGTTCTTGTCCCTGTGTGTAAGTCTGGCTGATACTCGCTCTTTGCTCTTGTGCTTGGTAGAGGTCTCGGTCGGGTGCAGGTGTCTGGTAACTGCTTGTTCTCTGTCCTTGTGGCTCATCAGCCCCCTGCCTTACCACCAGGTATTAACGGG
>VXBZ01001844.1:277564-311475 GCA_013399135.1 Heliornis fulica | reverse complement strand
CCCCCTCAGCCACCGTCGGCTCCGCTCGCCGCGTAGCAACGGTTGCCTAATGTTGGTAAGCCGGCCGCCGTTGCTTGGGACGCCCGGCGGGGCGGCGCCGGAAGGGGTGGGCCGGCGGCTACCGTTTCATGGAAGCTCGCGGGACAGTAGTAGTGCCTGCTGCAGCTACGGTTACAGAGAGCAGCCTCGCCGTTGCGTCAAGAGCCGTTAGCGGGCGGCCGGCCCCAGGCGTGCTCCGCTGCGTTCTGAGGAGCAGCTGCAGCAGCAGCAGCAGCAGCAGCAGCAGCAGCTGGCTGGGAGAAGGCAGGTTTCTGAGGGGGCTGAACCCCGAACCGCACGTGCAGGGCTCGCTTCCCGCAGCCCGGCGGCCTGGTGCGTTTGCTGGATGGGAAATCCCAGCGAACTGCCCGAGCTGTTAGTACCTGTGCCAGAGGGGTTTCCAGGACCTTTGTTTCCTTTCATCGCCCGCAAACCCTGAAGGGTTATGAGTGCTCTGCCTTGAGCATCTGTCGTACAAAAATCTTACAGATCCACCTCTGAAGATTAGATCTTTGAAGGCTTAGTTTTGATTTGAAAAGAAATGTGACATTAATTTGTCTTGTTTACTTTGCCTGCAAGAGGATGTATAGTTTAGCCCATGTTTTAGTGGTGATCTATCATGTTGTTCTAAGGTATGCATTTTTTCTAGAAGGACAAAGGTATTGCAAAATCTGATAGTCACTTAAAATTCTATTCACAGATCCAAGAAAGTCAGGTGTAAATTAAGTTGGAATGAATGGTGTTCTGACAGCACCATGTGACAAAACTATTTGTTGTCAGTGTTAAGGAGGCAGCTGGCCATAATGTGAGAAACATGGTTTTTACAACAGAATTAAAACACGAAAATATGAAGGGTTAGGGTCACTACAAATGAAGAACATACTAATTTATATTAATTTAGATACTTGAAATTTGTCTTACAGTAACGCAGTAGCACAGTGCTTTATGCTTTTGTAGTCCAGTGGAGATTATGTGACACAGTTCTTGAACAGATCTTCAAGGTAACGTTAATATCCAGAGCCCCATCATGTGCAAAAAGTATATGAAATTTTTCTTTACTTGTTCATTAACAAGCCCATGAAGAACTTTTGCTGTTTGACTTAAATCCATACCTAGTATGCAAGGAGGAGGTTATGAAACAAAATATAGAGCAGGTGAGGTTTAAAAAAAAAAAAGGCTTTTTAAGGATTTTCATTTTAGCAAATATCTGCAGCTGTCCTAAGGGTAACTGTCAAGTGTTCACTAACAATTCAGTAGGGTGAATAATAGTGTCTAGATTCTTCACATAGAGAAGATGGTGGTGTACAAATATTTGCAAAATACCCTATTAAGATTGTAAGTTGTGTTAAATTAGTGCAGTACCTGAACTTTTATTGATTGATCAGTGTAACACTTTTTCAAAATGCATTTTATTTTGAAAATTTATGAGAAGTAACCAGAAAAAGTTCTCAGATGGGGAATTGTAAATTTCTGTCAAGTTCCAAGAGACTAAGTGCCCCAAGTAGCACTGAGGAATCTGGCTTATTCTGGAAGAAAAACAAAACATACTTTTTCACATACTCTAATAGGTAGAGCACTTATATGAAGAATTAAAAAGTTCTTGTATTGTGTTCCTCTGAGTACAATGAGTAAGGCGATATCATAAGAATATTACTTCTGGGTTTCAACTTGTAGAGGTTTTACTGTGGAGTTGCTGATCTCTGCAGGGAATGTGAAGTTCATTATGTAGTAGATGTATTTGCAGATCTTATGCATTGACAGCAGGGGGCGGTGCAGTACTTGAGAATTACTTGTGAATTCCTTTTTTAAATTTGATATCTATATTTAATATTTGGAGGGAAAATGGATTTTAGTAATTCACTTCTGTAAATATTGTATTAAATTGTCTGCGATGATCTGTGAAGCACCTGCTCAAGAAAGGATGACTGCTTTATCTTCAATCTTGTTCAGCAAAGAGAAAACTGGAGGCACCTACATATTGTAATGTNTGGCTCATCAGCCCCTTGCCTTACCCCCAGGTATTCACGGGGAGCTGGTCCCGGTTCTGGCAGCTGAGGCTGATAAAGGTCTCGTTCAAAGCTCTCAAAAGTCGGCGGCCCAGGGCCCTGTTGAGGTGGGTCGGAAGAGTATGGCTCAGGTTGTCTAGGGTTGTCTCTGTGCCACAGGTACTCCCCGAGGCCTGACTCCTCTTGCCCTTCCCGCGGGTCAGCCTGGGGCGAGGGCTCCTCAAGAGGCTCGTCCATGGCTCGGCTGGGGGACACGGGGAGCGCCAGAGCCACCCCCCCCCAGCCACCNCCGCTCGCCGCGTAGCAACGGTTGCCTAATGTTGGTAAGCCGGCCGCCGTTGCTTGGGACGCCCGGCGGGGCGGCGCCGGAAGGGGTGGGCCGGCGGCTACCGTTTCATGGAAGCTCGCGGGACAGTAGTAGTGCCTGCTGCAGCTACGGTTACAGAGAGCAGCCTCGCCGTTGCGTCAAGAGCCGTTAGCGGGCGGCCGGCCCCAGGCGTGCTCCGCTGCGTTCTGAGGAGCAGCTGCAGCAGCAGCAGCAGCAGCAGCAGCAGCAGCTGGCTGGGAGAAGGCAGGTTTCTGAGGGGGCTGAACCCCGAACCGCACGTGCAGGGCTCGCTTCCCGCAGCCCGGCGGCCTGGTGCGTTTGCTGGATGGGAAATCCCAGCGAACTGCCCGAGCTGTTAGTACCTGTGCCAGAGGGGTTTCCAGGACCTTTGTTTCCTTTCATCGCCCGCAAACCCTGAAGGGTTATGAGTGCTCTGCCTTGAGCATCTGTCGTACAAAAATCTTACAGATCCACCTCTGAAGATTAGATCTTTGAAGGCTTAGTTTTGATTTGAAAAGAAATGTGACATTAATTTGTCTTGTTTACTTTGCCTGCAAGAGGATGTATAGTTTAGCCCATGTTTTAGTGGTGATCTATCATGTTGTTCTAAGGTATGCATTTTTTCTAGAAGGACAAAGGTATTGCAAAATCTGATAGTCACTTAAAATTCTATTCACAGATCCAAGAAAGTCAGGTGTAAATTAAGTTGGAATGAATGGTGTTCTGACAGCACCATGTGACAAAACTATTTGTTGTCAGTGTTAAGGAGGCAGCTGGCCATAATGTGAGAAACATGGTTTTTACAACAGAATTAAAACACGAAAATATGAAGGGTTAGGGTCACTACAAATGAAGAACATACTAATTTATATTAATTTAGATACTTGAAATTTGTCTTACAGTAACGCAGTAGCACAGTGCTTTATGCTTTTGTAGTCCAGTGGAGATTATGTGACACAGTTCTTGAACAGATCTTCAAGGTAACGTTAATATCCAGAGCCCCATCATGTGCAAAAAGTATATGAAATTTTTCTTTACTTGTTCATTAACAAGCCCATGAAGAACTTTTGCTGTTTGACTTAAATCCATACCTAGTATGCAAGGAGGAGGTTATGAAACAAAATATAGAGCAGGTGAGGTTTAAAAAAAAAAAAGGCTTTTTAAGGATTTTCATTTTAGCAAATATCTGCAGCTGTCCTAAGGGTAACTGTCAAGTGTTCACTAACAATTCAGTAGGGTGAATAATAGTGTCTAGATTCTTCACATAGAGAAGATGGTGGTGTACAAATATTTGCAAAATACCCTATTAAGATTGTAAGTTGTGTTAAATTAGTGCAGTACCTGAACTTTTATTGATTGATCAGTGTAACACTTTTTCAAAATGCATTTTATTTTGAAAATTTATGAGAAGTAACCAGAAAAAGTTCTCAGATGGGGAATTGTAAATTTCTGTCAAGTTCCAAGAGACTAAGTGCCCCAAGTAGCACTGAGGAATCTGGCTTATTCTGGAAGAAAAACAAAACATACTTTTTCACATACTCTAATAGGTAGAGCACTTATATGAAGAATTAAAAAGTTCTTGTATTGTGTTCCTCTGAGTACAATGAGTAAGGCGATATCATAAGAATATTACTTCTGGGTTTCAACTTGTAGAGGTTTTACTGTGGAGTTGCTGATCTCTGCAGGGAATGTGAAGTTCATTATGTAGTAGATGTATTTGCAGATCTTATGCATTGACAGCAGGGGGCGGTGCAGTACTTGAGAATTACTTGTGAATTCCTTTTTTAAATTTGATATCTATATTTAATATTTGGAGGGAAAATGGATTTTAGTAATTCACTTCTGTAAATATTGTATTAAATTGTCTGCGATGATCTGTGAAGCACCTGCTCAAGAAAGGATGACTGCTTTATCTTCAATCTTGTTCAGCAAAGAGAAAACTGGAGGCACCTACATATTGTAATGTTACACTCTGCCTTTGTGACTGTGTAAGTTAGGACATATCCACAATGGCTCAGACTGAAGAGTACTTCAGTGCAGAAGGATGTTTCAGCAAGGTGTTGTGATAATCTGTTGATACAGAAAAGTAGGAAATGGATATAAGCAATATTGCTGCAGAATCTTATGCTGGTGAATGCTGCCAATATATCATGGGTTAATTAGGTGAACTAAATAAATAATATAAAAATATTATTATAAAATATTATATAATATATTATTATAGAAAATTTAAATAAAGTATTAATGTTTTCTCTTTCCAATGAAGGTATATTAACCATTTGAATCATCTTTACTGTGGCCAAGTTGCAATGGTCTCCTGTCCTGTGGATTCAAGTCTAGTGCTCAGTACCCTTAAAAAAAAAAAAAAGGGGGAATCGTTCCTGTTTTCTAAGTAGAGATCCAAAGATGGTATAAAATGTTGCATGTAGAACTGGACATCTGTGGCATTTCTGTATGTATGAACATGGTTGCACTGGGAAGTGAATGACGGGGAATCTGACTAGTTTCCCATTTCAAGTGGTAACCTTTCTGTGCTCTGCTGAATTCTGTACAAACAACTACTGAATCGGAAAGCCCAGATTCAGGTCTCACGTGTGTCTTCCTAGAAGAATACCTTCATCAGCAGGTCAATAAGTAGCACCTGTAACTGCCAAGGTCAAGCTGCTCTTTACTGTGTATTAGGTAAGGCAATCTTCACTGCGTTCTAGCCTGTGCGCTGGTAATCAGGTGCTATTGCTTTCTGTGTGAAGCTTGTCTGGAAGCAGCTGGCAAGATGTGCTGTCAGCTCACTTAAGAGGAAGGTACAATGAGTAGATTCTTATTAAATTTAGTACGGCATAGGTTTCAAACTGCATACTGTGGTCAAGACTAAAGTGCCTGAGCACATGAAGGTGATCCTTAGCTTTTCCTTTATACCATATTTATGAATTAAATACTTATGCTCACTCTGACTGCTTCTAAATGACTTCAAGAGGAAAGGTACTTGCAAAATTCAGGTTCTGTCTTGTTACCTTTGTTATTTCTCATGACTCTTAACTACGTAACTACTTCTTAATGGTTTGGGGTTGTTTTTGTTTTGAAACCGGTGACACTTTTCTCCCACAGTTCTAAAAAAAGTCACATCAATTTTTATGCTTAGACATAAAGCAAGTTATTTTAATTGTGTAACAGTTTTTTTACCCTTTTCTTAACCCAGAGGGGATCAAAATGTATTTCTGTATTGCTTTGTTTTCCATATGACTGAAATTATTCTGTTATTTCTAATAGCAACTTTCTACTAAATATCTGAATACGTGCTTGTATATAAGGTTCACCAAATAATAATTAGCTTTTAAAGTGTTTATTGTGTTAAGTGGAATAGATGCTTATACAAGATCTCCTTAAAATATAGCAGTGATGTTTTTGTTGGTTAAAAGGTTATCCTTGAGTTGCTACTACTGGTATGACTTTCATACTGGCTTTTGCTCTTTTTGTAGTTGGTGGGAGTTTTGCTAGTGACTTAAGTGGAAGTAGGATAGGTCCTTTGTCATTTCATAATCATTTTATTTTTGACATAGACCAGGTTATATGCTTGGAGAGAAACTGATTTTTTTTTAGTGTTGACTTAATATAGAATTGGAGCTTCCATGATTAAGACTGAGCATGAGTTTGCATCCTGAGTTGTGTACTCTGTATTTTACATCCTTTGGGTTCAGAAAATCACTGAGTTACAGGATAATGTTCTGTAGACTTTCAAATGTAGCTATGCAGTGGCAGCAACATTGATGTGGACCAGTAAAACTTCAGGACGGTAAAAAACTTTATATCACTTGGTAATCTGAATGCTAAAGTTATGCTGTAAATAAATACTTTGTTCAAACTAGGTTATTACAGTAACACGGTGAGGATATTTGTTGGGAGAAGTATAGGAAATAGAAGTTGATAGTTTTTCAGATACCAGAATGTAACATCTTTATGATTTTTATTACTGAAGGTGATGGTATCTTTCTGATTTTGGGTACTGTGTGTCTAAAAACTGCATTGGATGCCATAAGTAGTACATTCTGGGTGCTATGTCTCTCTTACTTTCATTGGTGTTGGTACACCATTCTTTACTGGTCAGTATGATCAGCACGGTGGTCTTTAGATGCCATTTTTGAGGAGAAAGCTTGGTTTTCTGGCAGAGTGTAGCAGTTGTGCATCTCTTAAATATGTGCTGACTTTATCAGTGCCAGCCTAGGTACTTTGTGCTGGTGCTCACTGTTTCATACTGGTCAGATCACAGCTGCAGATTTTGGAGGCTATATGGTGTGGTACTTGCTAGGGTGAGATGAAAAGCAGAGGTGATCCTCACTAGTACATTACAGCTGTGACACAGTTTGTGGCGTGGGGCTGTTTTGGATCTATGAAGGGCCAGCTTGGCTTCTATTACGTGTTTTGCTAACTGTTAACACAGGAAAATCTGAATGTATGGGGAAAGTGCTTTCTCTTTAAAAGGTCTAACTATGCATAATCATGTATTTCTGTGTAATCTGCATTGGGTGAACCTGTTTTGGTGGTTCATGTTGAAGTTGCCCATGCTTGTTCAGCAGGCCTTGATGGCTGGTGTTGCAACAATGGAAATAATGGGCTGTGAGAGGTGAGGACCTTTCCTTTCTGCAGCAGTGTTACCAGGTGGGAACGCTGTGGTGGAACTTCAAATAGCCTTCTCTGCTATGGCTTGTTGCAGGCTTGTGAAATCTTAACAAGCTTGTTTCTCCTTTCTTGGAGTAGAGGAGGTGTGAAAGGGAGGGGAGATTTTGCTCAGTGTAGAGTCATGGGGATATTGTTCCTCTTAATACTTAAGTGACATTTAAAATGGAGTGAGTAACATTTATGCTCATTAATAAAAAGGAAGTTAATTTTTCACTTTGCGGATATGTAACCTTTCTGATAGTATTTCTGGTAGTGATAAACCAAACTTTTATATTACTGCATTCAGTTTACAATGATTATTCTGTTACAATTTTATTCTTAAATGGAGCTGAGCGAGTGTAATTCCAGTCAATTCCTATTCTGCTTTTTCCTAACTTTATTTGTTATAGCACTTCTTGTTGTAGAGAGAATGGATTTGATCTTTCTTACCCCTACTGAGGTAAATGCTCTATATCTGCATTACCAGTGTAAAATGTGGTATAATGATTCAGCAGTATTTTACAAAACTATACAAAATGAGAGGAAATAGAGAATGAGGCCTGACATTTTGCCCTTTCAAATTATTAGGAAGAGGACTGTCTGAAAATAGCTTTACTATTTATCAGATACTTAAAATATTCTAAAATCAAAATCCTCAGAAACATAGATGGCTTTGTTTTCATAGGGACTCTGAAAATTGGCAGGTGGTTGTGTGGAATTTAGGAATATACAGAAAAAGTTTCAGAATTTCACTAGTAGTTGTAAGTTCACACTTCAACTCTTTACAGGAAGAGGTTGCTGTTAGACTCTAAATATAAGATTCTGTTAAAAAATATATATATTGAAACCTTGTCAGAAAATCCATGCTTCTGAATATCACTTTTTAAAATTTACAACTTTATAGGGTGTGTTTTCAATGATATCCATGCAAGTTGTCCTATATTATGATATTTTGACTGTGTAATATGTAATAATTTAATTGTTTAAGGATAGAAGCATGCTCAGAAATGTTTAATTTGTATCTACTGAGTAATAATGTGATTGCATTCTGCATTTGAAATGCTAAAAGTGCAATGGGGAAGCAAGCACATAAAGGTCACTTTGTGATAATTTCCAATTAATAAAGAGAAATCAATTTCTATCATTAAATAATGATCAATGATTTTGTCTGGAAATAATTTCTGTAAGTTCAAATATTCTTCCATTGTAAATTAGATGCCTAGGTTCAAGTCTCCATTGTTGCAGATAACTTTGTCATATTTTCTTTTTCTGTAGGTGTAGAACTTTAAACAAAAAATTCTAGGAACAAAAAAGTTCACTTCAAAACAAATGTTGTTCTTCTATTTTCATCTTTATTTTGGATAGGGCTTATATTTTTGGTCAAGCTTTTCACAGAAGTATGTGGAGACTCATTGAAGATAAGGCAATTATTTGCATTGGCAATCAAACGAGTGTGTTTAGGTAATGTAGACTGGAGTACTTTTAAAGAGTCTGAGAAATGTTTCTATGTATTTTATATTATATAAAATACATATATTTTATGTAACTTTGCACTATCACTAGAATTTTGGTGCAACACTTTCCATCCTGTTTTATGTATAAATTAGTTTTTAATAGAAATTAGTTTTTAATAGAAAATATCCTATTAATTTAGATATTATAATAGATTCTATTAGTCTGTGTTTTTCTTGCAAAATATTTGTGACCTTTGTAAACAATGTCTTGTTCACCTGCATTTGAAACTTCCTTCTTCTATATTTTGTTGATGAAATCTACTTCTTTAGTTGTTAATGTTAATAAGAACTCTAAACATCCATGTTAAATGATATTTTTACTTGCATTCCTTTATAAAAATATGAAAAAGATAATGAGCCAATGTAAGAAGCTGAAAGAGCATCTTAAAAAAAATCCCATTAAGCATGTAAAACTTAGAGGCTCTCAGAGTTGACTTTTAGCTGTCTGGGGTGGAATTCAGAACACTTTGCTTAAGAGTTAATATACATAAAGTGTTTGGAAGTTAGATGTAAAAATCTATGCATTGAGCAAGGATTGCTTAACATGATGTGGAAATTCTGTCATATAAGCTATTTCTGTCTTCCAGCTTTAGTCACCCTTCAAAGAACCAAAAGTAGTCATGAGTATTTCAGCCTTCCAGCTTATAGATCTTTTCCTGAGGGAGAACGCAACTTCCTCCCTTCCCCCTCACTGTCCAAAGAAACAAGCAGGACTTCTTTTCTAAAGAACAGCTGCTGGGAGCATGCACCTTTACACCAGCCTAGGCAGAGCTCAGGAGGTGAGAAACACTAATTCAACTGCCTTTGGGCTAAGACTCAAATTGTATTCCCTGCATCTTGAATAAGGGAAATGGATCTATCTGAGGGGACCTGGGTATTCTGCAAAATTCTACTATTCTTCTCCTAGCTTAATATTAAAAGTTTTGTTTGTTTTGTTTTTAAAATATATTTCATAAAGCAAAATAATTTTTTTAGCAGAGTTATGATTTCTTGAGATTGTAGTACAGCCAATAAAAAGATTAAAACAATTAGAGCTAATATTTCACAACCAACAGTATTTTTCCAAGGTACAGCAGTAGCTATAAGACATAATAAAGTGGGGAGCAAAAAATCAAGGGATTCAAATAATTTGCAATAGAACTTGAGACTTCTCTTTTAAATAATCTAGGACTAAACACAGTCTGTTAATCAGGTAGTGGTTTGCTTTGAGAAGTGACTCTGATTTTTTTTCAGAAGACCAAATTCTATTGGGGAGTTAACTAGTGAAATTCCCTGCACTTCAATGAGACAGTTAGGTCTCAAATTCCTGTCTTAGGAATCTGCATTATGGATTTTTCATTAATGTTCAATGCATTAAAAAAAGTGTGAAACAATAATTCTTTAAGTTTTAAAGAGCAGAAAAAGTGCCCAAGCCTCTGAAATGCAAGGTGGTGTATTTAGGATTGAAAAGAATTATTGACAATGAATCATAACAGGAAAAAAAAATCATCAGGTTCAATATGCCTGTGGAGCATTTCCACACTCCCTGAAAACTCTCAGTAGTTAGCACTTTAAATTGGGACTTAATAAATAGTATTCAGTGTTGTGAGCTACTGTTTTGAAACAAACATCAAAAAACTTATTAGGTAAATAGGTTTAGCTTGCTACTGGTACTCAAAAAAAAGGGGGGGGGGCTGTGGAATTCTGAGCAAACAGGTTTAATTTGACTTTCGATTTACCTCCCCTGAGTCTGCAAACATATTTTGTTTAAATTCTTCTTTCTATGGAGATTAAAATACCGTGCAATTGGTTTCATTGCCAAGTCTGTAAATGCAGTATCTGTTAGCACTCCTTCAGCTTGAGTTCTTAGAGTATCTCTGACTCAAAAATTCTTTTAATACTTAATCCTGAATATGAATTTTATTGAAATTATATATAGACCTTGTATTGATTTCTGTATGATGATTATTTCAGCATTTTTTTTGCCATGTATTCTTAATCAGCCTTTCACTTTGTGTTTCTATTTGCAGGGTTTGGATCAGAAACTAAACCTTGAATAATTAAAGGCACCAATAAAACTATTGGCTTACCATGAGATTTCTCTAAAAAGATTTAGGTCTGTTTTTAAATAGTATGGTTTAAGTTGCCTGACTCTTCATTTGCTTAATACTAAAGTGCAACAAAAACAAAGGGGCTAGTTTTTTAAATAGAAATGTTAGTTCTTGCAGTTTTAAATCTCTTAGTCTTAAAATTCTTACAGGGTTTCAGTCTCTTATGAAGATACAGAAATAAAAAAATAATAGGAATTCAAGAAACTGCAATAGTAAAACTTGCCAAGTAGATGTTAAAATTACTTTTGGGAAACTGTAGTTTCTGAAATTCTGGATCTTCCAGAAGTTTCATTTCTTCACTAAGCATTATCTTTTTTCCTCTTTAGTTGTGATGGCAGCAGTTACTGTACTGAGTCTCTCTTCTCTTCATCTCCTGTAACAAGTCCCAGTAAAGTCACAAATTAGCTTTTGCTCTGTATTGAGACTTTGAATGTTTTGGTCCGGCGTTAACAGAAATGTCATTCTGATAGCTTTGCAGTTGTCATTTAATTAATTCCAGTTGTCGTTTAATTCAGGCAGAAGTTACTGCCTGAATTATGGGACAAAGAGCAGCACAGTTTAGCAAAAAACACTTCTAAATATGTCACTGTTTGGATATATTGTGTTTAAGAGTACCCCATTTGTAATTGAAAAGAATGTTTATTTTTTTTATTTTGGGCAAAGATGCCAAGGAGAAATAGACATAATACTGACTTTCTAAATGCATACAATTTAAATTATAAGGCTGTTCTCAACTGATTTTAATGAGAACAGTTCTTTTGCAATCCATGAAACTGTATGATTTTGCCTGTTGAAAATGTCTCATGTGGTGTTCTCTCTCGATATTTCTTGATGCTGTTTTGTTGCCATCTGCCCTTCCAGCTTCTACCTTTTTTAATTCCTAAGTGCAGGAACAAGAGTGCTTTCAGCTGAGCAGATAAGACTTGAAGTGTCAAGCTGAGGCACCTTTTGCTAATCAACAAGTACATTAACTCTCAGGAAAGACCAAGTGATTTGACTAGATTTGGCTATGCTGGAAGATAGGAAAACATCATGCCTAAAATTAGAATCATAGAATGATTAGGGTTAGAAGCGACTCCCAGAGGTCATCTAGTCCAACCCCCCTGCAAGAAGCAGGGACACCCCCCAACTAAACCAGGTTTCTCAGGGCCTCATCCAATCTGGCCTTGAACTTCTCCAGGGATGGGGCATCCACCACCTCCTTGGGCAACCTGTTCCAGTGCTCCACCACTCTTACAGTAAAGAACTTTTTCCTAATATCCAATCTAAATCTCCCTCCATCTATTTTAAAACCATTACCCCTTGTCCTGTCACAACAGGCCCTACTAAACAGTCTCTCTAAATTCAACAGTTAAAGGCAATACAATTTCTCTTGTAGGGGTACCACTTTTGAGGGAGGTTGAAATTATGATAACAGTAGCTGCAATCCTAAAATAGGTTTCCTGAGTCAGAGTTTTCTGGATAAACAATAGTTACAAGAGAAGAAATGGAGGCTTTGTTCTGAGGTCTAGCCCAGAAATCATTTAACAAGCAAAGTCATGGTAAGTTAAAAGAAATTGAAAGGAAAGACCTAAATTGACTCTTAGCATTACTCAGTTACTAAAAAATTATTCTCAATTTCAGTTAGCTTTTTTAATTCTGGCTCTGAGATTTAAAGGAAGAGCAATGTATATAGGAGGCAAAATGTATAGATAATGTTTCTCTAATTAAATGCAATGTAACTTCAGGAGGGTAAATTTCATTTAGTAATGCATTTGTTTCTGTAAACAGGCCACAAAGTGAGGTAATAGGATTTAGAAGCAGTCATTGCTCAGTGATGGGAGAGTCTAATTTGTCAGCAGTCAGAAATAATATAGGGTTCCAATGTGGCTGCTTTGTTATTCAGGCACTGAAGTCTGTGGAATTAGTACGCGCACGAGTGGGGGAAAAAACCCAAACAAAACCCCAAAAAACCCCAAACTAACCACCTAACCAAAAAACCCGAAAGCAAGATCCAAACCCAAACAAACAAAAACCCCACCCCAAAAATACAAAAAGAGAAAAAATATTTTTCTTACAGTTACTTCAAATGTTTAATCTGAAACGTAGAAGTATTGTTGTTCAAAGAGTACCTTAACCTTTCTTTAAATTCCGCAACTGCTTTTTCTCCATTATTTTATATTCAAATATAAACAACAGTTAACAACCTCCCTCCTGCCTCATTTAATTATGTTTAACAAGTAATCAATCTGAATTAACAGCAGGAGACTTCACGTCACTCATGTATTTTTAATAGATGTGTTTATATAATTCTGTGAATATATTTGGCAATGAAGGGAATCTGATGTGATTCACCAGTTTCCTGGGAGAAGACTTGAGGCACACATCATCTTAATTAAGCATTATTGTTTTAGGTCTCTGACACTTGTGATGAAGTTAAATAATAGTTCATTAGTTTCTGTTTCTCAAATACTTGTGCTGATGGACTCTTTCATTTAATCTGTAAGAAGAGCCTTTAAAAATCTTTCAGGAAGAGATTTTTATGCCAATACCTATGGAGGATATAATGAAAAATTTAAAAAAAATGTGAAGTAAGTAAATAATGACTCCTTAAATTCAAACACCACATATCTTCAATTTTCAGTACTTTAGCCAACAATAAATGTAGCAGAAAGTAGATACCCAAGTTTGGCTTGTTATGGAGAGGCCTTTATTTTACTTTTTATAAACTGTTTTAATTATCTCTGGATTCTTAGCCAACTAGAGTGTTTGCCCATACTGTCCACCTATGACTTCTTTGCATTCACTATTTTGCATTTCTCTAACATAGCACACTGCCCATTTGCTTTGTGTGAGAGTTGTATCTAGGACAGCAAATCTCATGTTTTAGTTATGTGGAAGACTTGAATCCATAAACATGTTGGAGCACTGTAGAAGATTAGTTATAGGTTTAAAAATGTGGGCTGATTCTACTGTGGCTGAATGAGTTTTGTAATTTGAAAACAAATCTAAACCAATATTTATTATGTTGTAAATAACATGCACCGGTGGCAGAATTTGCTCACTAGCTGATTGGATGTCACAAATGCTATAAAAACCTCAGCAGTGCACAGCTCAATCAACCTTCTAGAAAGAGTAGTTAAGACTTCCTCAGGTGGCTTGGCAGTTGTGTATTTATGGCATATAATCTTAATGCGATCTGGTGAGAAATAAAATGAGGAGAGATCTGTGTCTGTTTGTAATAAAGTGTATTTAAATAATTCGCTGTTTAAATATTTTTTTTTTTGTTTTGTTTTCCAGCAAGTTGAAATGCAGAAGTTAGTAACGTTTCTTTAAGGATGTACTTCTGAACTTTGTATAGAGAGCAGTTAAGAAAACTCTAGCTCTTGGGGAGCTACAAAAAGAAAATTTACTTCAGATAGCTCTGTGTGCAGAACCAAGGACCTCTTTCCCTTCTGTCATTAGGGAATTGTCTTGTGGTTACAGGTGTATTTGGGTTTTTTTATGCTAATGTGCAAGCAAATGGGAACACCAGCCCATGTCTTACAGGGCTCAGTAATTCATTCTTGTAACAGCTGCTGTGGTGATTGGCATTTGTGTGCAGGGGAATTTCTTGCATCACATAATTATGGTGGGAATGGTTTTGGTATGGCTTAGAGCATAAACATTCTCATAAACTCAACTGAAGAGATTTTTTATATTTGAAATATATAATTTGTCACATGTCTGAGTATTTAAAGTGAAATTGCTTTAGTCTTGGTTGTAGAACATTATCAAAATGGTGACAAGAACCGACTCATATATTAGCCAGTGTTTCAAATATCTTAAAGTCTAATTGTTCAGAGTTACTATAGCCTAATGCGAAGAATATATTGTTACCTATGTGTTGGGTTCAATATTTGGAGGTCGTAGAGCTTTGTGTTTGTATGCTGATATTAATATTGACCGCCTGCAAGGAACTTTCTTTCCATACCGTATGACTTTGCTTACATGAACAAATAAAGATGACAAACCATGAACCGGCTTTAGGCAGATGGGCCAAGGAATAGTACAGCTTTATTAATAAAAACCTATTTTTAAGAATTACTTCATATGTGTAAAAAACTTGCACTAATACCAGGCAAGGGCTGTCCTGTTTTCCTGTAGCAGTGCAGGAGTTCATGGAGTGTTGCCTGAAGCTAGCTGGTTTTCTTGGAATGGTGAGATTTTTCTCTGCTACAAGCCATGAATCCCAGCGGTTGCGAGATATGTAAATATTACAATTTTGGTTATGATCTTTAGGGAAAACGATTTGAAACTTGATGTGAGCCACTTGATACTGGAAATGGCTGGATTCCTTGCCATTAAGTGTTCAAGGCATAAGGAGTAGCAGGCAGGTAGTAGCTTTCACCATTTACTAGTTCTGAAAGAGTTGGTATGAATAGCACATGGGATTATGGAGTATTCAAAAGACCTTGTTAGGTACCTAGATATCAGCTCCAATTTTTCTAGATGCTCATAGCTAATGGTAGATTAATGATGTATGTGTCTGCAGTCATTCTTTAAAGCAGACATTAAGGCACAGTTGTATTGTGGGTGGTAATTTATCAAACTGAGCTGCTTTTAAATAAAAATTATTCTGTGCAATTGATATGCTTGGATCTGACATAGTTATGAGTAATTCAGATTAATTAGAAGAACATTAATTTTTACATTTTTCTAATTCAAAATGGATGTGCTTTCAAAACCACTATTTGATGAAAATGGGATTAGATAATTTTAGACTTGTTGTATTTCTTAGTTTTACTCAAGTTATCCATCCTCACTTCTAGAGCTTTCCTTAAAAATACCCACCTCAATAAAAAAAAATAAAAAAATCAAAGAAGCCAAACAAAAGCAAACCCCCAAACACCCTTGTGTTTTCCTCCTTGGGAAAAAGCAGGGTTTGAAAAAGTTCCTTATATGCTTGCTTCAGTCTTGGAGAACATATTCTAATCCTCCATTCTAAGAAGAGGGATGATACTATGCCTTTAAGATGATGCCATGCTCTTTCTCAATGTTGTGAATGTAACTGTTGTTCTGTTGTGCTGTATAAATACATTTCTATCATGGTCTTGAAAAGGCAGTGCAATCAGTTAAATCTAATTATGTTACAGAAAAAAGAATTGGACTAATGTGTAACTCCAAAATAAGGTGTTCCATCTCCTGTATGAGAAGTTTTCTTCCGTGCAGTGGTTAGTTTTGAAGTATTCACTATCTCCTTGAGTGAGGAGACTGCTGTTTCAGTTGGTGGGAAAGGTTCAGGTTATAGGACATAGGTCTCCATAACAGAGGCAGACATGGAGTGTCTTATTGTCAGACACTCCACAATGCTGCACAATTTCAATCAACTCCAAACTTCAGTGAAACACCAAATTTAGGATTTTTTTTTCTTTATAAAAAAAGAATGCATACTAGTCACAAAATCCAAGTATCAAATCATGTTCCAAACTCAAAGTTGAGTATTTTTCTAATGAAGCTTAAATTGTACTATTAGAATGCTCTTTGGTATTGAAATATACAATTGAGTTTAATATGCTTAAGTCTTGGACTTAGTGTTGTGGTTTTCCTTTTTTAGAAAAAGATTAAACTTGCACTTTTCTCTCTACTTTTTTCTATATCTAAGCTTTTTGCAGGTGTTTTGGTAGCTCTGCTCTGCTTGTGGTACTAATCCTTTCTCATAGGCTTGGTAGCCAAGACTTGCTATGTTCATTGCACTGAATTTCTCTTTCAGCATCAGCTAAATATAATCACTCCCCTGAGCGGAGCTGGAAATTGAACTTGCCTCCAGCACACTTCAACTTAGTAAATACTGGTGTGATAGGAGTGAGAAAATTAAAAAGGCTGCAAAACCCACTGCTAGTAATCCCTTAATCCAATATTAAGGATCCTGGGTTTGTACAAATATTGAGTACTATCCATGAACATAAAAGCAGCAGTTCAGCATTAAAAGAGATATGAGCACTGGTCTTCTTGGGGGAGACTATGGGGAAAGGAAATATTTTTCTTCCATAAAAATTAGATGTGTGGGTGGCCAGGTAGTATTTATTTGTACCATTATGATAGGGAAATGTATTCGATTCCATATAAGTCTTCCTTTCTTTGACCCACAGCTGTCCTCTGGTTAGATAACATTTGCCTTCTAAACTTTACAGTTGGCTTGAGTTTGATCTGATTGTTTTGAGTTCTTACCAGTGTTGGTTACAGTCTCTCAGCAGAATTTAGAGCCCTGATTCTGCCCAGGAGAAGGGAGGATTTCTCTCACCCCTCATACACTTCAGGCTGTCTAAATCAATATACTTCATTCTGTGGCTATACTCCTGTACTAATAACTAATATTCACTAGTATACTGCCTGGGGTTGAGAACTGCACCAACAGTTATATAGATTACAATTGTATGCATGTAAGCAGAACTACACAGTGAGCAGGTAGAATCTCATTCTGTGAGACATGATCTAGACACCTCCTCAGTCACTTTAAATTTAAAGCATAACAATAGTTCCACTGAAGCAGGATACTGCAATGAGTGCATAATGACCCACTGTGGATATGTTTTGAGTGTTTCACTAGAGTGGGCATAATGAACATCAGACCAAACAGGCTCATTCTCCAGCAACTACCTCAATTTATTTTTTGCATGGGTTTGTCTCCCCCTTGTCCTCCTAACTTGTTACCCACTATATGTTACACATGATCTTTCCTTCTCTGTAGGAAAAGATGAATTATAGGTCATTTTACTGCTTTTGAGTTGAATACAATGTGTGTGTGCAGTTTACTTAGCATGGAATACTGACTTAGTTGGAGAACTGGAAGCATGAAGAAAATTCCTGGAGGGGAGGAAGATAAAGATATGCTCTGTTTGCTTATGCTAGTAAATTTGGATCTAGTTTTGGCTGGACCTTAAGCAGGAGTGTAAAAAAAACCACCAAAACCAACCACACCCCCCCCGCCCCAACAAACTAACTTGATAACATGTCTGTTCAGTTTCTGTATCTTTTTTTTTTTTCTTTCCTTCTCCTAAAATTACTCTGAAAAGGAATGTTTTGTTTTCCAGAATGGGTCTCCTTCAGAAATCTGGTGGGTTTTTGTAGTTTGCAGGCACAGAATATAATGGGATGTTATTAAAAGGCAAGGAAGATGCAAAATGATTTTTCTCAGTAGAGTAGTAAAATGCCAAATAATGTGGATGTGTTTTTATCTCCTGTCAGCTTTCAGATTGTCTGTACTTGCCAAATCATCTTGTGTAAAGCTGGCAGGACTTTTGATTCAATCTGCAAATTTTGATACACAGTTTATTAATAGAGCATCTCAAATCGAACAGAACTTTTTTTTTTTTTTTGGTCTGCAATAATTGGTATTACTCCTGTTTGCACATACAGCTGAGTAGAAAAGCTGTATTCCACTGTTTGCTGCTTTTACACAGCAGTGTAAAACTCCATACAAAGTAAAGTACATCACTAAGTTGTTTAGTGGTGTCAGGTCGCCTAGAAACAAGGCAGTCTTGCAAAATACAGTTTGTGTTGGTGATTACATACTAGCTGCTTTCTCATCCCTTCTATTAATGAATTCATGTCCAATTGTGGTGTTAAGTATGTGTCTCTCAATGAGAGCTTCAAGTGGAGTCTGTAGCTATGATGAGTCTTTAATATAATAGTAAGCAAGCTAAAAAACATAATATAAAAAGCCTGTGAGAAAGAATCTTGTGAATATTGGGGTAAGTCTGTAAGAAAAAAAACTACAAACACCTCATGTCCAGATCCAGTTGGCATGTCAGCATTTTGCCATGATCCCTAGCTCTGGTTCTTAATGCTGTTGTATGACACGGAAAGCAACAAGTGGGGGATGTCAGTAGCTGTATTAAACTGTCTCAGGTTCTCCTCACACACTGAGCCTGGTTTTACTTTCTCTGTTCCTCCAGCACTGCTGTGCTGGATTATTAGGTACATAGGAAACCTGTTTTATTGCTGTTTATTGGCTTTGTAGAGATATCTCTGGAGTCTGTACCAAAGTAATGTGAATGTTTTGTAAACTTTGCTCCAGACTCATGAAAAATTAGTAATCTTTTATTGCATGTTGTCTTTGTGGAGTTCCTGGGGGTACAATGGGATAGGAGAGCAGAACACTGTTTTCCATCATCTGAAATGCCACATTAAACTAAGTTATTAGGAGCAGTCAGGTATCTAAGACACTTGAAAAAATCAATACATTGACGTATTTTTCTGTGCTCCCCAAGACATTAAAATTAAGTCAGATAAGCACTGTCAACTTCAGATTATATTATGATTTGAAGCATGAACATAAAGTTAATATACAGATTTGGCTTCTGACTTTATTCAATATAGTTTTAATTTTAGACATGGAAATTGCATCATCTATTTATTAGTCTTATCAGGCTTTGAAGTAAATAAAAGCAAAATATTTTCCTCAGCAAGATGCCTCCAAAGCCAGAGCCTGCTGCTTGACTGTTGGCATGTTAAAGCAGAGTGCACCTACTCTACTGCTCAGGGCTTTTTGCATATTACATTTCCATGTTTGAGTGACTACCTAACAAATCTTGACTTTAATAAATATGCAAAGAAATGGAAATGTTTGAAAGCCAGCAATTAGACTTTTCCCTCCTGTTTTCAAGCCCCATTTCTACTTGAGCAACATAGCAATCAGATTGTGCCAGACATCTGGGAATTTGTGATGATTTTTTCAGAGTATATGTGGGATATCGTGCATAGTGGTATATCTGACTATGGTGTACAAGCAAGCAGCTATATAGTGATATATTTTGTGTATTTATTTGTATCTGTCCATGGATAAAACAATGTCAATGTTTCTTCTGTGGTTTTTGTCGGTGATTAATTAGTGATGTTAAAACTGAAGTAATTTTCAGTCATGGTTTTTGTGGGTTTGTATAATCTGTTTCTCTAAGTTAGTGACAACTGATAGAATTCTAAATTTTTCTGTATGCTCACTCTAGGACAGGTCAGGCAAAACCAGGTACTGACGATATGGTTTGGTTTTACTGGAAAGTAAGATATATCTTAATGTGAGTTGCAATGATTTAATTGCAGCAGGATCATAAAATATAACTAGCTACCACAACCCTTGCTTTTCTGTCTGCCTGGAAGAGGGGGGTGGTGTCTTTAGACTTTAATGTTTCCAGAGAAGGTACATCTTACTTAAATTTCTGGATGGAGTAATTACTAGCAGTAGAAACAACCAGGCCAGGTAATGGTTTGTTTCCCTACTAGAAAGCTAAGAAGTCTGATAAAAATTGTGAAATAAATCAATGAGGTTCCATTAGCTGTACTTGGTAAAACTTTACTCCATGGCATATGTAATAGTTTTACTTTGCTAGTCTTTTGTATCCATTCAGCTTAGTTTTCTTTCTGACACTTTATATGTAAACATTTTTGTTGTGGCCACCTTGCACTGTATTATTGAGGAGCTCTACTTTTGATGACTTCAGCTGTGATTATGGTAACATAGTACATGCTCTGCTTTTTCTTCCCTTTCTCATCACTGTAATTTGGTATGTTTTTATACCTTGAGATGAAGACATTACTTAAATGCATAAAGAGTTTTTTAACTTGAGTTTGGAAAGTGCCTGAGAATAGTCCTTCTGGGACTTTCTAGTCTTCTGTCAACAGATTCTTAGCTGCTGAGTTTTCCATACTCTAAATTTCTGTCAGATCTGTAGAGCCCAATTCCTAACTAGACTTTCTCTGCTGGACTAGTGCTCTAAAATTCTCTGCTCTAAAATTATGTGCTCTGTACATGACAATGTTTTCCCCTCAGTGTAAATACAGTGGGCATACTGCTAATAAATTTGGGGGCTGTTAGCCACAGATGTTTAAAGATCTCAGCTCTGTAGCTGAGGTATGTAAGAAAACCAGGTTGTCAGTCCCAGTGAGCTTTGGCTAAGTGCACAAGTGTGCTTGGTTGGCTTCCCAGTAATGCATAGACTGTATTTCCCCAGCTGTAGAACATGGTGCAGGAGGAGCAATGAGGTGGCACAAAGCACCCTGGAGTTCAGAGGCATCTCAGAGTCATGGGGTGAAGTCATGGCTCTTTGGTCCCCCTTACTGACCTAAGTGGCCACTACAATGACCACACTTGCACATGTGGCTCTGTTGATCAGAGTTGCTAAATAGAGAACTGGAAAGCATAGTAAGGGGAAGACCAGGTGTGTTTCAGTTGACAAGGCATTTAGCAACTCTGAAGTAAGCTATTTGTATTTAATTGTTCTCATGTACCAAAATGTGCTCTTAAAATAGTAACTCCAGATGTGCTCCATTCCCAGTTTTCCTCATCTTTATTTCATTTTTTTTAAACTGAAAATAGGTAATTTGGAAATTAAGTACTATAACATTACGCACTGATCTGTGACATATATGAAAATCAGCAAAAACATAAAATAGATAACAGAACCTTAGAATAATAGAATACCAGGTTGGAAGTAACCTAAAGGAACCTCTGGTCCAGCCTTTCTTAGTAAAAGCTTGATCTTTTAATGGCCCAGCACCCTGTCCAGCTAAATCTTAAAAGTGTCTAATGCTGAGGAATCCTCCGTTTCCCTGGGAAGATCATACCAATGGCTGACTGTTCTTGTGAAAAAATTTCCTCTTGTGTCATATCATAATGTCCTCAGAATTAACTTGTCTATTACCCATTGTCTTTTCCATATGACTCTTTGTAATAAGGAACATGGTGATAAGCCCCCACCCACCCCTCTTCTCAAGACTGAAAAAAACCCCAAAATTTTACTCATATTGCAGGCTTCCCAGTTCTTTTCATCATCTTTGTGGCCCTGCTTCTGGGCCCTCTCCAGTCTGTCCATTTCTTTTTTGCACAGTGGGGACCAAAACCAAACACTATTCCAGCTGTGGTCCAACAAGCCCTGAGTGGGGTAATGACTATTTTGTCTGCTGGTGATGCTCTTGTTGATGCAACCCAGCATGCTGTGGGGTTGCTTTGTTGCGGAAGCTCACTGTTCACTCCTAACTGCTTGTCTAGTAGAACCCTGACTCAGGGATAGCCGAGCAGGTTACTTGGTCACAGAAGGTGATTAGGTTGGTTAAGCATGGTTCTGTGCTGGCTTTTTCCAAATGACATGCTTTGTTTAGCTTGTGATGGCCCCCAGGGGGTTTTAGTCCATCACTCTCCTAAATCTTACTAGAGTCTTCTGCGATGTCCCTTCATCTCCATGACTTCCCAAAGGTTATGAAGAGTGGCCTCATAATGACAAAAGAAAACTCTCTTTTATACCCTCAGGTGAATAGTTTGTAAATGCCAAGTTCATAGTTCACATGCCAACTCTTCCTTCACTGATTTATTTGAATGGAACTTGTCATTGAAGTCACTGAAGTCCAACAGCTGCAGAAACTCTACATTATGACACAAATATTATGTCCCTGATGAGGCCAGAATCACTTAATAGGTTTCTTAATCACTGCAGTAAAGGAGAATCTTTCTGTTTAGGTAGTTCATTTAACCAAGGAAGATGATCATACAGCAACTACTTATATACCTCCTGGCACAAATTTATGCTAGTGAGTTAATTGTTATCCTCGACATCCGGCCAAAAAAAATTGTCAGCTCAACACACAACAAAATGGAAAAAAGACAAAGAATAATAAATGACCTCTGGAAAGCCTCTTCATTATGAGATTGATGTTTTTATGTCAAAGTCTATCCAGTTGTGGAACATAAAGGTTATAGTAGTGGAAAGGTTGAACTGGTGTCAACAAAGTATGAGCAGACAAGTCCCTGTGAGGCATTATATTCTGCAAAGCAAAGCATGTCTTTGGGTGAATGAGGGGTGCTCTGTTTCTCCTTTTAAACTCATTATAAACATGTAAGAAGTAATCCTTGTTCCTTCATTGATTGTGTGCAGACAGGTTCCAGTGAAATATGAATTAAGCAGAATACCTTTGACAGTAGCATAACTATTGCTAATGAGTAATGTTTTGGATAATTAGCTTCTACCATGCAAGAGAATTCTGTGATTGCATTTGGAAGAGTGCTAGCTAGTAGAGTCCTTCTAAATTAAATTCTGGGTGCATAAATACTTTGTAATCCCTTAGGAAATCATGAAAGTGTTTTAAATGAGATTTTATTAACATGCTCGAGTTCAGAAATGATTCAGATATTATTTTTTCCCTGTCTGGGTGGTACATCCACTTTTGATCTGTCATCACATAATTTTGATTGCAGAAACACTTGTTGGAATCATAATTTAGTTAGTGGACTAGTTGTGGCTGTGCATAAATAACTGTAGGGTCAGCATGTTACAGTTTGTTTCTTTAGTACTGAACCATATTGTTATATGTCTGTCTATGGTGTTTCACGGTAAGTCTCCAATCAATAATTCCTGTCTTTGCACTGGAATGTTGTAAGACTTGGAATACATATATATATATATATATTAAAAATGTATGTTCTTATATATAAAAGCATGAAAATTTTTTTCTCCATTTCTACATTAACAATGATAGAAACAATTTTCATTCCTTGATACATATTCTCTCCCAGCGGCTGTTGATGTAGGACAATGCTTATGACAGACAAGGAATTGAGGAAATGAGACACTGAAGCTTAGATTCTCATTTTCTTTTAAAAATTTCTCTGTCATTAATTTCAATTACCTATATTTTACATAGCTGGGTATAGAAAACCTCTGGCTGAAGAGTTGTATGAAGATCTCCTGTGTCCAAAAGGCACACTTTATTTGGATGGCTATTACTCCAAGTGGGTGCAAAATCTTTTTTTCTGTAAAACTTAGAGATCATTTACTAAATAAAATAACCTCTTCTGATGAATCCTATCAATTCTAAACTTGAACATATATGAATATAGAATTCTAGAAATCTTACAGGAAAACTACTTTGACTTTATAAAACCTACTGCTTCCGTAAAGTGTTTTTTCTTAAATATTTCTTTTAAAATAATGTACAGGAATACAGATATGTAATCCTTATGATAATGACATGTGAGGATCCTTCTTAGTACAATTAATGAACACACATTAAGATTCAGAGTCTCTAACTTCTCAGTCATTAATTTTTCAGACCTAACCTAAAATGAAGACTGCTGTAAGCAGATTGCACAAATCTATATAGTACTGGAAAGAGACCTGACATTTGAATCACACAGCAGGCATTCTATGCTTCTCTGCTCACAAGTGGTAGGTGCAACATTGTCATTTGGACGCTGGCTGAGAAGCATGGTTAAGCAAGCATACCAGCTAGTGGGCCTGGACAGGTGTTATTTTATAGGTCTGAAAGAGTTTAACCTGCTTTTCATGTCTTTGAATTATATATTTTCTGTGACAGACATTTTATTTAGAAGTGAAGAGTAATAGTCATCTGCTGGTACTCCTTTTTTCTCTCTGACCCTACCATAACATATTCTATGAACGATGTTAGCCCATGAATTTTAGCAAACCGAAATTGTGCTCCCTATGCCAGCCTGGTTCTCCAACAAGGGATGGAGAAGGCAATAAAAGCAGTAACAATATCTAATTAGACCACTAAGGACAAACAAAAAGCTTTTAATCTTCTGGTAGTTACCTTCAGCTGGTAATTCTGCACTTTTAACCTTCAACTGAGCTATGGCTAGAGCCATAGACTATAGGGACCCCACTCCATTTACAGAGGAAAACTTTAAAACCCATTTCCTTTTCCAGTACTTTTCCAGCAACTGTCTCAGTCCAGCTCAGTGCTTTCTCTTTCTCTTTTTATTTGTAACTCTAACACCGAGTGGATGCTCAGTGGGCCAGGAGAGCCCAGCTACAGGTTTTGTGTTTCTTACAGAAGCACATTTTTAAGCAGCCCTTTCTTGCATTTGACAGCCACATTGCAGTCCTTTTAGAGCCCCGCTCCAACTGTGGTGCTGTACTTCCTCTGAACTCTCAAGTCTTATTTCCCTGATCCTAGACAGGAATTCTACTCCATCTAAATATTTGATATCTTTCAGAGAAGAGTAAGTGCTACAGGTCTTAAAAGTTCAATCTTAGTTAAAAGCTTTGTAAGATGTAGAAAGGAGAGATGCCTACAAATATGCACAGTTAATAAGAGGTTTGCAAATCCTGTGGTTGTCCGAGAGAGTTTGATACTGGAATAAACAGTAAGAGAAGATGGAATTGCTATGTGATACTGCCTTGTTTTTGATAATGCACATATATGAGGGTAATTTTTAAATTGTTTTCCATGGATTGCTATATTAGAACTAATAAAATATGTCTTGAAGTATATTTTTAACTAGATTCTGAAGACAAGGAGTCTCGGGTCATTCAGGACTGAGTGTGTGACAAGGCTGAGGGGAAGGAGATGGAAGTCTTTAATGTAATCCAGGCTGATCGCATGAAGCTGTCTTTTGTAGGGTAAGCTCTTCTGCTTACCTTGCAAGGGTCCCTTTGTGCATGGTGCGAATGGACTTCAGTGAGGCAAAGATCAGGTTCTTTGCTTTTAACTCCTATATTTGAGTTTTAGCTTTTAAATATTCCAGTGAATCCTGTGTAAAATCAGAAGTGACTTGTGAAAAGACAGAAACGAAGTCGGAATCAGTAAAGCTGTTTAAATATGAGAGACTCTGCTCTCACCAAACCAATGGTTTCACTTTTCTTTCTCTAAATCCTACTAGCTTCTGGGTGCATTGCAGCATGTCCTCATATAGAGTCCACTAAAGTAGTAAAAACTGAAGCGAAGTGCTTATTTGATAATGATGAGAAGAAGGTTTTTGTGTTTTCTTTTGCTTTAGTAGTATCTGAATGAAGTAATAAGATTTGTACTCACTTCATATAGCTTTAGTGTCTTTTTAGCCTTTAATAGATGCAAGTTTTCCATGAAGAGTATACAGAAGCAGTCCAGTAGGCTGCAGGAGATTAAGCATGAAAAAGAATAATTAATTTCACCCCCCAACATCCTTTTTGCCCCTTGACTATTACAAAGATAAAGGGATAGACTGGTTCTTGCAAACCCTTCTTCCTTTGAAGGAAACAGTTTTATACCCTGCCTTTGTGCTGTGTCCCTTTTCAAACTCTGATGCTGAAGATCATGGATATCATCTTACGGATAAAGCATGGTGTTTGGCTTTAGAGTGGAAAGCTTACTGTAGTCAGCCCTTTATATGTCCCTCACAATTTACCAGGATGTAAACATTGTTATAAACCAGCCATGCAACAATTGAAGATGGATGGTCTGAGTCCAACTGAAAATAGTAGGAGAATTTTTTTTAGTCCCAGTTCAGGTAATTAGTTTTTTCTTCACTGGCCAGCACATTAGAAATTATAAACCTGATTTTATACCAAGTGCTCTAAGTTTGTTACCAGAGTGAAAAAACACCTGACAGACAATAGCTCCACTGCAGTGGTCTCAGCTCGCATTCAGAGAATGGGCTCTTGGTGTCAATACATGGAAAGTTGTGTATAAAGAGAAAGCTTAGCCAATGTGTCCATGTTCCACAAAGACTTCCCAGGTACAAATTTGAGCCAATGAGCTAGTAATTAAAGTCAAAGAAGGTTTCTCTTCTGCATTGTGGATTATTATTTTGTGGGAAATATTGCTAATTTACGAACTCCAGTGTTACCAATGCTCATTGAAAAGAAAGTGCAGAAATTCATTAATACAGGAATACTGTATACGAAAGAAATCTTCACTTAGCTGACTAGAAGAAGTCAAAAACATGCTGTATAATCTTGAATTTCATGGTGGCAGCTGAGCTTTGCTTTTTTGCTTTTCCTTCTCTCGAGCTCTGCTGTTTCTGTGCATGATGAGGTAATTACCCATTTCAACTGTTTCTACTTGTACACAGTGTGAAATTCAGTTGTGATAAATATCTAGACAATAAATTTTTATACTAATGCCTAATTATGACTGTCACACCCTAAAGATATTTCTGAAATACTCTATTGGTAATTAACATTGGAAATTAAACAGCAGTCTCAGTGGGAGACTGAGGATTGAATTTTATTTCTGTAGTGTTAATAAATGACAGTAATAGTACTAGTACTGATAATTGGGTGAAAAATTAGTGGAATGGGGGAGAGTAAAGGTAGCAGAGGGAATGGCAAAATGGAAATAATAATAATCCAACTAGAAGAGATTATCAAAAGATTAATGGATTATAATGGTGAAAACTGAGCCTGGTTTTGTGGACTGCCTGGGGTTTCAGTAATTCAGTTAGCAGTAGCACAGTAATTAAAATTTGGGGAAAAATATATCGTTCTTCCATCCAAAATGTCTAGCTGGGTAACAAGGCAACTAAAATCCTGGCAAATACAATCGTACAGGGAGCCCTGCTATCATATTTGTGTAGTGGTTTTCAAAGTGAAGTCCTCAAGTCCTTTGCGAAAGTGAAAACAAGAGGAATTTTTTGAAGATATGTAATGAGCATTTAGAAAATTTATCAGGTGAAATGCATATATGAAAACTGAAACAAACCCCCCCATTATTTTAGTCTGGACCAGTTCTTCTATAACTTCAAGTTTTTATACTACCTGAGCCTGTGTCACCTAAGCTTTTTTCAAATGCGCTATATGTGACCTATAAAGAATTACATGTCCAAAAGATGGACATACTAACTAGCCACGAAGTGAAACCCTTGCAAACTGAAGTTATGTGATGTTCATTGCACTGCTGCAGAGAAGAAATCACTCAATGTCAACAGCAAGAAGGTGTGGCTGAAGTTACATCGTATTAAACTGCCATTTCAATACCTAATATTCAGTAGTCAAAGTTGATATCAACATGGACATAACAGATTTGCCATTTTGATTTGGAGTTGAAATCTGGTTTTCTGTTCTAGTTTTTTATTCTATTCGAAGCCTGTTTCTTCTTATCTTCAGCTGAACAGTGACGTGCCTTGTGTGATACACATTTTAAATTTTTTTGTGTATTAAGTCCTAGTAGACTTTTTACTTGCATATGCATAGTAATGTGAAAGTCATGAACAGCTCTATGAACAAAAGAGTTGGATGATGATTGGTTCATTCAAAAAGCCATTGACAATTTGTAGATGTCTGATCTGTTCTTGTAGAAGAGTTGGATGTAATATCCATTTTTTTCAGCCCTTCTGTGTCATTCTGGAATGTCAAAGATAAGAGGTCAGGAATAAGTCACTTTATTTTTGCTCACTTTATTAATGCTGACAATTTGAGGTAGGACTCTTATAGTGGTTTGGAATAATGTAAAATTGAGAGACATGCTAAAATTTCTCGTGCTTGAGCATTCTGTGGTAGGTATTTTGTCTGAGCTCTGAATAAAGGCTGAGCCTTGATCTAATTCAAGGAGCATCTGGGTGATGCACTCAGTCCCATGTTCTGACTTGGCTGGCCATGTGTAGAGCTAGAAGTTGGACTTGATGATCTTATGGGTACCTTCCAACTCAGGAGATTCTATGATTCTAGTTCCAGACTACTATTTGTGTTTGCTTTAAAGTGGAAAAAACCCAAATCCCTAAATAAATGCCACAGCATGGGACCAAATGTATAGGCACGCTGATTCTCACAAGCTGTTTCTCTCAGGTTTGTCTTTCTGTATCTATTTGCCCATTCTTCTTTCTTTATTCATGAAGAAAAAGCTTTTGTGCATATGTTCTCTCAGCATTAAAACTTGAAAGATTGTATTTTTAATTATTACCCTTGAGCTATTTTGAAGGAAGCAAGGACAATGTTCATGTTTTTACCCAACTAATTTTTGTGGTTGTTGGGGTTGGATCCTCTTTTATTAATTTAAATTTTGGAAAAACTTGAATAACGTTATTCTTTGCTTCTACTGTCTCAAGAAAGGATAAATTTCCTTCTCATGGTGGTTGATACTGTGGATGTAATTTATTTCCTTTGAGGTAGCTTGAGTCACATTATGTCTGAGAGATTTCATGTGTGTCTATTGACATGCTTTTCATTTTTGAAGATTGAAGGGAGGTCTGAAAGCTTGGCCATATAATTAAAATAGCAAACTTTTATTGTGCATTAAGAACAACTATTTTCCACCTCAAGATGTAATGGGGTGCTTTAATACAGTTTTTTTTTCTGGGGGAGGGGAATGAAAGTTATTATTGCTAAATGAAGTATGGCACATAAGTGGATATTTTGTGATGAATATAGGATTTTATTTAAACTGCATGATCCTTGTGATTATGCATAAATCTTAAAAATATGAGTCACTGATGCAGTGTGCTCACTCTGAATCTGTAAACTGTTGAATAATAGCTCCATGATAGCAGATGCTGACTTAGATCCTCAGTGACATGTCAGACATCAGTCTCGGTATGAGTGCTTAATTGCTGCTAGCTTACAGGAAAGCAGCATATTGATCATAGTGCAGATTAACAAAATACCTAAGGAGTGTTTTCTTGCACCCCTCCAAATGAAGCCAAGGGGAATACTATTTCTTATCTCCACATTTCATGATGAAAAGAGCACAAGCTAAAGGTTTAGTTGAAATTTATGAATACAGCTATTCTTGAAAACTCATAACATACACAATTGTAAATAATTCTTAGCTTCTTGGCTTAAGTGGTGAGATCTGGGGTCATCCACTTTTTATTGGTCCATATCTGAAATACTTGTGAAGGGTTAGACATCATCAGCACAAATTTTTACCTTGCATATCAGCTGCAAACTTAACTGTCAATATTTATGTTATATGATTTATGATATAAACTATTTTTGAGACTAGAGGTTTGAATTAGTGCCTGTGTGTATATCCAAACTAGGCATGTACTTTGTTCCTTTCTTGAAGTGATACAAAATCTACTCGCATCTCAATGGCTATGACTTGGATTCTATTCAAATGTAGCTTAATAGAAAATCTCCTTTAAAATTAAAGTTCAGCCTGCATGCTGAATGACAACACAAAACCTTAAAAGCTCCTGACAGCAAATAATCTAGAAATAACTCTAAAGTTGATGGATTTAGAAAGGAAATAAAAAAAGCATACTGACTTTTCAGACTACTGATATGGCTGAAGGAAAAAACAGTCTTTTCAAAGAAAAGGCAGAGAGGAAGACAGGGAAGTTCACTCATCTTGGTTCTTTCCAAATATTACCTTTCATGCACAAAAAAAAAATCCATGTCTGATATATGTCCCCTTCACTCTCTTGCAATCATTAAAAATAAATTATATATATGGATATATATACGGATATCCTCCATAGCAATTAGATCACCTGCTTCTGAGCTGCTCTGTTGGTGCTTCTACTGTGAGTCTGGAATGAAGTCCTTTTTCAGGTGTATATTTGGGTAGAGGAATGCATGTGGAGGAGTGCATCTCCTAAACACAAGATAAAACACAAGACAGGTTTTATCCAGAGTGCTGGATGACCAAGGAGAGAATGTTTGAATCCTACCTCTGATGGTAACACCAGGCTTAATATAAACTAGTGCAGTCTGCGATCTCACATGCCTGGCAAGTGTGGGTGGTAAAATCTGCAGCAGTATAAAGTATCATGTTGATCTAACTGGGATCCTGTCGATCTAACTGGGATCCTGTCACCATTAAAAGGATTTTTAATGGATCCTAGATAGCCACTGTTCAGAGAGTTTTATGTCCTCGACTGACTACTNTTTTCAGGTTACTCTCCCAGCCCAGAAGAAACCTTACTTTAACCGTTGAAATTTATGCTTGTAATACAGTAACTTCACAGCACAGTCTCCTCATGAAACTCAGCAAGGAGTTCTGCATAAGAAGTTATTGTGAATTCACTTCTTTTCAGCCTTTTTCCTGTTAGCTTTGCATTGAAAAATAGGAATTGCTTATGGGTCAGAACCACTCTTGCCTATATCTTGATACACTGTTAGATAATGCAAATGAAAAATCAAACCGAATGTAGTAATTTACCTTATGAAATGAGTTAAAATGTTTTCTGCTCTTTTTACTTTGAACCTGGAAGAGCTCATTTCTAGTTCATATTAATTTGGGAGATCTGGAAGGGTTTTTTTCTGTCTTTTTAGGGATACAAAATTGATGTTCAACTAAAGAGGCTTTATCTTTTTCAAATATGTAGCAGTTTCTGTCCACTCAAGCCTAAAATGTGGGTAAAATAACTTTAATGTGGCAATCTGACTACTCCAGAAGCAAACAGGCCCTCGAGATTTAAAACTTAAAATTAGTGGATAGTGGATAGTAAATCTTAATAAGTTATCCATATTTTAATGTAAACTTCCACTAAGAACTCCACCACCACCATTACCCACTGCACAAGCAAACAAAAATTAAACCCCAAACTAATGAACTACTGTTGACTTAAACTTGAATTTGATGTGATATTCTCTATAAACTGATATTTAGGAAATTGCTAGTACTCATAACTATTTTTTGTGAATTTGTAATGAAAAATGAGTCAACGTAGAGCACAATTTTCTGTTCATCACTCAGTATTGGCGACATGACAGTCACGCAACTAAAATAATTCTGAGTGTGATTATTTAAAACCATTATTGCCAGAGTAAGCAGAAAGTGTCTTTAGCAGGTGGAATGAACTAATTTTATTTGGAGGTGTCTCAGGACATAACACAAAAAGTACCTCTATAAGAACCCATTACATCTTATATTTGTATACTATATAAACATTAAGGATGACCATACAGGATAATGATCATGTTAGAAATAAGTGTTGGCACATAGACTGAGACCATTACAGCTATTAGTTTAAAAAGCTGTAGATTTTTTCCAATAATTTATGCCAGTATGTGTCAGGGTAAAAGACAAATGTACTGCCAAACACTTAATGTAGTAGAAAGCTTAAGTCTTTTTCCTAGTTAGGTCTCTGATACTGTTTCTAGGAAAAAACTTAATTATTTTCTCCCTTGGAGTCAAATTTCTGAAAACTGACCAGTGCTGCAGTGGTGACCAGACCTTCGGCTTCAAGGATCTTCTGAAGATTTTTGTGTATGAGGGTGCTGAAGAGTAAGAAAAGAGATTGCTTGTTATGTTTGTTGTCTACAGCCTGACTTTTAATATGCATAGTCTTTAAAGGCTAAAACTCTATTCTTCAAAAAGTCCATAGAGTACACCTTTAAAAGGTTGCTTACATTGTTTGGAAGGACACTTCCCTCACTGCAGGAAATGCCACATGAAATTCCATGGGGTTTGCTGTTCAATAAACAGGTTTAGAAATTCACAAGAATCCTCTATCCTTGGATGTTCTCTGAAAATGAGGAGTCAGGACAGTGGAATAAACAGGTAACCTGTAAACCCAGAATCTTGCAAATAGATTAAACCCCACAGAAGCTAAATAGTTTTTCACCTTGCAGCCAGGAACAGCTCTGTGGAAGTTACATTAAAATGGTGTAATAGGTAAGAGGAAAAATTAAACTGATGTTTTTCTTAGAGTTTATTTTCAGAGACCAAGAGCTGGAGTATCAGGTTGAATTTTCATAGCCAAAACATACTTTTTAAAGCTATGCACTTTTGTGATCTATTTTGTTATATTGTTTTAACCTCTTTTTTGGATATGATTTATTATACCTTAATACCTATAAAAATTTTTACCTTTTCCATTAAAGCAGCAGACTAACATGTCTACTGATGGTAGAAATATTACATAAAAGCGTAAAAGTGTTAAATATAAAAAATGCAGTAGAAATTTTATATTCTTGCTTTGAGTGCCGCTACAATGTCTCTAACCTCAGCATTTTTTTGACTTACATTGAAAATCAAACAATTTGTGAATAATGCCTTGCATATCATGTATAAGTAGAGACTTTTCTTCAGAAAAGTCAGTTGATCAGTATTTGAATATTTGTAGAAAGAAAGGTGTAGACTTTTAAAAGTATGAAGAAAATAAATGTCCAGGTGATACCTGATCCTTAAATTCACATTGTTTGTTCTCAGGATACTCTGAATTCGGACTTCTGGTATTTTCTTTTTGGAGAGAAATAGAGATGAGACCATTTTCCATAACAGTGGAGGATTAATTGTATGTTTCTGATAGCTATGAAACATGTAGAGTGGCTTTATAGAGGGAGTGAGGGTTTTAGAATGCACCATATGATACTATTATGCACTCACCAGGATACATCCTGACTTATTTCTTTTCTTATGCTACTTTCCCTCCCTATTTCCCAGGTGCTTTTATTTTGCAGAGTTGAATACAAGAATTCTTTGCTGTATGAATAGATGAACTGCTAATCTGTGAATTTAACAGGTCTGACATTTCAAATATGGTGTTTATGAAAAAAAGATTGAGCAAGTAAAAAAGTGGTATTAGAGAACCTCATCAAACTAAGAGGCAGGCTACAGGTTTTGGGTACTGTAATAGTAAGAGATTTATACTTTGTTAGGGATTTTGTTTTTCTGAAGAGCATTTCAAGACAAATGTACCAGTTTAGACTTTTGACACTAATTCATCAGAACTAGAAAATATATTTTTTGAATAATAAAAATTCAATTTGACAATAGATGAATCATAAGGATTAAAGCTAAAATTTGTAAATGATAAAATTTAAAATGATAGACTGGAGGTTACAAATGAATTGTTCATAGACAACAGTGCTGAATGTTTTTCAAAGGCAATTTAGGCAGGAAACATAATGGATGTTCGCACAAAGTAGCTCAAATCTTATCAGAATTAATCAGAAATAATACTGAATGATAGTATCTTAATTAAAATAACTCAGTTACCAACTGTCTAATTTTATGAATCTAAAAAACTCCCATGAGAAGGCCTAGAGCTCATATTCCCGAAGACAGTAGTTTTCTATCTTTATTTAGAAGTGACATGTTTTAGTCAAGTTTTTCTTGCCTTTTTTCTTGCTGACACATCACTGTATCTACATAGAACTGATTTGAAGGGAGAAGAGAGTGAGATGATAGTCTCTTTTGAATACATTTATTGATTTCAGACTATATTATATAATTTTCTGCAGAACAGTGAAACAAAACCCTTTTAATCTGTTTATCTTTAATTCAAAATCACTGTAATAGGAATAAAAATAGTCTGATTTCACTTTAAAATCTTCATGACCAAAACTATGGCTGGTACAAGGAAATGTCTGGATTATACAAGTTGGGACACACTGGAAAACAAAAGGAGTCTGTCCTTGAGATCATGTGGGAATTCTCTCTTGTCTTAACACTATTTCATGGAGTAGAGACTGACCAGGAAAAGCTAGTGTGTCACTGTAGAACCAGCATCATTTAGTGAATGCCTCAGGCTTTTGATGGTTAGAAGAGAAAAGCAACTCTAGCTTTGAAACGCTAAACTTTTTAGCTCACTGCCTGGTAGACTGGCTCTCTGTATTGGTTTGGCTGGGATAGACTTAATTTTCTTCATAGTACCTTGTATATT
>VXBZ01001844.1:252889-277409 GCA_013399135.1 Heliornis fulica | reverse complement strand
GGAGAGGACAGGTATGGTTGGACTCTGTGATCTGAAAGGTCTTTTTCAACCTGGTGATTCTGTGATTCTGTCATCTGTGCTGCAACCAGTGTTGATAACACAAGATTGTTTTAGTTATTGCTGAGCAATGCTTACACAGTGTTAAGATGCTTTTCTGCTGCTATTGCCACCCTTATAATGAGTAGGTTGGGGGTGCATGTTGGGAGGGGATGCAGCAAGGAGAGCTGATGCCAAGTGGCCAAAGGGATATTCCATACCATATGATGTCATGCCTGGCATATAAAGCCGAGGGATATTTACATTGCATATAAGAGGAAATGCTAAATATAATATTTAGAAGATAATCTTTAAAAATATAATCTGAAGGTTGCATGGTTATGAAACTATCTCTCCTTGTTTCAACATTAAAGCAACCTGGTTTTTTGTCAATAACAATAGTTTACTTCTGATAGATAGGCTGAGACCAATGTTCTCACAGTATGTGAAAGATGGATGTTTTTAAGCATACCCATAATGATTTGGAATGTGGGGGGAAGTTGTTGGAGACATGCAGTCTTAATATGAACAGAAGCACTTGATAGGGCACATAAGTATTCCTAGTGCAGCTATAAGATAATCAATCATTAATAATGCAGTGGATCCAAGAGTTTTTTTTTGTTAAAATTGATATTTGTGTGTGGAAGATTTTCATTATACTGGTTAAGAAAATGGAAATTTGTTGGAGATTTACCATAGAATGGTTTGGGTTGGAAGAAACTTCAAAGATCATCTAGTTGCATACTCCACCTGTCATGGGCAGGGACACCATCACTAGCCCATGTTGCCCAAAGCTCCATCCAACCTGGCCTTGAACGCTGCCAGGGAGGGGGCAGCCACAGCTTCTCTGGGCAGCCTCTGCCAGGGCCTCACATCTGTAGGTGTCCAGACAGGTCTTGAATGTCTCCAGAGAAAGAGACTCCACAACCCCCTGGGCAGCCTGTCACAAGTTCAGTCTGTCACTGTAGATGAATGAACACTGAGTCAATTTAAAAGCTCATATAAGTCTGTAGCTGTCACAGCTATGACATTCCAAACAAACGCTTTTTAAAATACTTCTGTTCCATTTTCATTTTCACTAAAATCAGTCAGCATTGAGAATGCTCTGCTCTTTATGGAGATACTGTGAGCACAGCAGGCATGTTGTCAGGAAACTTCCTACGTTATTACATGCATGACTAGTTTAATATCTGCTGTTTTCAGGTAGCAGGGGTGAATTTTGTGAAATCCCAAAAGCTAGGATGCAGATCTGAGGTATTATTTAATGAAAAAGAATAATAATGTTGTCTGTATAGTTCTGTTTTGCATCTTTGGAGGAGGGAGGCAGGGGATCTTGTAAGGGAGAAGGTGAGGGAACCATTCTTCTTCCAGCTCTATTTTACTCTGCAAGGATATTATCTCAGGAAGAGGTGAGGAAGTGCCAGAAGAAGATTTTTAATGACAGGCTGAAACTTTATGGCTGCTGTTCAGTGCCTGCTGTTTGGCAGTAGGATAAACTTATTTCTAGTTTTGCATGTTTGAAGAGTACCTTCACTAATAGTTGTTTTTCCCAGAAGAATAATTTCAGCTGACTGGATAACTGTTTAGAACCATGTGAGCTGTTTGGTTTCTGGATCACAGAAATAAATTAAGCTAAATTAATTTTAAGCTAAACTTAATTTTAGCTAAATCAAGCTAAATTTTAAATTTAAGATAATTTTGGGGTGCATTAGTATATTTGATCTCTCCCAGGTAGAGGCAAATTTAATTCTTTTTGAATGGTTTCAAAGAGAAGATAAGCCTCAGAAAAACATGTTGAAATTCTTCATACTGATTGCACAGCTTCTGTAATTCAGAGGAAGTAGTGAATTTATTATTTAGCTTTGCTTTTGTGCATGACTTTTGCTTTATCTATTCAACTACCTTTACCTCATCCCATAGTATTTCACATTTTTACTTTCTTGATTGTTTTGCTCCATCCTGCAACAGGAGGAGTGAGCAGCTATGTGGTGCTTAGCCGCCAGGTGGGGTTAAATCATGGTACACATGGCAAGTTTGTCTCATGATAACTTGTAAATGTGTTTCAATACTTAAACTAGTCTAGCAGGGTATAACATATATTTTGAAGTTGTATTCTAATAATTATATAAATGTTAATGACAGGCTAAAAAAAAAAGTCTTGTAGGCTCAGTGGTTTTCAAATGTTTTCATGGAATTAACTTTGAAGCAAGCGAAAACCAGTCACTTAAAACAAGAAGTGGAATAACAAACTTAAAGTAATTCTCATAAGAAAGTCCATTCAATAGTATTCTTAAAGCTTATCTTAAATCTACTGTGCCCAATTAAAAAAAAAGCATTTGTCAAGTTCCATGTTGTGAAAGAAACTCATGCTGAGGCAAACAGACATGAAGAGAAACAGCAGCTGATGTTCTATCACACTTATAGGTTTTTTTCTGAGTGTAGCAGTGGTGACTTTCCCTTGGTTATTAGACTTTTTCTGTTGTAGGACAGCAGCCCCTTAGGAACTAGATTTGTATTGTTTGTGCTTCTGCCTTCCTGTTTGTTTTCAAGCTAGTTCTTATCTCCATCTCAGTATGTTCAATATTTCAGACTTATTTTTTTCTGATTTTTCAATCATAGTGTGTGTTTCTTCCCTTCCTCTTCAGCTTCATACATTCTATACTGAGACAGAAAAAGACTATTCAGAGTTTTCCTGGCAGAGTGTGCTTAGCTGTTTTGTTTAAGTATGTATCTCAACAATTATGTTTCTGAAACTTAAAAGATGGGACAAAATAGATTTTGCTATACACTTGCATAACAGTTTTGCATACTGTTTTTTATAAGGTGACTATAATGCCTGTGCCTGCTACACGATGCCAAATACTGCAAAAGTGATACTGGAAAATTCAGATGTGAAAATAGAAATATTTAAGCCCCTAATTCAGTAATAGTATGTACTTCTGTGTATGACACCTGTAAATTATGACCTGCTAATATATCCAAACATATCTGCCAGAACACCCAAATATGTCAAATATAACCATCTGTTTCTATCTAAATACTGGAATCCTGCACTGTGTTCCAAACATGCCAGCAGCTGACAAGAGTATTTTGCAGCACGGCTGAGGCAGATGGCAAAAGCAGGTTCTTGTGCTGGTGGGTGGTATTAGAGAATGCTCAAAGAAAAGGCAGTGGGTCAGGGAACAGCTGATGGAAGCTTGGACTTGTTCCTAGTTCTGCTTCAGTCTCTGAAATGGGAAGAGGGAGAATAGACATAGAGGGACTTTCTGTAACTTCTAAACTCTCTCTGTTTCTAATAAAATAACATTAAAATATTTTTCAGTGCATAAAGGATAAAATCACTTTTACTTTATAGCAATGCAGACCTTCTAGATTAAGAAATTGATTGGTCATATACCCTGGAAAAGGCTCTGGCCAAAGTAAACTCTCTATTCTAAAATGTTCTTTATATGAATATTGATGGAAGCTTGAGTCCAGTTAGGGCTGATGGGACTTAATTTATAAAAAGCACACCAGGGATCACCTCCCAGTGTTGGAGGCTAGTTAGGAGTTCAATCACTTGTCACAGTTAATCCAGAGGAGAAGCTGCTGTATGAAATTTAATTTCATGTTATAACATTGGTTTGATATTTATCTGCCTTGAGTGATGTACAAAGAGGAAAAAATGACTTACGGGTATAATAGATGTGAAACTTTCTTCCTGTGGCAGTGTCCTGGTTTTGTTACTGGTTTTTCATTGATATTTAAAATGATGGGAGTCCTCCCAACCAGAAATGATAAAATTATTAATTATTGAAAGGAAATTCACTGGAAGACTTTAAAAGTGTAGGGTTTTTTTGCCAGTTTTGATATTCCTGACAGAAAAAAATTGATGAGATTAGTAATTTGATAATATTTAGCTATAAAGAACAGACAGAAGTCCACAGGTTAAAACATGAAATTGCTTTAGTGCACAGAAACAAAATTTGAAGCAGACTAAACTGGGTTGTCAGTTTAAGTGATATACAGCCTGTTCTTTTTGTGTCAGGTTACATCTATATACTTTATATTTGAATATTTGAACTGTGGAGTGCTTAAGTGTATATATCATTATGAAGAAATGCTCAATATCAGGTAAAGTAGTAGACTAATTGGAAGATGAAAGCCCCGAGCGTGGAAAAAAAAAAAAACAAATCCCAAACCCAAAACCCTGATAAAGCACATGCAACATCAAAGTAACCTTGTTATATTTCTAGATCAGTTACCCAGCTTAAAAGAATAGGAAAATTGAAAAAACCCAAGTGCTGAGAGTGTTGCTGTTGTACTGCAGCAGATGCTCGTATGTCATCAAACTGGTTTCCAGCTTAAGTTCCAAATAGCATTAAAACAGTACAACAGGTCAATTTCTCAGTACCTCTAAAAAGGAGGAAATTAATAGTTTTTGTGTATCAAATCCAAGATTATCTTAGAAGCTTTCTGTATCTGACCATATCTATATCAGCTTAAATCTATTGGGAGAATTTTCATAGACATATAATGTAATTGTACTAGATATTTGTAACTGAAGCAACTACATATAATAGTATTATTAAAGCACCTTTTTGAAAAATCTTTTAGTAAGTGGACGGAAATAATTTTTTTACAGACTTTATTTGACACTCATAACTCAGTGGGAAAGCCTTCACTGCAATGATTCTTATGTGCAGCATGTGTAAGCATGTAAAGCATGTGTACAAACATTCAAGACTGAATATGTTAAAAGGCCGGGCCAAAATTTTGGTCTGCTTTTACTCCTGCAAAAACAATTTGTTTTATTGGTCTATTTTAAGAATTGTTACTCCAATTACAAAACAAATGACTGACAAATATTAAATATATTTCCTGAATATTCTTAAATTGCATCAGGTAGCTTAGACTCTATTCTGCTTTAATATACAGACAGTATGTCCCATCCTAAAATAGACTGTACTTACTAGTAGCCTAAGAAATGAAAGAAGTATTAGACAAGATGCAGTTTTAACCTTGATTTCAGAAAAACTGAACACTTTTTGACACAGGAAGTATCTGTAGTTAAACATCTATAATGTTTTATGGAAGAATCCCAAGAAACTGATTCTTCAAAATCTATGTATATGTTATAAATTTATATTATTTAGTTTTTTAAATAATTCAGTATTGTCCTTTCTAAGGACAAGGCAAGGTTGCACTCCAAGATGGCCTTATCTATATACATACATTGCTATAACATAATTGAACCCAAAAGATGTGTCAGTCTCTGGAAAGAATCTTAGTTTGCTCTTAATACTTAAATTCTTTTGCATTAAAGAACTCATTGCAAAAGCTATTTTCTATCTGATGTTCTTCCAAATCGGATGATGGGAAACTAGTAGATGTATTGATCATATATACTAGATTTTTTTTCTTCTTGATATCTTTAACCTTTCTTTTATGTACTGGTGAAGAGAGAAAAGGTGAGCAGCATATTAAAAGTATCACTCACAGGAAGAATATTTATTGCAGAATATAGACAGAAAATGATCTCACTAATCATATAAGCTACTATGGGGCATCTAATCTAAGATGCATCTTTTCAGTTAAATATTTTTGTAAATTTTTTTCAGTTGATTATTTTTGCATTATATTATTTCATATGAAATTTAGAGAGATTCAGTGCCTGTAGCATTTCTGTAGTCCACAGGGAAGATGTTTGTGGGTTTTATTCTTTTTGCAATTACCCTTTACTCCCAGGTCTTGAAACACTTGGAGTAACTGATGAAAATATAAAATAATTTTGTTAGTGAAGTTTCTGTATATGCAGGTTTTGTAACAGCCCAGCTCTTATTCTGTGCTATGGTGTGCCTAAAGGAAGGCTTTGGATTTTTACTTAGCTTGAAATTTTTCAAGATTTACCTCTTAACAGTCTGATGGAGGTTCTAATTTCTTCATAATTTAAAAGATAAAGCATCACAACTAAATACTGCCTTTTTACTGCTGTGCTTGGAAGACAGCATATTCTGGAGAAAATGTTGTCAAGTTAATGTATTTGTTCCGTCTTTTAGACTGTTACTTCCCTGGAAGTTCTGGAACAAATGCAAAAAAACTCACTGCTCTTTCAATCAATGAAAATTTATTTTCCAAGAAAACTAGCCTTAAAGTTATGGAAATAATTTATTCTCATGGAGATGCTTTATAATATTTTCTCCTGTGAATTATGTAGGAGGCATCTATAGGAATTTATTTACTGCTTTTCCTAGAATATTTTTCCAAATTACTGAACAGCCGTCTTTGCTATCAGTATTTGATTCATTCAAAATAGTAACATACCAATATCAACTTGCTGAGCATGCATTAGTTTGCAGTGAAATTACTTCATTCAGGTTATAGAGGGCAAGAAAACTTTGTGTTTCTCTAGAGACTAAGACTAAACTAAGCCATGAAGCAGAGCAGAAAAATATAGGCAGTGTGTTTTCTGGCAGTGACACAGGCTGCCCAGGGAGGTGGTTGAATCACCATCCCTGGATGTATTTAAAAAACAGGTATGTGAGGTGCTTAGGGATATGGCTAAGGAGAGGACAGGTACGGTTGGACTCAATGATCTGAAATGTCTTTTCTGCCCTAGTCATTCTGTGATTATCTTATGGCATGGAACAGTACAAGTAGAGTGGTTACTCAAGTTTTGTTGAGAAACAAAAGCCTAAGACAAGGGCATAGGCTCAATTCACAGCTCAAATGTATCAAATAATTTTCTTCAAATGAATTGTGTGAACCAGCCTCAAAACTGCTTTTTGAGAAGTAAATGGGGTAGAATTTGAGAAGCCAAGTGGCATGTGAAGATGATGTGTATATTTTTTTAAGTGATGCTATAATTTTTAAATCTTCCACCACTATTGTAGCAGTGCAGTGCTGACCAGGGACTGTCAGCCTCATTCAGTTCCAAAATGGAACAGTCTTACATACATCTACTTTATGTGGTTCATGGTGACAGAAGAGGGTTACCACACTAACTCAAGGCAGCGCGAAGCCTCAATGTTTGTTAACACAAATTTATCTTTTGTTGATGAGTGAGAGGTCAAAGAACTCTTACACTATGACTCCTAACAGTTCTCAGCTTCTCTATCTGTCCCTGCCACCTCCTGCAGTTCTGAGACACAGCATCATATTGTCCCACCAACTGGTGACCTCCATTTCCATCCCATTTCCCAATCTGCACTACCAGCTTCTGATCAAAGCCTGTTTTTTTTCACACTATGTTCTTGCATCTGTATAAGCCCTGTGGAGGCTGGGTGCTGATCTGAGAGCTGGTGCGCGTCTGGTAGCAAACCAGGCACAGCTTTTCATATATAGGGTTACCTGTAGGGCTGGCAGACCAACAGGAAAATAAAAATCAGAAAAGAAAGAAAATAGCTTTAAAAAATAGTCCAAGATTTGATTTCCAAAAGCAAGATTTTTTCAAGAATAAGCATGTAGCTAGTGAGTTAGAGAATGACACACTAGTGGTGGCCATTCATTCAACTAATTGACTTGTCAATATTATTTTCTTCTTTTGAATCTTTTTTACTTGCTAGCGTATAAAAACCTGAGAAACTAGACACAACCAAAGTGACCCCTGAAGTAGGATGCCATATTTACAGACAATAATAAAAAAAAAAAAAAAGCAGAAGGGACAGTTTTAATTATGCAGGGAAGTAGTGGACCTAATCTGGTGTTTGCTGTAGTCGTCTTAGTTTTGAAAGGCTACATGTTCTGTCCCTCATGTCTCAGAAGTGCTTGTTAGCTGGATAGGCAATCCTTAGGACTCAGTGGATGCGTGTACGTAACTATGAGAAGATTCAGACAACAGCTATCCCAGCTGACTGCTGGGAACGTTGATTTGGGGACTGTGATTTGAGCTTTGATAACAGTGCTACTTCAGCTGTTTTAACCGTGCATCTGCTGCTGCACGGATTTTGTTTTTGCCTTTATCACCTGCTTGTTAATAGAACCGATCTTGTCCCTCAATCTTTTCTTTCGGGGGGGGAGGAAACAACCAAAACGCCTCTGCTCAATTTAAAACACACACACACACACACACACACCCACACCCCAATCAAATCAGCTTGTTTGGAAAGTGCCTGCAGAGATATCCTTTCCAACAGTAGAGACAGGAGACACTTTCTTTTGGGTTTTTTTTTGGTTTGGTTTGGTTTTTGTTTTTTTTTTTTTTTGCGGTAGTGGTAGTTCAAATGCAAGTCAAGCATTTATTGTGAATGACACAAGTTATTTCTTAGTTGGAACTTGACCTTGGACTCGGAAACAGGTTTGGTTTTTTTTCATGGTTAGACATTGGAAATATAATCCATTTTCTCATATTGTACTATTTCCCTTCTCTACACAAAGAAATGCAGAATCCCTCTGTTTCATGTAACCATAGAACTATAATTGCAACAGTCAATTAATTCAGAATTGTAATGTAGGAGGAAATAATGAAAAAGTTGTTATTCCTTGGTTTGAACTAGGATTTTGAGTCTGAAGCCTTTTGAATGCTTGCAAGTTCTCTGTCAGTTTAGGCTGGTTGTTAGTCACTGTTAACTGTCAAGAGTCCAGGTCTTGACAAGTTGGTTTGTAGAGTTCAGTAAGTAGCAAAGTTGGTTAGTTTACTGTGAGGGAAATCCTTGTAATGCTTTGTAAGTACTGTAAGCATTTGTAGCAAGTTGCTTTGTTCTTTGTGTAAAATTCCCTCTTCCTTAAACCCCAGACTTTGGAAAAAAATAGACGTCTCCAGAGATGTGTGAAATTAAAGACAACATGTTAAAGAAACATTGCAGGTATGTTTCTGTTTGTTAACATTGGTGAGTTTGAAGTCCTCATTTATATGGATAACTTTTACTGTCCTGAGGAACTGCGATGACATCAATTTATCCTTGTTAATTAAAACTGCCTGTAGACTGACTGGGTCTTTAAGTGCATCCTTAAGGCTATATTATCGTGGATTTACTATTGATTCTAGATGCCACCTAGACTCAGCAATGACACTGTAATATAAAAAAATGATGCAAGGAAAGGGAAATGATTGCTTTTATGGATTGCAAAGAAGAAAAATCTCTGTAACACAGTAGATGATATTTTTCTGTATAATTAAGTTCCAGGGACTTAAGGTTTATTGTAAGAACATGCTTTTAATTTTATGACAATCAATATGCAGTGAGTAGAAGAACTTAATTAAATCATTTAGCTCAGATTGTATTGTTGGCTAAGTCTTGGCTTGAGTGATATTGGATTTTGCACTAAATAAGACATTTTGGAGGGGGTGTGGTGGGTGGGAGCCGATGCTAGTGGATGCTGAGATATGGAAAAAACTTAAAAGTACTTTTTTTTTTTCAATCTTTAAGATAAAACCAAAGTTGGAAGTAATCTCAGCTTTGCGCAATATTTCCTAATTGAAGAAGCTTGTTTAAAATCTACAGCAATGAGAATTAACTTTTCCTCAGCTATTTAGTGGCAGGGTTAATCAATCTTTTTGTGCAAGTGTAAAAAACATGATTTGAAGGCATTTTTTAACTTGAAAAAGGTAACCAGATAGGAAAAGGCTATCTGTAAGATTATTTATGTGGTAGTTATAAATACTCTTTGGGCTGTGGGAGATATTATCATTGGTGGTCTAGTGCAGAATTTCTTTGGTTCTAGAGGAACACAAAAAAGGATAATTAAGAAGCTTATTTGTTACAGCAAAATCAGATTCAGCAGGTAGTTTAACACTATCACTGCTGAAGATGGCCATTTTATAGCTCTACACATGTGTTAGTTAACATTTATCTAACAATGCTTGTGATTGTCAAAAAGTAGAAGTGTAGCTGACATATTGTTAGTCTGTCCAACAAATGTTGAAGAACAGCTGTAGACTGCCAAAGAAATAGTAAACTATGGGAAACATTACTCTAATGGGAGAGATTATGACCACTGACCCTTGGACCACCCACCCTAATTACACCACTGACTTAAAGAACAATTAGGCATGTGCATTACTTTATGTAGGAGGCAAAGGTTTTTAACCAATAACATAAGGATAAAAATACACATGTATAAGAAACATGAGTATGTTAGCTGTATAAATAACTACCTGTTTTGAGATTTGGGGTGTGCTGTCTTGGAACAGACACCCATATCTTGCAAATATGCAATAAAATACCTTTGCTCTCTGTGTATATCGGGATGTTGTACACTAGGTAAACAAACCCCGTGTTTGGGGACAATATATCTCTAAACTTGACTTTACTTGTAAGTTAATGCCATGGATACGCGCGATACCACAACCCATTGTTCTGTTAGGCTATTTGCCGTATTCCTTCTTCACACACTTCTTTCTTTTTCCCTCAGCAAGTGTATTACTGTATTCTGGGAGAGCAGGCTAAAGCCTCTGCTGGATTCACTCTTGCTTCTTGCCCCATAACTACTATTTTGTGTAAGAGAAATGCTTTTTCCTATGAAGAGTGATTTCTACTTAATAGCCATCAGGTTTGTTTGTCTCCTCTCTTCTTAAATGCAGATTATCTTGGATGTCAGGTCTCGCACATCTCATTGTTGTGTAAACTCGTAAAACGCCATTCAGTTCTCCAATGCTGTAGGTGGTACAGGACAGGTCTCTGGCACGGAAAACGGTAGCTAAGCAGAAGTTGTCTGCAGAGTGTGGATTCATACCTGAGAAGAGTGGACTACAGTAAGGTGGTGAGGTGGAAAGGAGCTCCTTCTTCTTGTACCTCTTTTTAAATGTGGGTTGGTTGTTTTTTCAGTAGTAAAACTAATTTCCAGAGATGTTCTTCCAGGCACTTCTGTAGCAGTATTTGCATACTTCCTTTTCTTTCCATTGCATTGGAAAGCACGTTATCTAAATCTTTAAGGCTGCCTTCCACTCCATGCTACTCATTGAGCTCAGCTTCAATCACCCTACATATTCTGTGGCAGAATCCTGGAAATGGAAACCAGGAATTATTACTATCCAGTCTGAAAAGATATTGAAACTTGATTATCTTAAACTCTTCCTTTGTTCTCTCCAAGGGCTTCCTTGCTATGAATTCTGATAAGGACTTCATCATTTGTTTTATTTCTTCCTATATTTTCTTTATTTACTATTTATGTAAATGTTGGTCCCATTTCCAATTTCTCCGAGGTAGGGTAAGTTCAAGTTACAGCTTTTTCTTTTGTCTTGGAAATGAAATCCTTGCTTCATGTGAAATCCCGGCTTTGTGTTTAAAAAAATGCTGTTACTCTTATTCTCTTTTGTGAGAGAGAGGTTAAGGTGTCTCTATCATTTATGGGGGAGAACACTTTCAATTCCTTTATATGATTGTGGTGGCAAAGTCTGTCCCCTGATGCTTCATAGGAAATGAATGAGCCTGCTTTTAGTGCCAACAGAAAGTTAAATGTCATTTATGGGCAGTCACAAAGCCCTAGATGATGATATATTTCCTGAACACCAGAGAAAGAAGCATTTGCTGAACTGCCATGCTTGTGATTGGTCTTAAACAGGACATAAACCCAACTTCATTTAGCAGCTACTATTTCCTTCCAAACTGTTAATTGCCGTACTGTTAAGTTACCAGAACGTCTAATATACCATCCCTGAACTACAGGTTTCTTGAAGAAAATGGGATATGTCTGCAGACCTCCAGGCCTTCCCCCTCTCCCCCTCCAGCACTAGCATTTTCAAACTCACCTTGGTAACCTGATAGGGACTAACAATGGTCGGAATGTGTGTGGTGCATTTCCAGATTGCTTCTGAAGTTTAGGCACCATACAGGTGCCTGGCAACTCATCTAATTAACTGTAGCAGCGAGCAGAAGCCTGGGAAAAGAAAAGATATTCTGATTTGAGTAATTTATGATATGTGGAAAGTACCCTTCATTTTCCCGGGAGTTTATCTGCAATACGTGTCTAAAGGAGAAAGAAGCCTTAATGTTATGCAAATGTTTATAGAAATTTTGTCATGGTAGAGGAAAGCTCTGCTTTAATGAACCATTTCAGGTTCCTGAAAGTGAAAGCAGACTGTGAATCCAATCCCATTAAGTGTTTAATGTAAGTTTTTCTAACTAATGAAGGGAAAATATAATATACAGCAATTGTGATCAGGTGAGTCACAAGGTCATAGTTTTGTGATCGGTTAGAAGCAGTAGGTGAACATAAACATTACGAGTTTATATGTCCGTCTGATTCGGTTTGTATAGAAATAATATTCAACTTATGCTGATTATCATAATTAGAACTTAATTATGAATTTTTAATGAGCTCTTGCAGAAGGAAAGTTTAAGTGAGACTGGGAAACAGTATGTTCTGAGTGCTTATTGTAGCAAGAGTAAATATCTCTTTACGTGTGTGTGTGCATATATATACAAAATCTTTTTATGAGATACAGAAGCATGAAGATGTCTGAGATAAAATGTACTGTTTCTCTAGCCTGCTTTTTGGAAGATGTGTAAGGTATAATAGAGGATGGTCTGAGTCAGACACGATGGACAAACACTAGCCAGATTACCTTGGCTAGGTGACCAGGGAGAAATAACTCTAAAACTGTTCCCATGAGAGCTGACCTTCATGTGGGAAGGAAAGCACAACATTCCCATGAGAACTGAACCTTCATGTGCAGGGAAACCATAACATTGTGACAGTGCAACGGGGAGCCGTTGTGAGTCGTGTAAGCAAGATGGCCTGCTGGATGTGTTGGCCCCAGTGCAGCGACCCCAGTGCAGGCCCAGTGGGCCTGAGTCAGGATATAAGGAGGCTGCCTCAGTAGTGCGGGGAGACAGATATCAAGGGTATCTTGAAGCTGCGGGGGACACCCTAAAGACACTGTGCCTGTCTCCCTTCACTGCTCCAATGTGGACCCTTATCCTGCTGCTCAGCAGTGGTGTGAAGATCCCAGGGTCAGTAAGACCCTCTTAAAACATGTTATATTCCTTAAAACAGCCTAGCAAGGCTTTGTCATAATTGCTATATGCCTCAACACAGCTTAGTAAAGCTTTCTCTTAGCACTGCTATACGCTGGACAACAGCTTAGCAAGGCTTAAAACAAAAACTAATATAATTGCTGCTTTGGTGTGGACTCATGTTTGTGCATTGGGATCCTCTTACAAGAACCCTGTTACTTCAACAGTAACAGAAGCATTACCAGCATTAACAGTACACTGCATTCAAGACAGCTGATAGGAAAGATACACGGTGGAAAGGACATAGTCTTATCTTAATGTCCAAGTAAAATTTTTTTGCTGTGAGTCAGCTGGAATCAAGTGAAAAGATACATGAAGAATAGTCAGGGGAAAGAGCCTGTAAGCTAAAGGTAATGAAGTGGTATTGAATTGAGATTAAGTCTAGATTCCTTAGAGACGGTTTACTTTGCAGAATTATAAAATTATTTTTTCTTAATTTTTAGTCTAGAGGTAAATACTGACTGTATGAAGTACTGCATAAAATATAACTGAAGGTATGTCAATGCAATGCCATTCACTTCTTTGCAGAGATGTGCTGATTTAGTCCTGAATGTGTTTATCCAGTTCTTGGCAGCTTTGCAATTGTGTTTTGGAATATCATTCTGCAGTTATACCAACTAAATAAAAAAACTATAATGCATTCTGAAGGGATTTTCAAAACCTTTGTTTGAAAGAAATGAAAGAAAAACAGAGGAGGTATGAGAAAATCGCAGATATTTATTGAGTATAAGCAAATTATCACATATTTAGGTGCCTAGGCGTAATGATAGTGAAGGAGATGTTCAAGGAATATATAAGTCTAGTTTAGGGCATTATGCGATGCATAAGAGAAAATGGAAGAAACCATCAATTCCCTCTTGGGAAGAGGGAAAAAAAAAAGGAAAGTATTTTCACAGAAAAGATGAGCTCTGATTTCCAGATAAAAAGGTAGATAAAATACTCTGTAAATGAGATTTCTAATAGTTGGGTTCATTCATTAGTTAAATTGATCTTTAGAACAGTAATATGAAGGAGTTTTTTCACATTTCAGTAAAGTAAAATTCTCTTCAGTGATGCAGAAAATGGAAATTTCTTTTAAAAAGTGAGCAAGTGCTCATGATTGGTGAGAAACTGAAGAGAGAATTTCTGGGATCTTCTGAATAAGCCTTTGGGCACTAAATGTATTGATTTCACTATCTAGTTTATAATGAAGAATTCGGCCTCTTTTTATCTAGCGAGTCTCTGAAGAGAAGCACTCTGACTAGATGAAAAACAAATACTGCTAGCAAAATTGTGAATACATACTGATAGGAAGGTACAGTTCAGCTAGAGTTCGGAGCCTGTGCATCTCTAATAGACATTGAGGCAGTACAAAGTATTCTTAGTGGCAGTCATTTTGTCAGAGCTTTTTTACCTGAAAGTAAAAAGCCTTGTGACATGAATTCCCCTGGCTGCTAGAGTACTGTGTTATCACAGGAGCATTGCTATTACATGCCCTGGGAATGTGACGTGGGCATCATTCCTGTTTTCTTTTAGAATACTTATGGTGTACTGTATTATTTCATACTCTGCCTGGTACTCTTCTGCACTGCTCAGTGATGTCCAACAGTTGATTTATTTTATCACAACAGCATGACAGTCCTGGACACTGATATATTAGTTACTGCTTTTTGCAATAGTGCAAATATACTGCAGCCTCTGATTATGAATTAATGAGATCAGGGACTCAAGTAAAGCTTTTAGTTGCTGCAAACTATGTTAAACATTTAATGGTAAAATTAATCTTTAAACCCAAAAGATTTCCAGTGATGGTAATCACTGAAGAGTAGGACTCACTTTGAAGTTCAGTACCTGATGCTGATTTTTGAATGAGATTTTAGCACCCATCAATGACAACTTGAAATATATCACAATAACAATTAAAGACATCTTGGTGACTACACCACTGTTGAATCTACTGATGCTTGGTTCACCTGTTGAAAAATAACAGATTGATGACATATCTGATAATGACATGTACAATTATATAAAACCCCCTTATTACTGTGAACATAGTTTATGTCTCAATTTGCAGGACATAATTCTTGACTTTTGAGAAAACAAAAAAATACATGGATATGCATTTTGTGTGGGAATTAAACTTGGAGATTTGCTAAGAATAGAAATAAATTGGTATAATGTTTGCAACACATCATGACATATTCCATAAAAGTTCCTAAACAAAAAAAAGACAACCACCATCTTCACTTCTGTCAAAAGAATCTGTTCCCTATCATGAGTTATTTATGGTGACAATGCTGTGAAACTGAATGCACTATAAACTGTGGACACTCAAAGGTGGGGAGATGATGTCAGTGCTTGGTTCACTGCCACAGGAACACTAACTTATTCCAATTATTTTTTGTCACCTATTCCTGTCCATTTTAGAGATGTGCTATGTCTAGTGTTCCAGTAGTGTCATGCCCCAGAAGTGCAGTGCATAGAATTCTTCATGCTCCTTTCCTTTCTTTAACTTGCTAGAGACAAGCAAACTTGGACGCAGTGATTTACTTTCGGATAAAGAAACTAGAGAGCAGAAGGTTCTTTCAAAAGTGAAATTAAGCAAGAAGGAAAAACTGGAAGGTACTTCTTCATTATCAAAGGAGGAAATAATTAATTTAAAAAGCCAATTTCTTTAAGGAAGGCCTTTTTGCTGTAAAATCCTGTAAATGTCTATATAAATATGAGGAATATTCTACTCTAGATGATCCTGCTCGGGCAGGCGGGGTGGACTTAATGATCTTTCGAGGTCTCTTCCAGCTCCTAATATTCTGTGATATTCATGTGACAAAAAAACCCAGTAACTGTCTCTTCTTCCTGTGTAAACTTCACCTTGACTTACAAACTCATATTTAATTCCAGACGTAATTGAAGCTAGAAAATGATGCTAAAATTTGGCAACTGAACAGTACTGAGTTTGAAAAGAATAAAATATAAAAACCTGGCAGAAATTATTTGAGGAAGAGGCAAATGTGTATCGGTGTATGATTAGCCACTGAAAAGTCTTATGTAAATTGATCAGAGTTCCAACTAGAATCAGTTCAGTTCAAGAAAAAGCAACTTGTTGCCTAGCAGAAAAGATCTGAGAAAGAGATTCACTGGTCATCCAAAATTCCCAAAGGCAAATGCAGGAAACTGTTGATTCTAGTTTTTTAAAGGATGGTATTAAAATTACTATAAAACATACTATAATCACAGTCAGGTTTGGGTTGGAAGGGACCCCAAAGCACATGTAATTCCAACCCCCTGCCATGGGCACGGTCACCCTCCACTATACCATGCTGCCCAAAGCTCCATCCAGCCTGGCCTTGAACACTGCCAGGGAGAGGGCAGCCACAGCTTCTCTGGGCAATCTGTGCCAGGGCCTCACCACCCTCACAGTGAAGAACTTCTTCCTTGTATCTAATCTAAATCTGTCCTTTTCAGTTGAAGGCCAGTGCCCCTTGTTCTATCTATCACTCAATGCCCTTGTAAACAGCCCCTCTCCAGATTTTTTATAAGAAATATTTTTATTTTCTCCTCCCAAATCTATCAGCTGGGAGATTTAGTGGCTCAGTAATTAATCTATGTTAATAATTCAGTACTCATAATAATATTAATTTTGCTTCTTTTTCTTGTTTTGATTTACTGTGTGTGAAAAGTCAGCATTATCTTTGTAAATTACACATCTAAAAAAGAAAAACAATAGTGAACCAATTCAAGCAGGTTGGATAGGAATTCTAAAAGATTATTAAGGATTTATTTATTTTTCTGACTATTTGTTACCCAGTTTAAATGCATTTTTCTGGTAGAAAACCAGTAGTGGTCATCTGTAATGCATTGCAGATGAAACAACAATACTTGGGCCTGATAAATGCGGTGCAGGGGGTGAACAAGTAGCTGAGAAGTGATATATGATACTCCACCTCATCTGCAAGCTTTGTATTTCTCTTTGCCCTATGTGTCAGTTTTTTGGTCTTTCATCTTGTGTGCTTAAACTTACTGATCTCTCTGAAAGTGATGTGCACTTCAGAGAGTTTGTTGAGTCCTGATGATCCCTGTACTGCTTCAATCAAATGCTATGGGCAAGTAATTTGCTATAACAAAACTTTGAAGGGGTGCAGGTGAAGTTTCTGGTTCAGAGCCTATGAAGCTTTTGCATTTGCTTGAGGTGGGCAATTTTAGTTAAAAACACTTGTTTAAATGTTCAATGCATTTCACCATCTCCTAAGAGGAAAGGGAACAACTTTGATAAATTTTTATTGATTTTGTATCTAATTTACTGAGGCAAAAAAAAAATTGGCTGCAAGGGAAGAAGGAAGATGTTCTAGTTAAGTGTGTCTCGTTACTAGTTTGTGTCTCGGATCACCTAGCTATGTGCACAGGCTCATGCTTGTAGCTGTTAGATGAATTGAAGCTTTCTTTAAATGATGGAGAAGTCTGAGTTATTTTGTGCTTCTTTAAGCTGGTTTATGATTTGATCCTTATGTTTTTTTTCATGCTCTTACTTGCATTGTAGTTACTACATAATACTCTTTAATGATGACTCTTTTGGCTTTTGTTTAGTTGTGAAATGATGCCCTGGCCTAAATGGTGAACACTAGCAATCATATGGGAATAGTTGAGGCTGAAAAATGCTTTCTCTTGTGCTCATTAGAGAAGTATGTCCCAGACATACAGATGTGAACTAATAACTCTTGGTACATAAGGAAAGTGAGTGATTGCTGTACTTCTTGTTCTTGTAATGATGGTGTGTGTGCATTTTGTAAGACACCTGCTCAAGAATAATTTTCAGTGGTACTTTTGTTAGAGCTCTTTTCTTTTGTGACTGTGATACATCCATTTCAGTTCCTCAGTTACTCAGAGAATGTGCATTATACTGTTCAGCTTCTCTAAGTTTCACATTTATATTAAGATAGCTTTCTGCCTTGTTTTGTGTGATATAATGGTTTCTATTACATGTACTTCTAAGTTTCTGATTTTTAAAGGTGTTATTGTTCAGTGAGCTGCTCAAACACTTTAAGGTACAGACATAGATGTGGCACATCTTGTTTTACTCTATCGGTGACATTGTGAGAAAAAACTGGGATAAAATCTGTTTTAAAATAACACTACAATATAAATTATTAATTATTCTTACACTGTATTGGGTAGTATTATATCTGAAGGAGATATTAATCTGCTAAGACACTCATAAGCATTGTCTGATTGAAGGAGTAGACCTTGTAAAACTTCCTGAAAACTGTTGAAATTTCCCCGTATATAGTTTGACTTACAAAAACATTGTTAAATAGAGAGGCATGGCAAGTGAAATACGTGCATGACATTCAAAGAAATGTGAGTGGATAAAAGAGGAACCCTTCTGACGTGAATGAGAAATAATAAACATGTCTCAGATTATGTTTAGTACCTTATTATGCAAAAAATACTGGGATTATGGGTATTTTTTTTCTTTTGTTGTTTTGTTTTGTTAGGTCAATCCCCTCCCAGTTCTTCCTAGTTCAGGCTTTCCTGCATACAGGCTTCGCTTTCCTGTGTGATTCCTTTCAAAGGTTTTCCAGTTCTCTGTCTCCTAATGAACTTCACAGCTCTGTACTTACATATTATATAGATAAAGTACCTCTTCAGGAATAATGATTTTTAATCAGGGGAAGCTTGAAACATTTAAAGAGGTTAAGAAGTTTAATTTGTGTCACCAACTGAGATTTTAGATTAATAATTTTGAGATTAATTTTTTTTCATCTTTTGCTTAGAGGACAGATGTTTGATGGAAAAGAATGTTTTTAGTAAACCAATTTCTTATAAACATTCTAATTTGAAAATATTGAAAAGTTTATGTAAACCAGGTATTTATGTTACTAAAAGTTAAACATTTTTTATTGAAATTCATTTTTTTTTGTTTTTTTTATATCTCATAAGAAATACTGTAAATGTTCAAATGTATCTAGCAAGGCACTTTTTTTGGCTAAGCACTTTCAAAATATATTTTGGTAAAGAAGGAATTTTCATATTTACAGTTTTAGCTTAATGGGGCTGTAATAAATATATCAGTTTTTTTGAGTAGTATAGTGCTTCTCACATCTGTCATACTCTGTGTTTGAAATAACAGCTTTTCTCACTGTTAAATTTGGTGATTTTCTTAGTGGCCCAAAAGTGCTCCTTTGGAAAGAATAATCCTGTGTTTCAGAGGCCCATCCTTTCCTTCCCAGAAAAGATAAGAACAGTAATCTTAATTGATAATCTGAGTACTGGGTTTCAATAGGTATTTAATTGTAAAATCAATTTCTCTTGCTGTCACTAAAAAGAGACTTTATTTTCATGAGCCTTTCATGGCTATCTGGTAAGACAAATGGAAAAGTCTTGTATCTTTCAGGCAGGAGTACTTTTCCAGTTTGTAGCATTAGATTAGTTGTTTCTCTTTGTTTCTTACTGTTATCTTCCTATTTAGATACTTTTACAGAGGAACAGTTGGGTGGATGAGAATAAAGAACTAATGGGTCCTTGAATCTGTATTCTGATATGTGCACGTGAAAGCTGTTTCACATATGTTAAAGCAGCTGTGTTACAACATTCCAGTCATTGAAGTAACACCTTGCTTTCTATTCATTTGCCTCATATTTGCAAAATATCTCCATGGGCAAAAAGCAGATAGAAATGAAATTATTTCCTTTTTATCTCTGTTTCATGATGTCACAACTTATACCACTTTAAGACCTAGGATATGCAGCGTTGAACATCTCTGGCAAGATGCTGTAATTTTTCAGAAGCATCTCCCTTGACTTTGTTATGAATCAGAGCTTCTCAGTACCTCAGAGAATAAACCTCCTTGGTAGAGAGAAAAGACCTTCCTTGGTTTGAATGAAATGACTCAAATACAGAAGGGAAAGAGTGTGTGATAGTTTGGACATTTTGTTTCAACCCTTGGTTCCTCAGTCAAGGAGAGCCTAGGGACTTCCAACTGTGATGGTGAGGTTTTCTGTTTAAGTTCAACTGTAGTGAGTCCGCATCACTCAACCCACTTAACATGTCAGCTGTGACATTAGGGGTACTTTGGGAAACTGTATCTTCTTAATATAAATGTCATACTGAACACAAAACACTCTATACAGGTATTTTGCTCTTTAATACATTCAATGCTTTTAATTATTTTACCTATTTATGTGATTTTTGCATATTACATGCTCTCTTTTTTAAATGCAGCTAGAAAACAGGGTTTGTGTTTTAGAAATATTAGGACTATGGCTGTGTTGCCTCACTATCAAATTTCCATAGGTGGTGCTAGCATTAGTATGTACTTAATGATATATATCTGATAGCTGTAGAATAAAAGTCACTTGAGAGATTATAAAACTTTAGTTAGTAAATGCATTAAAATAGTAGTTTCAAGGGACTTAGGCAGGATGAATCAAAGACAAAATTGTTCTAGCAGAAGCTGGACTGCTGCCTCTGTCAGCTGGGCTTTGTGTCCGCAGGTAAAGATTCGCCTCCACCCTTAATGTGCATCTTGCTTTCAAAATGTTACAAGGTTTGAAGAACTGACCTTGGCTGTTACATTTCTGGTAATCTTAAGGTTTCTCTACAAACACCCATTGTTGCCTCACCAGGAAAAGCCTTTCCTCTTACGTTCGGTAAATTAAATAATTTGAATAGCTTAGCAGAAATGCCTTTCATTAATAATTGGATGCTAGCAGTGCTTTCTTCTTTCAAGTCTTACAAAAAGTCTTGCCATTTATAGCTCTATAATTTTAACAATTTCCCAATTTCTGTGCAAATAGATGTCTTAGGAGCAAAACTAAGGAAAAATAATACTTTTTCTTCTTTCTACCTGAATGAATACAAATGAAACTCTGTATCTGAATGGGTTGTGCTCAGTTATATCAGAGTGAACCCTGTGTAATTTAATTAACTTTGTTGCATGCAATTGAAAGGAATACGGTATTTGGTCCCAGGTACTCTTTCTCAGATCATCTTGTTAATTCAGTGTTAACCTTACAAGGGGAAAAGGCATTGCACTTTTCCACTGAGAGAACCACTAGAGATATATTGAACTTTTCTAGTCAAGTTGACTAGTATGATTAGCAAACCTATTTTAATCTGTCCGTCACTCCTTGTATTACTTTCAAACTATAAGCTCATTGAAGCAGCAGAGTTTATTTCTGTTCTGTGAGGTGTGCAGCACAGTACATCTTGCTTCATGACAAGAACTTTGGCAGTATTATGTTACTAATGTAAGAGAAAGAAGTACAGTTCTATTTATGGGTGGGTTTTTTTAATCATACTACCATCTATGAGATATCTGTCTGCTATCATAGGTTTCAGCATCATGTTTACCCAGTGCCTTCTGCAGGTGCAGTTTGATATATGAAAAGTATCTGTTAAGCATTTTTTTGGGGTTCCTACTGCTTTTTCTTATTAGATGGGTGCAGACATGTTTGTATTTTGATAGTATAAGGCCAAAGATTACCTGGAGAAGGAATTTAAAAACCAAAAAAACAAGCTTTAGTGGCATTTGTGGGAAAGCAATTTAAAAGAAATTACCTTTGGTCTTGAGTCTGTTAGAGTAATTTTTTTTTCTTGTTGTGTACCAAAAGTTCTTCTGCATTTCTCATCTTTAATATTATGAACAAACCAAATTATCCCCTTCCAGTCTACAGAGTTGGAGACAAGCATTCTTTCCAAAGGGAAGGAAGACCTCTAGGCTAAACTTTCTCAGCTGTGGTGGCCTCACACAGTTGTTTTGTGGAGGTCTTGGTAATTCAGTAGGGTGTTTTTCAGGCTGCCTTGCAAATACAGTCTACACTTCATAGCCAGCTAGTAGAGCTGGTGGAATTTACATATACAGCAAAAACACGAAACCAACTCTGGTTCATCTATAGGAGAAATATAGGAAACTTCAGATTCTTGCATGGTATTGAATTTCATCAGTTTCTTAGACTGCAGTAGTGTAATTCTGTGAAGCACTTATCCAAGCTGTGGAAAGACAAGAGTAAGTATGCTTCTGATTATAAAATGGTAGAGTCCAACCCTGGGCATCAATAACTTGTGGTAACAAGTTAATTAAATATGCTAATTTGTGTGCACAGTGCTGGGATTTTAAAAGCATCCAGCTGATGTTCAGCTGTTATAAGTGTCAGCTGTTCTCAGGATACTTATGCTGTTTGTCTGAGGATTGAGCTGGCTCATTAGAACTGATCCCAGTAAAGACAACAAAGTTCTATGCCTTCCTCTTCAGTCTGCTTAAATATTCCCCATGAAGAGATAGCAGATGAAGTTTCCTGTTAGTTTGAAGGAGACTCTATATCATATAAAAAAAATTAAAAAAGGATTGTGCAAACTGGGAGAACAGCTTAAAAATCAATAGCACTACAGCAGCTGAGAGCACCAGCATGAGTAATACGATTGCTGGGTCTCTGCTGGGGAGGTAGAAGTAGCTACAGCAGAGATTCAGTCACAGTGCAGAATATGGCTTCTTACCTCATTACTTAGCTTGCTGTAGCACATCAGTGTGCAAGTCGCTTGTTCTGCGGCCTGAGCAGTGTGTTAGAATTGCTACCTTTGGCATTCCCCAACACCAGCGTACATCTTTACACAGACAGTGCTTTTCAAAATTTCAAATTCACAGCTGGCAGGCAAAAGCTTCTTATTCCAATCTATCCTGTTCTATTTTTCTTTATCCTCACCTTCAGGCAGGAGCTGTGGATCTTGCATTCCTGTTGAGTGTTTATTATATCACCTAATAATTCATCAAAGGAACTGAGCTCTGTGAATGGGCCACAGAGTTACTTTTGAGAGGCCAAAGTGCACTGAGAAACCCATAGATTTCATTCAAGGCCTTTCTCCTTCCCTGGAACCTGAATGTGTATGCATGTGGTATTTGCTCTATATCAAATAATTTTTCTGTAACACCCACCTTGGTATGTCACTGTGGCAGGCAAGGCAAATGGAATTGCTTGGTAGAAAGCAAGTAGAATGAGGACCTCTTGCACCTGTGTCATTGAAGTCTCCAGGTCTGTGTGGAGATGAGTTGTAGAGCTCCTGGTGTCAGAGGTTGCAGAGATGCAACCTGTCAGGTTGTATTGCAGCATTCATGGCCTCAGGGTCGGGCTGCTTTTGAGTTGAAACAGAGAGGTTGCCCAAGGATCTTGTTACGCAAGGAAGATGGGAAGTGGGTATTGGGGTGAGGAGTTTTGTCATGTCCTTTGGAACTGGTGGAGCCAAAGGGTTTAAAAATATAAATGTTAAATGTAATAATTTAATAACTTATGCTGTTGTGGAGTGTAACTGCCCTTTCATTTGCTGGCTTTCATTGTGTTGTCATTCACAACTTGACCTTTCTATTCATGCCTATGGGCACGTCTCCAGAAAGTGAACAAATTGTAACTTTTTTTGCATTTCCACAAGCTCCTATATAGTCACAAAGCAGGGTAACCTAGACTCTATTGCTTATTATATTTAGAATGCACTTATACCAGGATTTTAAAAGGGAAGCAATAAATAACTGGCCACATGTAGTCAGGATACATAGTGATGTAGTGAAAACTCGATAACCAAAGTTATTAAGCAGGTATTCTTTATTTCCAGCTCTGGGTGTATAAAGGTATATCTCTACTCAATATCCACACTGAGAGTTAGAAGGAGTAGGCTTAAATTATTAAACTATATGCATATTCATTAATTCCCTGTAAATTGGTTACATACTCAACACCTTTCCCAGAAGTCATTATCACAGTTTCCCGCCTACTATTGCATGTGCATTTCAGTCTCTGGGTAGTTGCTGGTGGTCTTTTGATGAAGGCTTGTAGTCTTCCTCAGCTTTAAACTTTGACCCTGACTGCTTTATGTAATCAGTAGAAGCTCAAACTGTTTTTCTCCACAGGTGCATCAGCTCGTTCCTTCTTTATCTTCATGTCATTCTGCCTTCACATTTTAGGGATGTTTTACTTTGTCGCAGCTGTGTCTGTGAAAATAACTCCAGGGTTAAACATTAGCTCCTCTACTCCCCTTTTTCCCACCAAGCTATCCTTGTTTTCATAGGCTAAGCTGTCTTTTACTTTGCAAGTCTAACCATGCACTGGTTAAAATATGGGACACCCCATAAATTTTAGTTTTCTCTGTTTGTACAGCAAATTGGTGAAATCCTCCTGAGCTGACCTGTGAGCTGTAAGAAGCAGACTTCCAGATGATCCCACTGTTGAATGACAGAGTCATCTGGAAGTGGGAGCTGGCCAGGTGTAAAGTTAGCTACATCTCTTCCTTGCATGCTGCTGTCTACAGAAACTGGCATACCTTAATCGTGTTAGCCTATTAGGACAGACAGCTTTGCTACAGATGCTTAATTAAAGATAATTTCCTAATCAGCCAGCCTGATACTTGGGAATTGTGGTGGGTTTGCAATGTGACTTCTTTAGGAAGCAGCTAGAAGCTCCTTAGGGGTCTAACAGCATAAATCCCAGCTGGGCTCCCAAGGCCACACTCCCAAACCCTGTTATTGACATGGCTGGGCCCATCAGAGCCGGTCACAGGCCTCTGGGAATCACATTTTAGAGAGAGAA
>VXBZ01001844.1:121632-252812 GCA_013399135.1 Heliornis fulica | reverse complement strand
GAACAACTAATGAGGAACTGACCAAAGACTAAAGCCTCCATTCCCTATTCTCCTCCCTCCCTTGCTCCCTCCCTGTGCTAACCCAGGGAGGAGAAGATCATGAATAAGTGAAGTCTCCAAAGAAGGGAGGGGTAGGGGATGGTGTTTTAAGACCTGTGTGTACTTCTCATTTTCTGACTCTGGTTTCTCTATGTGTGTAGTGCAGTGTAATAAATCAGAGAGTTTTCTTGCTTTTCTTCTGTGTTGAGTCTGCTTTACCTCTGATGCTAATTTTGGAATGATCTCTCCTGTCTTTAACTTGACTCAATATTTTCAAGTTGTTTTGAACTTGTATTTCCAGTCCCAGTGGGGGATACTATGCTTTCTTCTCTGGGATGTAAAGCAGTTAGTTCTCTCCCTTGAACAATGTTACGCACCTGTAAATACCACTGCAACCTCTAGCCAAATTGGTCATGTGTATTGCTACCAGTTACCCATTTTGTAAGCTGCCATGAGGACTGAGAAGTCAAATGCACATCTTCTGTTTCTGGTCTGTAGTTTCTTTCATGAAAGCTTAATCTGTCTTTCTGTGATGCCTGGTCAGGGCTTGTGAGGAAGTGCTAAAAGGATGTTTAATCAGTGGCACAAGAGTATTTTGAGGTCTGATCTCTCTTGTGATGGGAGAACATCTGCAGTCTCCTGAAACCATCCAGAGCACTCTGGTGACACTGTGTCAGAAGCTGACATAGAACAAACAGGTTAAATTTTGTGGTAAATATAGGCTACCTTAGAGAAGAGTGCCCTCAGTGCCTTCTGCTTTTTGCTTCAGTTTTAGACCAGAAAGAAGGGATTAGGAACTAGGATCTTAGTTTAATATGAGAAAACTATTGAGGAATGATAGCATGTGGTGGGGTAAAAAGGAGGCTTATGAATGCCTACTGTGAGGAGAAATATGTCTATTTTATGTGATACAAGTTTACAATAATTAGATACAACTATAACCAGGGCTTTCTCCTATTATTCAAGTTGCTCAAACAGAGAGAAACTATTTAACTGTTCTTATAAAGGGAGGGTTGAGGGTTTCCCTCATGCATTTGACTTGCCATGTTCACCTGGAAAACAGACTGCTGAGATGCTCTTTGTATGAAACTTCTCGGGCTCAGGATGATGTGAACACAGTGAAAGAGGAAGCAGTTCACTTAAGGAGAAGTCATTGTATGAGAGAGTTGTTTGCTAAGACACTAGTAGGAGAAATGGGATTTTTTGAGAACGTGGCAGATGGTAATACTGATTTTTCATTAGTATACACTAGGACAATAACTGCTTTGTGATGTGGAGGCAGCTACATGTACTATGAGGGTTGTGTGTGTGATTCTGGGTACTAGCAATGGTCCAGCCATCACAACATGGGTACATTTACCCATGGTAATTTGGTCATTTGACAACTTCAAGGTAAACTTTAGTCCTCACAGAACCCTATGTGGACATGTCTGCATAATTTTTATACTTAAACTCACCTGTAGTTAGCTCCAAAGTATCGTTACTTTCTACTGTTTTTTATTTTTAGGGGGATTCCGTGCCTAAAAAGATATGAAAAGTAGTTCTGGACTTGGGGAAAAATTGTTTGACTTGCTTTCTCTTTCCTCTGCTAGTACTAGTCCTGCTGCCCCTCACAGAGTAACTGGTTAGGTGACTGTAAAGGCATTGGATTACAGCCCTGCAGGTGCTGGAGTGCAGGGAGAGAAGTGCATAAGGAGAGAAGATCAATGCTTTTATGCCTTGTTTAGGTCACTGTGACCCAGGAGAACTACTCCGGGTAGAGAAGCTCACTTGGTCCATCACTTCTTGGTGGTACACTTGACTAAATGTTTTTAAGGTTCCAGACTTGAATATGAATAATAGTAAATAAATGAACACTGCGAATATACTAGAACATGCTTCTGAACAGAAAGCTTCCTTTCTCTAGTGTAAGGCCCTACTGAGTAGAGCTTCAGGCCAAGAAAAAGCAGTACCTTTGAGGTGTCATTAGCTGCCTTAAGTTTGTCAGTTGACATCCAAGAGGTAGGTTTCAGTGTTGCAGACAGGAAAGATGATCTGCTCTGTGGAGTTCTGTAATTCTGGAACCTTTCCTTGTCCTGGGCTTGTCAGACCTCATCTGACAGAACCTCTACCAGTTAGGGGGAGGGGTGCTCACGCTGCAGGAAATTTCCCCTTATATTCAGAAAAGAGCTTGCCTGAAGGCTAAGTGTGTACAGGATCCACAGATTTGATCTGCTGTTACTCTCAGGTGCATATACATTTGTGGGCAATGTTATACAAGGAGTACTTCAAATGTTAGCACATTTGTAGTGTTCAGTTGGTGAGTGCCCATTGATTAAATAGTTAATAATTTTTTAATAATCAAGCATGTAAATCCAAGCAGGCTGGACAACATGAATTTTCAGTGTGCATGTTTTTGGAAATACAGTTCATCTGACTGATGTTGGAGTCCCTTTTTGTTTGCATTACAAATATTACTGAGGAAAACTTCTGGGAAACTTGGGAACTGTGACTATAGAGACTATGATTTGTAAATGTAACCCTTTGTGTTGGAAAATCTGAGTCCACTTGTAATTCAATATGCATGTTTCAGTGTTATAGCTAGGAGAGAAGCAATCCCATTAGCCAGCAACAGTATACTATATGATGTATGAAACCATCTGAAACAATTTAAATGCCCACAGCAGCTGCTCATGAACTGATAAAGAATTATCTTTGACTGTACTCCAAAAATAATTTTGAATTATGAATGTAGAACCACTTGAATCTCCTCACAAACAGGAAGACTTGAAGTGAATGAATTATCTACAAGGAGCTCGTGCAACATCTGTAAACAGTGGTGTATCCTAAATTGTATCTTCCTGCATCTTTTGTAGCTATGTGTGGAGGTATTCATTAATAAACAGCACATAGCAGTTGGGACTCTAAATTCGAAGCTCATCTTGAACCAGAGGAAGTAGTATAACAACTTTAAATTTCTACCTGAGCTGGCACAGCTTCAAAAGTCTGGAAATAAATGCAATAGGAACAAGTGTATTTATAAACTCTAGTTCTTGGAGAGAGCAGTCTGAAAGGTTTTGAAATTTATGTCAGTGAAAGGGGAGGCTTAAATTTGCTGCTGTGAAAGAAATTCACTGGCAATAGACATCTACAACCCAAACAGCAGAATGTTTTTATCCACAACACTTACTGAAGATGTTTGCTCAGAAATAGTCATTCAGACACAAGGTGCTGTCGTTCACAGCTTTTGCTGTCTTGTTTAACTGTGTTACCCTTTGTGTTTTTTGAGGCTGAGACAGAGTTGGATTTGCAGCATCTTTATAATGTTTTCTTAGAGTAACACTGTGATTAAGAGCACAGATTTAATTTACTGTACAGAAATATCCTCTAACTTCAGAGGAAGTTACCCCTACACTACCAAAATATAGTGAGATTATTGATGGATTACTTGACTAGATTGTCATATTCAAAAAGTGAATTGAGAGAGTTTCGCTAATTAAATATGCAGGTATCAGGAAACCACTTTCTTTCTCAATATTCTTCAACCAAGGTTCACAAAAGCTGTATAAGAATGACTTTTGTATACTTGTGGTCTGTAGTTTTATATACAGTTTTTTAAGATTTATACTCTGCATTTAAAAAACAATGAATTAATCTCACTACAACCATATAATTCATGTTTGTGTATTGATGTTTATCAACACTGATCTTGTAATAGCCATAGTTAGAAAAGAGTCGATTTAACAACTACACATTTTCTATACGTATACTCACAAATTGTACATAAGCAGGCAGAGGACTTGACAGCATGTATTTGTAATACATCACTATTAGGCTAATAAGCTTAGATTCATTTTTTTGGTGTGTGGGGCTATCCTGAATCTTCTCAGCAGAGCTGTTAAACACCTATGAAGATTTTAAATTACTAAAACAGAATATTTCAGGGGAAAAATAGAAAAATATTTTTATAGGCATTGCTGAATTACAATTTTTTTAAAGGAAAAGGGATAGTACAACTGTGGCATGAAAAATAAGAATGCATTTTAAAGAAATAGACTGTTAAAAAGCATCAACTGGCATTTAAAAAGAAAGCCTTTAATGGATGTGGTTTTTTGCTTCAGTGGATTTAAGATCAGGCTTTAGATAGGAAAAGTGCAAGTCTGGAATTGTGATACATTTTTATCAGAGCACAATACTCTATAGTTTTTAATTATTCTGCATGTGGAAGGTGTTAAATAACAGATTTAATCATTTGAGGATATTTGACCTTACACAGGATTTTGATTTAGCAATGTGATACAGCAGTGCACTGAAGTCCCAGTACAGATAGAAGTTACATGTAGCAGAATATAGCACTTGACTGTACAGATGGGTCACAATACAAACATGACAGTTATTACCAGGACCTTATGATATGCTCAGAGTCACAATGCTGGGCTTCCCCAGTGACTGGGACAGAATGTGGGCTAAAGCCACCTCAAGCCTTTCTTTCTTCAAACTTCTCTTTGTTAATTGGTCACCTTGGTGCTGTGTTGGGTGGAACCACGCACACCTGACTTGGGCTGGCTAAGTCAGGAAGATGCTCTTTTGCTTTATTTTGATTGGTTGAATGAGAACAAACATTCACACAGCCAGCTGATCCATGCAAATGGTGTAGCTGTTTATCTAAAACAAAAGCTACTCTCTGATCCCTTTAGCATTAAGTTCAGCTACTTTGCAACAGTGATGGTCAGTGGACTTTGACTAAATTGAGTGGGAAACTATCTGTATAATAATGCCTAACAAGTTTTCAGATGGAGATAGAGGAAGGTTTTTTATATGTAGTCACCTATGGAAAATTTAGGAAAATAGACTGGGGTTTTTTTGTTGTTGTTGGGTTTTGTGTGTGTGTGTTTGGGCTTTTTGTGGGGTTTTTGTTTTTGTTTTTTTTTTTCCCTTGTGAAGTTGTTTTATCTTGAAACAAATCACTGTCTTCTGCAGAGAAGAGGTTTTTGCCACAATGGTGTTTTTCATATGTATGAATCTCCAGTTTAAAATCTTTTGACCTTTCTAAAGTCAGTCACAAAAGGTCCTTTTAGGGTCACTGGAGGAATATCTTACCCTTAGCACTATGATACAAAGCTATAGGATGCTAACCTAAGCAATACTTCTGGAAGTACATGTTCCACTGGAGTCTAATGTTCAGTAATATAGAAATGTCGGTAGAATTTACTGTAGCCTTTTAGAATCAGGGAATCACAGACTGGTTTACATTGGAAGGGACTTTAAAGACCATATAGTTCCCACCCCCCTGCCATGGGCAGGGCCATCCTCTGCTATACCAGGTTGCCCAAAGCCCCATCCAACCTGGCCTTGAACACTGCCAGGGAGGGGGCAGACACAGCTTCTCTGGGCAGCCTGTGCCAGGGCCTCACAAGTTCACCATCACATTAAAGAATTTATTCTGAAGAGATTTTCTTCTTTAAAAATAAAACATTTTTCAGCTGTATTTGAAAAATTCTGTTACAGACAGAGCTGAACTTATTGAGGTGAATTTAATTTTGTCTGTTTGCCTGGGAATAGGACTAAATTGTCAGACAATTGAATAGAAATTAGGGATCATTAGGTCTTAATTCTAAAGACATTTTTTATCAGATCTTATGTAATTTTGTTACTGTGGAATTAATGCACTCATAATAGAAAACATCATACACTTTACCTTCAGTAAGTAAAGGGGTCAGTTACATTTCAGTGAGTGAAACATAGTGCCAGGACAGCTGAAACAATGTTTTGTACACCCTTAGTTTATTTTAGATAATCCCTACAAACACTGTGGGCTGTAAGGTGTGACTGTGCTTTCAGACTGATGCATACATGGGTCTTCAAGATCCTCTCTCCCTCCAGAGCAGAAAAAAATTGATACCTTAAAGTCTCATGATATTTATAGCTTGGGTTTGTTGTTAGAATTATGTTTGCTTTCCTGTGGTATGGATATCTAGTCCCAAAGTAGGAGAGCATTGTCCAGTGCTGTCCTAGCAACTGTCATCACGAAATGTATAGGAATAATCATCTACTGGCGTGTGCAGTGAAGTGATGAGATTTGAGGCTGTGGAGATGGTCCTGGAATTCTTCTGTGAAGAGCTGTTGAAACTGGCATCCCTTGGAGCTGCTCTTTTCTTACGGCTGGCATGAGTGCTGTCTCCATCATTAGTGTCAAACACCACTGTCATGCTGGAATCCATTCTGGACACGGCGTATAGGCTGCTTTGCCGCGTGGGATGAAACCTGGCTGCCTTGAGCTCCAGCTCGTCATAGCTGGACACCTCAATGAAGGGGCACCAGCGGAAAGCTTGCTTGAAGCCAGCTCGGAACCTGGGAGGAGAGATGCTTGTGAGAGCCAGCCACAGGCTGGCTGAAAAATACACAGTGCTGACAGGACACTGACTTGGCTAATTATTTTTGCCCCTAATTCTGTGTGTGGTAAAATCTGTGGCAGTTTGATTGACTAAAGTGGAATATGGTGAAAAAGATAGTGGTAACAACTCTTCTCTGATTTTAATTTTTTATATTCTTTCTCTGAATTTTAACATTCATATTTTCCTGTTACTCAGTTTCCCTTCCTTTGTCCATGCCTAAATAAACAAACACCAGCTTTCATAGCCCTGTCTCCACAGAAATTGTTTGGATTTGATCTGAGATAAAGCATTATTTTATTTCAAGTCATAATCAAAGATTTATTTTAAAGACTATTACTACTTTTTGTGTGCGTACATTTCTAGAATAGAAGTTAAATAGAAATCCAATTTGTTTTATATTTATGTGTAAACTGAAAAAGAATGCCTTTTCATCTGGACCTAAAACATCTCAGAGTTCAGCACTAGTCTTGCTTCTCTCTCTTTTTTTTTTTTTTCCCCAACAATCGGCTGTGTTTCATAGGTGTGTCTGTAAGGTTTAGGGTAGTAGTTCAGCTACCACAGTGATGACTACAGATAAATAGATTTTCAGCGGAAGTTGACTGACCTCACTGAAGTAACTTTCTTTCTCTGTCTGCTGCACAGCTGTCACATGATGACAAGTGAGCTTGGTATTTAGTATAATTCTGTTTAGATGCAGTCCACATTATGAAAAAGCATCAAAAGAAACTGATGGAAATGATTTAGTGAAGGAAGCTGTAAAACCTAAACATTGTTGCACTGTATTATTTTTCATCTCACCTTCTATCCTCTTTCTTGTTTAGGGTATAGTTTCTCTTAATCTTGAAAATAGTATTCTCTTTATCTAGCTATGCAAGCAATATCTTAATTAGCCTGGAAGATGAGGCTAAGAATAGCTAACTGATACTAGATCTCGCAGAGGTAACAATGTTGCATGAATCGATCTGACTCCCAGCAACAGGCTGTATTTTACTACTGTGTAAAAAGAACCAGATATTCCAGCCTCTTAATTTCAATGTGGAACTTAATTATAAGAAAGCTTTCATCATTTCTTTTTCTTGCATTAAATTGTGAACAAGGTGACCTTTAGTGAGTCTCAAAATTATGAAATTTTGGTGATTTGTATTCTTTAATCCGGACATTTAACGCTGCAGAGTACAAATGTCAACATAAGCCACATCAGAAATTGTTAATTTTTTATGAATAACATCTTTTGTAACTTGGCCATAAAAAGTTTTCGAAGGAAATGGCAATGTTTTAGAGGTTTTATGGTAGTTACTGAGAAAAAGAGGCCTGGTACTGCCTCGTGTTTGATTTTTCAGACAGTGGACACCTAGTGAAATCTGGTTTCTATTGAAATTTGCCATTAGATTTGGTATTTTGTTCAGGCATACTAAAACTTCTTTAAACGATTGTAAATGAACAAAAGGGGGAGAAAGCTGTATGAAATTGGGCATTACACTGACATTTTAAAAACACTATGGATGTTAAGCATCATAAGCTATCCTCATCAAGGAGAAACACTCTTTTTGAGAGGTGTTGCATGATCTTTACTAGGGTTTTATAAATATCTAACAAAATTGGTAAAAAATTGTCAGCAATTAAACTTGACACTGTATGCTCATTCAAATATTTAGGATTACTAAATTCATACTGCCTCTAAGAACTATTTCATTGTTCTTGGTGGTCTTTATCCACTCACACTAGAAGAAATACTGAAAAATAGGATGGTCAGGATGATGTCTTAGATCCTGGCCCTAGAAACTGAAATTGAGAACATGATATGAGTTCATTTTGTAATACAGTAGTCTCAAACTGCCAAATAAAATCTCTCTGAATTCAACAAGTGCATTGCCTTTGAAATTCAGACCATAACATGTTGCTATCAAACAGTATTGTAATTTAATATTCAGTAATGAGAATATAAATATTTGTTTTATTAGCCTGTTACAGACCTCAGAGCTCAGTAGAAATCTAATGGTGTGCTCTAAAATATGCAGTAAATCACATTTTATATTATATCCTTTCAGCACTGCAAAAAAAATTTGTGGCTGCAATTAGTTGGTGAACATACAGATTGCACTGTACATTGCTAAAGACTGTTGTCTTTATTTTAATGTTTTGTAAGTCAAAACATTAAACTGCCACAGGTTTTTAACTTTGTGTGTGGGAAGAAGATTTGGTTTCTTAATGCTGAATTTTGCTCTGATATTTTATGTAGACCAAAGTATTTACTGGAAGTGTGGATTTGGGTTTTTGGGGATTTATTTCAGGTGCAAACTAGGAAGAAATTTTTGTTTTGTTTCCCACTAACCATTCAATTAAAAATTCTTTCTCTTCTATCCCATTTAAACAATTTATATTCTCATTGAAGTTATGCATAAAGTTTCACAAGGAGGTCTTACCTCTTATTAAGACAACAGTAGATAATGGGATTGTACATTGTGGAGCTCATGGCAAGCCAAAAGCTGCCCAAATAGATTTGCTGAATGTATTTCCACCGATTTAATTGTTGATAGATCCCAGTAACTATGAAGTAAATGTGGTAGGGCAGCCAGCAGATGGCAAATGTCAGCACAACCACAATCATCATTTTTACCACCTGAAAGAAGGAAGCAATATTGCTCTTTTATAATATACATTAAACTTTTTATACTCGAACAAGCGTTTCTGTTAATAATTTTCTTGCAATTGATTATTAAAGTTAGTTAAAACAAAGATGAATATGCTTTTTAATAATTTTCCTTTTAACCTGACTTTCCTAAATTTCTGATGGGTTNAAGGAAAATAATATGTATTGATTTTTACATGTAATATCTTTGCTTACTTGTATCTGGCTATTTAAAGTATTACTTTTTTTTTCTGCCCACGATATCATGGCATAACTGTATTTGGACACCTCATTTTGGCATTTATTGCCCCTGGTGTCTTTATCTATATTCCTTTCCTGTAATTATTAGATATGTTTTGAGTAAACACTAGGTTCTGAAGGAAATTAGCAACTGTAGTATCCTGTTTCATTTCAGAGGCTAACAATTCCCTTGGCTGGTAATCATTGTTTGTTGTTTTCTGTGGGCATCATAACATCGGTTGGCTACCATAGTTTCCATTAAGCACAAATGAAGAAGGAGCTCTGTTTTGTGCTTGAAACATAGGAAGAAAAGTTGAGAGCCATATAAAATTTTCACTCCTGTCTTTCTCTTCAGCTATGCAAAATACTAGCCCACCCACAGTTTTCAACACAATCCATCATACATTTCACAGAATGTCAGGAGTTGAAAGGGACCTCAAAAGATCATCTAGTCCAACCCCCCTGCCCGAGCAGGATCACCTAGACTAGATCACACAGGAACAGATTTTTTTTTTTTGTAGGTAAAATAAAATGATACATGATAGGTCTGTGCTAGGATGTCTTTTGTTCAATTGTACTGTGAATACTGAGGGATAATAAAGTTTTATTTCAATAACTTCAGTTTTCTGAAAAAGGTGCCATTTCCTTGAGTATATAGTTTTGTCATGATAAAACAATCTGAAATTTCCCATAACTCCATGTCTTAAGTTGACATCTTAATAAAATTTTAGCTAATGCAATTAAATAATTTTACATATAAGTATCATGGTACTGTCTTTAACCCATATTGCACCTTCCTGTGGGAAGCATGAAGCAATCTTTCCCTTCCAACCTCTATAGTTCTCTGAATCTGTGATCATTAAATGACATGTCTTTAATACTTTTCTAGTCCTGTGGACAAAACTTCCACTGTTCTTTTGCAGATTTACAACTGTGCCTTGCATACATAATACAGGTAGAAGACTTCATAGTTTTACCACAGTACTTAAATCCATTGATTTATGGGTGCACTTTGCTTGTTGCTGTGTTTTTATACCTGCTAGGAATGATAAGTATTGCTTCAACACCATTCAGGATTTCTGTAATTTCAGAACACTTGAGAGTCTAATTACTTGCCTTTATTTAATTAGCAAGTCTTGCAGCACCAGCTGTTCATGTGAATTTATTCCTAGAATTATGTATCATTGGAATACCATAGATATTAAATGGAAGGATTTTTGTCTCCAAATTTTCCAAGTGTAATCAAGCAAATCCATATTTATGCCGAACATTTCATTTGTTCAGTCCTCAAGAACTGAAACAGTAAAGCTTTTTAGCAATAAATGTAGTTTTATCTGGTTAATACTGTGTCACTTATGCCTCCAAGCTCTTAGAAATCAGGTGTAGGTTGCCATGTTGGCATACTAAATTGTGCTAAGAACATTTAAAAAAAAAGTTGTTCATATTTTTTCTAACATTCAAATTCTTATTGGCCAGTTTTCTGTGTTACATTAAAGGGAAAGACACACAGCACTTCAAGAGCTGCTTAAAGGTCTCCTAAAGCTAGAAAACCTTCACATACTGTACAAGTAACAGTTTTTCAATTTCAACTGCTGCACTCAAAAATTAACACAAAGTGAATCAGTTTTGGGGTTAACCCAAATATAGTATCTCAGGAATTTTTTCAGGGTAACAGAAATCCAAAAAAGATATTTACACTATGAGCCAAAGAAAATCTAAATATTACAAAATATTATTGTTACAATTTCAGTCAATATGATCCTTACTTTAAATGTTTAACTTTTTTTTTTTTTAAGCTGTGAAATGAAAAATCCTGAATCACCCCCAGAAATTCACATCTTTTCCTGCAAGGTTACTCTTTTGTTTTAAACAAAACATGCCTCTTTAAAAAAAATGAAATCCACATAAAATTCATTTTCATGCCACAATTTCTTGTGGCATGAAATTGAAACATAGGGCAGTTACATTTGAATTTGAAGTCAAAGACAGAAGTTATGAGAGGACTCAAAAGCACTATTCTGACCCTATTTGAGTTGTGTTGGCAGAAATGGGAGTAGAGAAAAAAAAGAAATTGAAAAGGAGGGAGATTATATGAATGCCCTTTCATTTTCAGAGACATAAGTACACACTGTGCAAGGTCATATTTTACACTTTATAGCTGCAGTTCTTCTCCATCTCCTTGGTCTTTCCCACGTTAACTTTCGTTTCTTGATGGTATCGTTAACTATAAACAGAAACTGGCTTCAAAATCTCTAAACTCGGGGCACCTTGATTGTGACTTGGTATAAATCCTAGTGAATGAGTGCAGTAAACTGCAAAGCTCAATTAGGGCACAGGAAAAACAAGAGGAACAGGCAAAGTATGAGTTTCTGGCAAAAGCATGATTGTCTTTTTTCAGTACGTGACACTTTGCAGGTTCAACTGCAGGGTATAAAAGAGCGTGTCAATGGTTGGGGTTTTTTTGGAGTACTTAGATATGTGGTTCTGACAATACAATGTTCTTTTGATTCTTTCTAATACGGCTATTCTGCTTTTTTTTTTTGAGATATTACAATTATTTAATTGCTTTTTCATCTGTTCTGTGGCATAAAAATCATTAACAATGAATTGCTCTTGTGCGCTAGGAAACATTTCTAAAGCAAGCAAAAAAGGAAAGTTGTTTTTTTTTTTTTTGCTGTTCAAGAACTCTGCTAAAACATGTTGTACTGAGTCTCTCAGCTATGCAACTTTTAGGTGAAACTTGAGGCTAGATTTGGAATTTGATGGAAAACCAAAATACTAAAATTTTTATTAACATCAACATGTTCTGATATTACACAGTTCTGCCTGTGTCTAAGAAAACAAGTGTCTATAAAAGAAGTTAATTTATGTGCTTTGTAGTCTTGCCCAATTTTTCGTATTCTCTCTAAGAATGAAGATTCTTTCATTAATGAATGGTATGTGATGAGAAAAAAATGTATTTAAAACAACAAACACAAGTTAATTGGTATTGGAGTTTGCATGTTTGCCTTTGCTGTGGAACACTTGAAGTGGTAAAAGTCAAAAGAAAGGACTAACAAATCTGGCTCCACAAAGAGCAGCAAATACATTTTTCCCCCTGGTTTTTATTTTGCATGAAAAATGACTAGAAAAAGAAGAGTCTGATTTAAATGTAGCATTGAAAACAGCTCTTGAAAGATTAGGAATAAAACATACTTTTCTGAGAGACACAGTTAATGCTGGGGGGCTCTAGCAATTCACATTGATTTACCATCATTACCTAAGACCTGGGCCAGGGAATAATTTCCTTTTCAATTTGTCCTGCAGCTCCTTATTGCCTTATTAAATCATCTTTGATATTGCTTCTTCTACAAAGTCAGAAATTTGGCTTCCGACTTCCTTTGCATCAGTCTCACAGATTGAAACTTCATTAATACCAGAACTTTTACTCCTAGGTATTGTTCAGAGGTAAACAAGAAGCAGAGCAAATACTTTAAGAGCCCATGCGGTGTTAAGAATGTCTCTGTTTACACACTAATGGATATTATTTGTCCGTGTGAATACAACTTAAATACAGTCCACAGATAACCTCTGGGAGTCATGATGTGTCTTCATGCTCTTGTGCTTTTGGGAAGAAATAAAACACAAAACTAAAATTATACAACGTATTTTTTTTCAACGTATTATGATGCAGTCAGTAAATCCATTTCCCAATCCTGGGGATACACATGGCACTTGTGTACTAATTACCAGAAGGAGGGGCACACTATTATGTCTTTTGCTTCTCCACAACACTTAGCTGAAGTAAACTATCTATCTTTTGCAAGAAAACTTGGGTTCAAAGGTAACTCTACAGATATTAGTACAGAGATAGGACTGTTTTCTGAGATAATAAGTGCTGTGGGTTTTCATATAATTTTGACAAACTCAAGGATTATTTTTTTTCTGCTCTTTTAGCCCACAGAAAGGATAGATTCTTAATAGCTGAAGGAGATGCATGTTTAGAACGAGAAAGAGTCAGAGCACTTGGAAGTCTTTCAGTTTGGTAAGATACCTGTCAATTCCAGTGCTTGACAAATTTTATTCTTCTGACTTATTTTTCATCCTTTTTATCTCAGTTGCCTGAAATAAATGAAAAGTAGTTTCTTTCAGTTTGCATAATCCCTTGCTGCAGACAGAATTCACAATCACTTGTTTGTTATTTAAACTATAGAGTTGAAAAGATACTCTGTTCTAGCATGAAGTAGATTTGAATCAGATTGCTGTTTTACAAATGCTAAAACATGAGGTGTCCCCAAATCAAAGCAGTTCTGACATTTTTCATGAACAGTCTTAGCTACTTTTCTACTTCTCTAATGTTGCATGGAAACAGCTTTGATAGTGACTTTGACTCTCTTATCATGTCAAGAAGTATCTGTTCCATTGAAGAAAAGGGGTAAATGTGTTGTTCAGGCTTTTTTCTTTGAGAAGACATGATTTTGCTAACAACTGATTGGAAGCAGTGAGGAAAAGTCACAAGTCTGATCTTAATTTTTCTAAAAGAGATGTCTTGATTTCTTACAAGAGATAGTTAGGTATTAGACTATATGCTGATGTCTGCTGCTCAAACAAGTTGTTTGCAGTAACTTAGATGGCAAGTAAAGGTAGGTGACCTTGTCATTGCCTTGGTCTTCAGCATGGAGTAACACAGGAAGTTTATGCTCTTTGGAAAATGACTCTGAGTGGCTGTTGTGGGATTGGCATTGCTGGATATGGTTATCCACCTGACATCTAGTTCAGAAAAGAAGGGAAAAAGCTAATCTAGTGCCTTTGTACTTAAAAGTCACACCATCACTTATTTTACAATAGTTTCCTTCTACAGATATGAGTTGGAATAAGTGATTGGGCACACTTCACTTCCATGCTTCCAAGCAGAGGTGAGGTTTGGTCCAGGGAAAACAAAATAATCTTATCTTCTTTATGAGTAGTTCTTTAGTCTACTTTTGCCACAATTCCAGAAAGTACCTGTAATCCTCACTGAAGTCTATCTCAGAACCTTGTCATTGTTCTAACTCATATGAATTTTCCATGTAAGACATCAGAAGGATCGATACATGTGAATTTTTCCTCTTGGAAACTAGACCTTATATAGAACAGTGCAATAAGCAAGGCTATGCTGAATTATGCAAGTGAATTATGAAAAGTAGACCTACAAGTGTTCTGCTTTATGTGGGCTCCTATCAATGGAACCTGCCCTCTTGAACCTAAATTAGATGGGTATCTTTGGATATCTTCAAAACAAGAGTACAGGCTCTTATATCATATGAAAGCCTAGAGGCTTTTGGATTATTTTATTTTTATCTTACTCAATTAGGGGAATTAGGTGACTTATATCATTAAAAAACATTTTAATGTTTACCATGTATCTCTATAATTTTGCACAAGAACATGATGGGAAAGAATGGAGATTATTTAATACATAGCTTGAAAACCCTTTTTTTTCTGTTGCTAGAAATAAAATTGTGTTGCCTGAAGATGAAATGAATTATTCCTGGACTGTACTTGTTAAAAATGCATGGCAAAATTCTGTTCAGGAAAAAGTTAAAGCTATTCTTTTAATGACAACATAGTTATGCATTTGCAATGGTAGTAACATCTCTCCTTTCAAAGGTCAAAGCAAAAGTGTTCATTATGATCTGGGAAAAAAAATACCAAAAAATAAATGTCTCCCAGTCCTATTTTAATTTAAATTGAGTTGAAAAGAAATTGTTAATGTCAGTGGGGCTGGAGGCATATTTTGGATTTGATGCACTTAGGTTTTTTTGTTATTCCACAAACTGTACAATGCTATGAATTTATTAGGAGAGTAGACTTGTCGCGCGCATGCAGAACAGCTTGGAAATTTTTGGTAAGTGAAAAGGTGGTATATGCTCAGGTCAGTTATTCTTACTAAAAGTATGAGGAGTGTCATTGGCCTGACAGCATCTGCTGTCTCTGCTTTTGTAGAGACATTTTAGTATTGCTTCAAGTGTTAAAGTAACCACACCACTTGGCCATAGTGGTCAACACACTGATTGTTACTGCTCTGGTCTGATGCTCCAGTGGAACAAGGTATAAGCTGACCTATGCCAGGGTGGCTGAAGCTACTTCCTAGGAAACCTGATCCAAAGCATTTGGAAATTAAAGAAACTTTTGCTGTCCACCCCAAAAATGAGTAATGACATAAAGGTGCTTTGACTAGGTTGTTACAATATTGCAGCACAGAAACTTCAAAAACATGAAGTACTTGAGTAAAAGGATTTAATTTTTTAGGTGAAGGTATCAATAGATAAAACACAGATATTCCTCTGTGTGTAGGTGATAATTTTCATCTGCTTCTAAAAGGCACATTTAGACTTTTCACTACACAGGTGCTGGGCACAGAAAGCTCACCAGGCTCAAAACACACTGTAAAAGTGGTTTGTTCATTACTTNTAAACACATATATAGTATAGAGTTTGGGATATTAAGGTTAACAGACTGGAGTGTCAGTTCCCAAACTTGAAATACACAGAGGAAATAAGGGCTGTCCTCAAACAGACAAACAAACAAAACCCAACCAAACCACCAAAGTTCCATAGTTTTAAACATGAAGATCTGAATCTCCTTTTTTGGTAGGTATCTCAATTTTATTATTAAGGAAAGTGTATAGTTCAATTCATCAGTGCATTTAAAAGCACACAGAATTCACTAACATTGGAAGGTTTTGTTGAAATTTTTGGTCTGTTACTTCCATTCTTCAAAATTTGAGGCATTACTAGAAGCATGTTTTGCCCTAGGCCTGTGACTAGACTTAGTATTTCACATGGGTTTTCTGCCACAATTGATCAGAAATATAGAAATGTAGAGGAGAAAGATCACCGAAATTCTAAGTGCACAATTCTGAGCCTATCCACTGACCATGGATAATCAGCCTGTTAGTCCTACCCCAGCTTGGAGTTGTTGCCAGCTGGTCTGTAAGAAAGTTTTAGACAGAAAACTTGCATCAGTCTGTCAGTAAATAGTTATATAGTGCAAGGTTTATGTGCACTCTAAAGCCATTTTTTATATTTACTGTTCTTTTACTCCCCTCTGGTTGCTGCATGAAGCACATATGATGATGAGTGTGGAGGGATGTGTTCACAGTTCATAGCTGAATTTTAGAAAAACTTGAGACAATGAATGTAAGCTGCTACTTTTGCTAATTAGGCTGTAGCTATTTGATAGATAGAGAGCAGAGAGGGATAGCTTCCTGCAATTCAATTATATTTCACTGATGCTGTTCAGAAAATTATCAACAGGTCCTGAATAGGAGAACTTGTTCATAATGTGGGCAAATTATTAAAAAAGGGAGCAAATTCCCAGGAAAAAAAATACTGAAAAGTATAAAAGATGAACCCTGTTTTTCCAAAGTTCTAAGCCCATAAAAAAGCTCTGTAAAAATTATTTTAACACGCAATGAAAATATTTCCCTTGTACCTCATGTCCAAGTCTTTTCCTGGGCAACTGCTAAGCATGAGACAAGTGATACTGTAAAATAAAAAATATCACACACAATATTAAGAATTTGCTTGTTCTTTGCATTTTCAGTAGGTATTCAGGACATATACTCCAAAATAGAAAGGGTTTAACAGGGCTTTTTAATACTTCAGAAAAATGTTTTCCCAGAGTATTGGTTATGCTTCCTCATACTTCTAGAAGCAAACCTCTGCATCTGTGTTTTGGGAGGGGGCTGTACATTGGCATTAATATATTTATTGTGCAGGAATTTACAAATTGGAAAATTTTCTGGGATTTTCTGAATTAAGTAATAACATTTTGTCCTGTAAGTTGTGGAATGAACTGTTGTGAACAAATGAGGAGGAGACAGCTATATTAATTCATTACAGTATGGCCAGGTCATCAGTTTAATGAAAGGAATAAATGAGATACTAGAAAGTTCCAGATGAGGTATTTTCAGTGCAGACAGGAAAGTGTTACTACCACTGTGCAGGACCATGGTGAGACTTCATTGCTGGCATTCCTTGTCTGGTTTTGGTCATTTGTTTCATGTAGATGTTATATAAAAGAAGACAAGAAGCACTTATTTCTTTTATGTAATGAATGTAAGTAAAGGCCAAGAGATGATATGCCTATAAAAGCGTCTGTAGACATAGCAGCAGTGAGGGATAATAAGTAATTAAATAAGCTAATAGAAAATAATAGCATAAACAGAGCTGTCCATAAAATTTTAGCCTTGAAAATGGAACTCTGCAAGTGTTAAGAGTTTTAGAATACTTTCTGTTAGATGCAGTGATCCAGAAGGCAAAATAGCTTTAAGATGGAGATTTAAGATGCTATCAGACGAATTCTGTTGCAGTTGTCTGTGATGACAGGTCTTGGGTGGTAAGGCTGGTTTCTGGCCTGTTTTCATTCAACATCTTAACTTTGAAAGAGACAAACTGATGCCCAAGGAATAAATGCAGAAAGCTCTGAACACAGTTCAACATCCTCCAGTGTCTGGTAAACAAGATATGTGTTTGCTTTTTGAGGAGCCTTCATATGTTCCCAAGAATTCCTTCTTGTATTTTAAATTTAAGCAAGAAATGTCACAACGTCAAACACAACTACAGATAAAACAGATGTTTAAAACTCACCTTGACTCCTTGATATAAAAATCTTAAAAGAGATTTTGTTTCTAAAGCAGTTTCACAAAGTCTGAGATATATGGCTAGGTGAGTCTAACCTCAGAGTAGATAGACTTAAAAGTTTGAAACCATAAAGATAGGCAAGTTTTGCGATAAAGGAAAATGTAAATTCCTGTAGTTAATAACTACATGAACTGTATTTCATGTAGAGAAAAAAGATTGTATGAGCATAACAAGCTGCCACTTTGGGTGGTATTTTTTATCACACTTTCCGCTGCCTAAGGCATGAATCAGTTGACATTTCCACAAAAGGCCTTGTATCTTTAAAAGGCACATCTGCTTTCTTTTATTGTTGTTGTCTGATGACAAAGCAGTGCAATGTATAGAACTGTTGCTACCTGGCATAAATTGTCCTTCAACTGGACATTCCTTAGTTGTTTTGTGTTTTGAATGTGCTGAACAATGCTTGCTAAATTTAGAAATGGCTGCATTGAAGTACAGATGTGGTATTCCACCACAGTAAAGCTTTGAGCTACAAGGCACTCAGTATGAGTGCATCAGGATTTTGGATAAATGACAGTTTAACTGTAGCTGTGTGAAATTTCAGATACTCAAGCAATATAGTCATCCACACAAGATAACCAGTGAGCTCAGCTGCTCCTAAAATAGGGTTTAATTCTCCAGTTTTGTCTTATCTGTTGTTTTTTGTTCTGGCATACCCTTGTCTTTTTTTCCTCCATTTTATTTTCATTGTCAATCTCTGCAAAGTCAAACAGTAGACCCATTTGCAGAAAAGGATTATTGATGGAATAAAAAAATTACACTAGCACCTATTTTTAGCAGGAGGTGCATGTTTTTCATAACAAATATAATTACTGTGCTTCGTTACCCCACAAGAGAATGTGTAGGTGGTTTCACTTGCAAAACTTAGAAACATAAAATCAACCAAAGGCAAGAAGAGCTAACTTCCCAGGGGGGAGAGCGTGTGCCCCTTTTTTTGCTTGCTTTTAAAAAAAAGGATCTTTGATTTCAGAATTACACACCATGTCATATGTGAGTTTACAGTGTAATATTCTCATCACCTGTTTTTGATGAATAAACTTTATAATTTGAGACTAGTCTTGTTTTTCCAAATCTGTGTCAGCCTTTGTGGGTGCTCATAGTTAATTCAGTGTCTATGAATTTTTATGATACACTAATGTTTTGGGCTTTGACTCTCTTTATTGTGATTTGGTTTGAGTTTTTGGTTTATTGGTTTGTGTTTTTTTATTATTTAAAAAAAATCTGCCTTTAATAAACTACTCCATAGTGAAACAATTCAGCTTCTTTCTTTCATTCTGACCTGATCAGCCATTTAATGCCAGGATATTCTATGATTCTATGAAAAATATAATTATTTCTAACTAGTGCTTTTATTATTTTGTACAAGGTAGTATCAAATGTATATTAACATGATTTCTTGTCATGTATTCAGATATAGTTAAAAAAACTCCCACAACTGGAAATCTGCTCTTTTAGTTGCACCAAAAGTCAATGAGAAGTCTGGAATAATATGCTGAACTATACTTTTATAGCTTTAGTGCTATGTAAAAAAGAAACAACACAGGACAATTCCTCTTGGATCAGACTTTTGTCGATCTATCTTACTATGCTTCTGACAGTGGCAGTAGGAGATGCTATTTAGGGAGATTCCATTAACCTGGATGTTTTCCATCTTCTATTTTCTTAGTACTGACTCAGCATTCAAAATTTTATTAAAGAAAGGTGCATCCCTGATGCATCTTTTCAGTATCTATTTATGAATTTATTTTGTGTTAATTTGCCTAATCCCTTTCTGAAACTTCTGAGATCATAGCATCTGTCAGGAGAGAATCTCCAAAGCTCTTAAATTACCCTCTCCTGAAGTACTCTCTTCCACCTGCTTTAAACTGCTCTTCTCTTAGTTCTTGTATTTCAGGAATTTGTGATCAACAGTTCTTCAGTCACTTTTTCTACCACCTTTGTGATTTTGTAAGCCTTGATCATCTCATCCTGTGGCCCCCTCCTCTCAGAACTGAGAAGCCATTTAAATCTCTTAGTAAGACTTTTGATCATTTTAGTTGCCCTTCTTTGGACTTTTTCTACATCCATGAAAGGAAAAATTAAAAAAAAACAAACCATAAACTCACAACCCTGAAAATGCCAAAACAAAGTAAAAAAACCCACACCCCAAACAAGCAAACAAAAAGAACAAAACAGAAATAATGAGCGTCTATGTGTGAAGTGTTCATGCAGTAGATCTTACAGAGACCATTTATTCAGATCCTGTTCTTCTCCTTACTTCCGTAGTCTATAAAATGGGGGAAATATTTCATGTAAATATTTCAGAAAATATTTAAAATTGTTGAGGGGCCTTTTTGTAATATTTACTTGTATTCTTTTAAGATTTCACCTGGATATTTCTGACCATTCTAACCCTGACTTGGATAAGTGTGTCAAGCCATCTTTTGTGTTCTCACACTATGTAATTTTTCTAACTCTTACACAAAAGCGTGTTTTGTGACATCATAATTCCTACAGTCCCACATTGTTTAGAATACCATTTTCTTTTCAAACAAAAGTCTTAAGTTTTCCGCTTTTTCATTTTTTCCTCCACTGTGTTGCATGTACTGTAGAAATTGATTAAATAGATGCATTTGACTGTAAATGGATATAGGATGTCACATTTTGTGGTCAAAATATGAAACTTTGAAAGTTTCCTTATGTAGTTGGATTGGTAAACCTGATAGTCTCTTTAGTGGTATTGTAATACTGTGAGTCACTAGGAAGCATAGAGTTTTGAGGGCTTTTTTCTGGTTTTACATGCAAAATTGAAAAACAATTTTTATATTGGAAAAATGTGGCTTTTAATATTTATTGCATTAAGAAGTTGAGATGACTCTTCAAGCTGTGTTAGGAGGAGCAACAATACAGGTGGAGGCATAAATATAGAGGAGTCATGAAAATTGCTGAAAAAGATGCACGGTGATGTATTGTCATGAAGTTATTAGAGGTAAGTGGAACTGTAAAAAAAAGACATAAAAGTTAAGGAAATTATATTCTGTTCTTATATATTCTTCTTACTGGGACAAGGCTATGGTGTCTTCTCTTGCAGGAAACACTATTTTTCAGAAGACAATTGTATTAGAACTGCATTTCTTGACAAAGACCACAGCAACTGATTGATTATATTTACAGTACATGGTTATCCCCTCTTAGAGGTTAAATAAAATTGGAAGAGGGATTTGAACAGGTTAGATGGAAAAAAAAACAGTGTGGAGACTATATCTGAGAGCAAGTTTCTAAGTATTTGCATTGAATGTAAAGAAAACTTCGGCATAGTAAGTAATAATTAATGGTAACATTATGAGCCACCTATATAAACTTCGGTTATACATAACAGTATCAAAACTTTAATTCTGTCTTGTGAAAATTACAATTTCAGGAGAATTAATCATGTTCAACTGAACATCATTCAGGCATATGCCAGGACCTTTAAGAAGAAGCAATGGCTGCGAAGTCACTGCATATAGTGAATGTTCGGAAGTTCAAAAGACTGATGTCGGGCAAATTTAAATGTGTAGTGGTAGTAGTCTCATGCAGTCCTGGATGTCTAAATATTTCAAGAGTTTGAGCCTTAAAGACACTAATTCTGACTGTGTGTTGCCCAACCTGTACTGTGTGCTGTGAAATTCTTCAAATCCTTTGTTCTTTGATGTTTCTTTCAGAAGGATTCAGGGTACATAGCATAGTCACATACGTATATGAAGTGGTGGCAAAATCTGTTGAATTACTAACAAATTTCTCAAGCTTCAAATCTTTTCTTGGCAAACATTGTTTCTTTTAGAAGCTTTACAGTAACTGTTCACTACTTTCTTAACATTAAATACCATTTCAAACAATCTAAATCAAATATCTGTTGCACTGTATCATTGCAAGACTATGAAACATGCAGCCAGCTATTTTATATTTCTCCTTCATATAAATGCAGTCAGTACACACTTTCTGTAAGTAGCAAGAGAAAGATGTGATTTCTTTGTTTGTATAAAGGAAAAGCAATAGCTCTGTTACCAGAGGCACACTGAGTGATGGCTTTATTTAGATTCCAGTCTATTAGTTCATCTCCATGAATGACCAATTATGATTCATCTTTCCAAATACCAGTTATTTCATAAATCCTGCCGGAGAGTGTAGCGGTAGAACTGAAGAGCTGTCATGGAGCTCTGCCAAGAAAGTCACTGATGCAGTTACAATATATCTGCACAAAATTTAATCCCCTTGCTGCATGTGTTGAAGGCATGCATTCCACTGTCACATTTAAATTCCTTTAGTTAAGGATGCTATTCCTTGTCTCTTGTCTCTTGAGTATTTAGAGGTCTAAAGAGGTGCTGCTTTTAAAGTATCTAAGGGATTTAATTGAACCCTTCACAGCGTATAGCAAAAATAATTTTTCTCTTCAGAGACCTGTAGTTTTTACATCATAAGATGTTTATTTTACTTAGTCATCATCATGCTAGCAGGTGCAGAAATTCTGGGTTCCTCTGGATCTCAGAATTAGCTTTTAATACTTTTCTTCCACACTTGCTTTTGCAAACTGTTTCTGAAAGTGATTCATCCTAAATCACTAAATCACACCTAGTGTTTTGTAGGAGTCATTTAACATCATATCATAAAGCTGTCTAGGCATGTCTACCATTCTGACAACTGAAACTTGCCATAGAAATCTTTGCATTTGTTTCCTGTAAGTCTGAAAATGTATGAATGAGAAAATGATCCTAATATTTCATATATCCTCTACCATAACAACTTTTTCTGTGTAGTATATAGGCAAAACCCATTTTATATTCCTAGCAGTGTTCTGACAGAAATGGAAGAATCAGTTCTCTCCAGTATTTACAGATCTCCTATTGTCTCAGGATCCAGTATGCTGCACTCTGCTATTGCTACAGCATATGCCACTGTTCAAACATTCACAGTATCAGGAAGGAAATCGAGCAACTGAAAATGTGCCAGCATTGTGAGTTAGAGGGCTGTCTTTGAGTACCATTTTGTCAAATCTGGAATGTTAAAAGCATTTCAGTATAGAAAAATGTGAGAAATAAAAATCAGAAGGGGTACCTTACTAAAGAAGAAATTTAGGTTAAGAAAAAGAATAAGGAAGAAAGATTCATGACACCACAACATCATGAAAATCAGACTGGAAATAGTAAAATTATAAGTTCATAAGCAGTCCATGGTCTTATTAGAATAGGTGATACTGTGAAAAAGATTGAAAGAATATAACTGAGTGAAAATATGTTTGTATTTCTCAACAGAATTTATTGTTTTAAAACCTGAACTATTACATATAAACAAGCTGATCAGCATCCATCTCAAAGATGCATGGGCCTTAATTTACTGAATCTTACAGCAAGATTCACTTTTCCTTCAGTAGGATGGCCTTAGGAGAGCTAGTGGTTTTCTAGCCCATTGTTCAAAACTCAGTATTTATATATGTAAAGCTAAATAAATTAAGCCAACTGAATTTGGGCTAGTTTCCACATATCAGATGCAGTGTACGCTGCTACATATGGAGTAAGAAGTTAAAATTCAAATGCTACCTTTATTTAATGAACAGAACAATAAAGTTACAGAAAGACCTGCTAGTGAACATAGACAACTTGTCAAACTTAAGTGTTTTATGGAAGCAGAACTTTTGTTACTGTTACTTCAATGAATTGGTGTTTCTGAAGGAATATGCTGTGGTATTTTGCAACACAGTTGCAGATGATGTTACCAAGATTCACTTAGTGAGATATAATTGAACAGTACCTTTCTCTTAGCTTTGAGCTGCTCGTGATATTTGTTGGAGGTGTCACCTGGTATTTCTCCTCCCCAGAGGGTAATTCCTACTATCGAGTAAGTGATGCCCATGACAAGCAGTGGAAAGCAGTAGACCAGCACAATCACAATGACATGGTACCTGCAATGAAAAAGCATTAAGAAGTGATTCTAAAGGAGCTATACCAGTGGAATGGGCTGCTAGAAGTCAAGAGTGTTACTGTAGCCCAAAGCATGTTTGGCATTGACTGGCTAGTCCTTGGTGGTTTTGTTGTCTTTTTGAAAGTCCTGGATTGCACCGCAAATTTATTTACATTTTAATGCGAGGGCTTTGGGGGGTTTCTAGTTGTGATTCTGCACTGGCACTAGTATAAACCAAGAATGACTATATTGTTATCAAGAGTAGTGACTACAGAATAAGGTATGTTTGTCCATAACTAGATTAATTGATCTAATTAATGCGCAGCCAGGTATCCTAAGGGCAAGCTAGGTGTTTTGAGATCTAGTCTGGACTATAAATGGAAGAGGAAAACAAGTGTTTAAACGGTATATTTATACAAAGGTCCTGATAAGTTTCTTGTGTTACCTGATGTACTTCACATGTCTGATCTGTTACACATAGGTGACACAGATCTGTTGCCTGTGTTCAACATAGTTATTGCTGATGATGTAAGCACTGGGAAAGAAAAAAAAAATCCCCAAAATATCTTCTTATGCCTCTTGTTACTATGTGATTAAATGCCATCTTCAGATAAAATCCCAGTGAATGATCAGTGAAGAATCCCCAGTTGTCACTGAGAGCGACATTACTGCCCTAAAGAGAAATATCTGTGTGTGGCTCCTGAAGTGATAAAAATTATACATGGCCCAGGCCTTTTTCACAGGCCTGAAAGATCAAATTTGAGGCTGGGTGGCTACACAGGCTTTCAACCTTGCACACAGAGCTCACCTTAAATGTCAGTGAAGACATGAAAGGGCAAATAATGTTCCTAATTCTGCCAGACGGACAAATAGAAAATATTCAATTTAATTGACGGTTGTTCAACACTTTTAGAAACTGGAACCAGTGATACTTTCTACAGTTTTCTTATTTGGACTGATAACTGAGAGAAGCAATTGTGATAGTGTGACCAAATGTATTGGGAAAATCCAAATGTATTGGGAAAATCCAACCGTTGTGAAGACATTCAGAGGAAAAAATCTGATTAGGACAAGGAGAGGCTGGAAATACATGCTTTTGTGGTTAGGATGAAAAGAAAGTTTGCTTTGAATTGCATCTCCTGTCCCCATTTCCAACCACCTCTGTCTGTATAGAAGTAGACATCTTAAGCGAAGTAATGATAAACATGCATCGTGGAGAATGCTCATAGAAGTGGAAAAGATTGAACACTTATCACGTAAAATGCTCTATCTTCCTAGTATAGCAATCTTATTTTACATTTCTCAGTGATCAGTGCTGTTATTCTGTGTGCAGAGTATTTGCATGAAGCTCTAAGCTTTTGCCAAGTCCATTACAATTGTAGAGACCACCACACACAAGTTTAGAAGAAGGAAAGCTTACGTAAAATGCTGTTTTGGACCACCTGGCCATGCTACATAGCAAAGAGTTCTCCCAGGCATCACCTTGGTTATGGAGTATAGGCACTGGGGGAAGGCCAACAGGAAAGCCAAAATCCATATGCTCCCAATGACCACCTTGGTAGCAGTTGCAGAGAGCCTAGGTTTCAGTGGATCAATAATGGCCATGTATCTGTAAAAGAAAGCAAACACCTGTTCATAAGAAACCTTCAGAGATTAGGATGTATCTAGAATCAACCAAAGCTTAGGGTAAGGGAAAGGATATAAGACATTTTTGTCTTCCTGGAGTTCTGATGGTGTTGTGCTATATGGGTGGCTCAGCCCCCGTGAAGCCAGTGCTGGAAGAAAAGAAGATTCATTGAATATTATCTTAAAGCTGTAGAACACCCAATTACCAGTATGCATATCAGTGTAGCAACTATTTCTCAAGAGTTTGTTAATCCTGTTCCTGCACAACCTGACTGAAACACAACAATACAGCTGTTACTCAGATATATAATACACGGTTTATCTCCAATTAAAAAATTAACAGCCAAGCTGTCAGGGTTATTAGTCATCTGCCCAAAAGCTACAGGAACCTGACACGTCTACATGCATTTATTTCGGTAGACATACACTGACTTTGGATCATCTGCCAAAGAGTCCCAGACCGCAACTGATTCATACAGAGACAGAGAGGGGAGCCATATGAGTGTTTCCTCAGGCAATGTAGAAGTGATAAAAGCAGCAAGAGAAACAGTTGCATAAGGCATAAAAATATCTCATTTGCTTTTTCAGTTTCTGTGTTTTCTTTTGTATTCTTCTTGCCACTCTATAGTTGTATTGGCTATCCATGTATCCTGGTAACCTTAGAAGAATATGCAAGAAATCTTTAAAAATTTACTCTAAGTAATTACAATTTAAAAGCTTAGGAAACAAAAAGGTACATAAGACATCAAGACAGACAGGAAAATAAAAACAAAACTTGCTTTCTGTCTATTGATTTCTGATAGATGCAAGGAACAAGGCAGATGGAAATTTTATATTTTATATACTATATATCACATACTTCATGTGTTTTTCATGTTTTTCTTAGTATGAGTACTTCTTTGATTTCTGAGCTAAACCCTCAGTTAACATTTTCCACCAGTTTCACAGATCACACTATTTTGTTTTTTCTAACACCGACCAAAGAATTACTTGCAAAATCATTCATCATATTAATTAAATAGGAATGTTCTTCTAAAAGAAATTTTAAAAGAAATTTTTGCACTTCCATAAATCCAGGGAGTTACTGGATATAAATATGTCCTTAATGTGTTACTATTACAGATTACTGAATAGCTGAATACATATTCTTTAATCTGATATACTAATACTTTCAAAACCAACAGAAGGAAATTTTAAAAAATATTTTTCTTTAGATCCAGAGGGTTCCCAAAGTACATTAAAAAATCCTTTCATTCATGATGAAAACACAAGGCTATTTGTGAGTTAATGTATGTGTTAACAGATAAGCAATGCAAATCAAGAAATTTCCATAGTAGTCCATGTTATTCAAGAAACCAGAGATCTGCCCTTCTGCAGTCATTGGTAGTATTGACATTCCACATTCTGTTTCCCAAACCATTGTCCTTCTGAAAACAGAATTAGAATAGCAATGATTTAGAAGCTCCTCAAGAATAAGTCAAAAGGAAAATAACAAAGTTAAAATATTATTTTCTGTGGTTTTTCTCTGGGTTTTTATTTTTTTCATATTGTATCAAAATGGCTAAAGCAGATAGGAAATGGGGCTGAATAGGAAAACTAGCTGGAATGTTTTGCTAACAAGAGTTTTCCAGATTTTAGGAGAATGTTTCGATCACTTTCAACAGTTTTTCATCAGTCACAGGGAGTAGTATTAATTCTGGAAGTGGCAAACTTTTTGACAGAGAATAATTATGGCCTATATACTTTCACTCTCTCGCAATTTAGAAGTCCAGTTTTTGGATTGTCTTCGGCAAGATTATTGGGGTATATTAGTGATTTCCTAAAGGTCTGTTTTGTTTCCACTGTAAGTCTACAGTCTTCATGCCTGGTAACTGTCCTTGTCCCTGACTGTTTCAGCTTTTAAATACAGTCAGAAAGTCAAACCACACCTATTCCAGCCTACATGTGTAGAAAAAATATTTTTCAGAACTTTCCAATATCGCTTCCATCTTTGTGCTATTTATAACTTCTAAAGGAATTGCAGTAAGTAAAATGTGCACTATGGCTCTTTATCTACTCTTTTTCTACGTTTCTAGCTCATACAAAGATGAATTGGGATAGATTCAGAGTTTATTTTCTATATGGAAAATTGCATAGGTAGTAATAGGCATTGTATGTAGCTATTTCCATTATCATGGGGGAAAAAAAACCCGAACACTTTGTCTCATCAGCATTTGTAGATTTTGTGCTATTGTTGAGACTTTAGGTATTGTTGTGGGGCCTAGAAGTTATAACTCAGTTTACTTTCCACTCATAGGAAATTAATTATTTTGGAGATAAGATAGCATAAATTAGTTAACATTTCCACCAGGATAGATCTCCTACTGGCTGGATGAGTGAGGTAAGTCAAAGGATGAGGATCAGATGAAAAGCAGACTACTTGCCTTTCTTGTTGAAGTCAACAGCCTATACTTTGTACAAGATACACTGCAAAAATGTAGCAGGCAGTCATTCTAACAAACAAGATGCATAAGAGGTACAGGAGCCTTACCCATTCCTTCAATAATGCCTTTGTGCAGGAAAGAGAGCTGACCAGAGGTATTAACAGCTCTCTACTACTGAGCCTATGACAACAAATCTAATTTATTCTAATTTGCCAGTACACTAACAACTGCAAGGAAGTATATAACTTGTTCCCTAAGTTACTTTTCTTAGAAACAAAAATAACATAATCAGATACAGCTTTATAGCTGAAATCATTGCACCCACTCAAATCTATCATAAAGTTTTTTTAGTATTTTCCTAGATAAGACATCCTTGCTATAATTAAGGATAGTGAAAAGCATGAATTGATTCTCAGCTGCAGGTTAAAAACCACCTCTATCGTTGAGCTGTGTCTGGATGTTAATCTCTGTAGCTAAAAGAATCTCAGAAGAGAATTGTTTCCTTCCTGCACTGTTAGCTGTCATTTGCAAAAGAGGCTTAGTCACTCCTGCCTATTATTTTGTTTGCTAGAACTATTACTTGCCATTACTGATACCTAAAGGTGCTAAATTGTTAATCTATTTAGCCTCAAACCTGAAGGAGCAGTAGTTAATTTTTCAGTTGGCCCTTGCCTTTGATCTCTGCCCATTTTGGCCAGGATGTTTCCACCAGGAATGAAAGCTCCTTCTAGCGCAGGCTAGAAGTTCCATGCTTTGGTGTTGCTAACAAACACAGGCGAGAAGGCTAAGAACGGAATAATGTATATGTATGATGCAGGATATTTCCCCTATACATTCCAATTACTCATGGCTGACAACTGTCTTTCATGGCGTAGGTCTGCTATTAGTAATAATTTCCTTACTCTGCTCTATATCCTTACATATATTTTGTATGGCAGTCTCAAGGGGGAGCAGCAGACGTACTGTCTGAATGGTGCTGAACATGGTGTAGAAAGATGGCTCTGATGCTCGTATGCCATCTGTCCTAATGACTGTTCTGCTTCTCCACCATTCTTTAAAGTAACCTGAACTTACACAGTTCTTCTGAAATCAGTGAAAGTGGCGAGTGCCGAGGCCCTTGTAGATCCATTGTGTTCTGTGATACTTACACACAGGCCTTGGACCTCCTCACACCTGTGTCTCTAAAGACACTAAAAGATGGTAGGCATTTGAGCAGGAGGGTTTATAATGGCTACAAGCAACTGAAGGCTTGTTACGCTGCTGAAAAGCATTCTGCAGCTCCACAAACATTATTTAGTGGGGTGCTTTGACAATTTGCTTTGCAGTCTCTGGACATTCACGGTTCAGTCTGACACCAGGCTGGAGCAATGGGACACACTGCCAAACAAAGGGCTCTGAACTCTCACAGGGGTAATTTCACAGTCCAATTTCAGGATTGGACTTCTAATGCTTTTCTCACTCCAGTGGGAGCTGCTAAGAATGCCACAGATAGTTTGTTCTACCCAATAAAACAGGGATACTGATTCTAAAGTACATATCAACTGAAATGAATTAACTGATTATGGTCATTCATACGATGAGCAGAAACCATTATTACCCTGTCCAGTATAAACACTTGGAGGATAATTATAAGATAGAGTATGCATGTTTAGAAATTAAGAGAGGTAAATATGTGTAGGTAGAGACTCAAGCCCACACTTGCAAGAATATCGATTATTCAACATTGCACCATGTTCTATTACTCTAAAGCATTTTTAGGTAGCCCTTTAGTTTCATCACTAGAATGATTAAGACATGATTTTGTTTGCTGTGACCATGCTGTATCCCAGAGTCATTGCTTTTCTTCCAACTTTGGCTTATGTAAGTCTTTGTCCCTAGCTAATTATTACTGAAGTCAGCAAGAGTCTTTCCATTGACTGTAATGAGAAATCAGGCTGCAAGATAGAGTGGCTGGTGCATCACGATCTGCTTGCTACAGCTCCCTTTTTCTTCAAGTCTATTTTCTTAACTGCTAGAGTCAGAATTGATATAGTTTCCTTCAGAACTGCTCAGTTTGGCTGGAGACTAAAATTTACTGTTTGGTACTTGTTTCTTGGGTTCATCAAATCAAGAAAATCTGTGTTCTCTGAAACAATTAGAGAGATGGTCCTCGTCTGAGTAACACTGATAAACTCTTTAAGCCTCTAGTTATAATGACAGCACAATCACATAGCTCCACTACAATTTGTAAATGAAAGGAGTCCAATGGCTGCTAAGTACTATAAAAGATTCTGAGGTTTGTGCTTTATGGTCCTGACAGTAGTAAAGATAAAAAAAAAATCCTGATTTATCTGTTTGTAAAACAGCATACACTGTCTAATACAGACAGGAAAATCTTAACCTCCTTAACACATTATTTAGAAAATTGTAGCAAAAATTGTTTTTTAAAAACAAAACAATGTTCAAAATTGGATCCTACAAATGTCCATCTGGAGACACAGTTGGAACCCTTTAATCATCCTGATTTTTTTTCGCCTGTTTGTGGTGTTTATAAACTCAAATGGTTTGAGTTTAAAAAAAGTAATCAATTCAGCCCAAGACTGTCACGGGAAATTGGGACTTGACAAAGGAAGAGACTGAGAGGAAATCATAATCCTTGCATAGAAGTGCCTCGTCAGCAGCTGACTGCAGGGTGCACTTGCCTCATGAATGCACAGATGCTGTTATTCCTGCAAAATGGAAGCTGATTTTGAACTTTTTTTTTGAAATTAACTAGTAATTAAGAAACTAATAGGAAATAGTGATGATTCCCTGCCCTTGCTTGTAAAATCCTGCAGAAAGTCTCTGTAAGTTAGATATGGTAGACTGAAGAGGATGGAATGAACTGAGATTTTAGAGGCATGTTTTATATGATGAAAATAAATTGTTTAGCTCTTGCATTCTTGAATCTGTATCTTGTGGAGTACATCGTTAAAGAATGGTTATGTGACCGAGGATGTGAACAGCCGGACATGTTACGGCTGATGCCAATTACAGATGGAAAAGTACAGAAGAACAAGATGAGGCCTAAGTGGTAAACAGGGAACAAAGAAGAAAGAATACCATGAGAAAGAGAGCATCATGAGTTATGCAAAGGCCCTGTTTTCAGTTCGGTTCCCAAAACATTCTCGTTCCCATGTTGTTTTTAAGAAGCTAGCTGAATTCTCTCAAAACAATCTTGTTTGGTTCTCATACTCTTAGCTCCTATCTAGAACCCCTGATCAGTAAACTTAAAACATGTTTTTTCTGCTAAGTACTAACCAATCAATACTTGCAAAAACAAGTTGTTATCCAATCATGTGCTGACACTCAAATGGCTGTAATGTAACTAAAAAGTATAAAATCACATGAAGTTCCTGCAAGTAGTTGAGACAATAAAAGGTAGTCACTACCTTCGGTCTCCCAGTGTCTTCTTTCCGACAGTATCTTCTACCTACCAGTGCTAATATCTATCTTTTCTTGTCAGAGCAATCTGATTTCATGATTTTTGGCTAACTTTATCGGCAGGAAGAGTGGCTACAGACATTTTTGTAGGACTGTTGAGTAAGACAGGTTTTGGTGTCCAGAAGGATCTATAGTGTGTCTTACAGTTGTGCATCAGTCACCTTAAAGCCAACACTTAATAAAGAGTTTATGGCAAGAAACCTTAAAACAGCAATACTGAAATTCTTCAATATAGAAGAGTTCTCAGAGAGACAAACATTTTGATAACCGGTAAGGAGTCGGAGTCAATCCTTATGGCTCCCTTCCAACTCAGGATATTTTATGATTCTAAGGACAAATATTTTTATAAGTATGCAATTGATTTTACCCTATGTATGCTCTAACTATGCATGTTGATAAAAAGGCATAACTTTTTTCTTTTGTCTGTCTCTGGGCTAACTTCTCATGACAGAAGGACTTCTGTTTCTCCTGTTCTTTGAATGTGATCTACCTGAGAAATTAAGGGCCAATATCAGTGCACAGTCTGCAACCCAGCTCCATCTACATGGATAAAATTACTGAGAAAATGTATTTTAGTCTAAGACTCTGTCTATAATGAACTTCTCACTTGAATGTATGGTTCATACTTGTCAGATGTTGTTTCCTGCCAGGAACAAGAGGACTTGAGTCTGGACAGTGTTGTAAATGTTGCTTATACTCCTCAGGATATTGGCTTATCAACCTCATTTTTTCCACTGCATCTATCGAAAAGAGCTTGTTAAATAGAATATTTACTCACGCAAAACATAGGGGAAAAATAGCTGTTACATCTATGTTTATTCCCATATATTACCAATACTATAATTCTGACATGAATTTTGACCAGAAACCAAAAAGATTCTGCCTTTTTGCCTAATCATTATGAGGTTTTACTATAGCAAGACATGGATTGTCTTTCCTGTGTGTCCAGCAGACAGAATCTTGTAGCCATAGTGCCAGGATGTTCTGCAGAAATCATTTCACCTTTTTTTCTCAGAAAGCAAGGGAATTGTCAAACACAGGAAATCATTTTAGGCCCCCAAGTCATTGAGAGTCCTTTATGTTTCAACTCTTGATTTTTGAACCGTCAACGCCCTCTTGTTCAACTTTTTGTCTCCACTTCTGAGAATTACTATTTTTCAGAGGGCAGCCTAGATATTGGAATATAGCAATATGATGTGCTTCATCTTAAAATACAAATTTGTGGAATACAGAAAAACAGGAAATGGCTTTCCTATTTGAATTGTATAGTTTGATTTGCAAAGTAATAATAGTGATAATTTTTAAAAGCATGTCTTTGCATCTTTCCCTTCATGATATGCATTGACCGTAGTTGATACAGGAAGTCATAATTATGAATCCATCCATTATTTTGGAAAAGAAGCTGTATTGAACTTTATTTTGGAGGTTGTGTTTTATATAGTTATATGACATGGGAGGCAGATAAAGCTAACTAACAATAAAATGGCAGTTTTGTTCCTATGTTCATAACCCTCTCCCCACTCTTCAGTGCAAATTCTCTCTTCTTTTACATGGAAATAATTTACTTTGAGTCAACAAAGTTTGAGGGAAAGAGAGTGAGAGAGGGGCCAAAGTGTGCAGTACTGTTTGGGCTGAACTCTGCAGGGGACAGCAGCTGGCTGGGTGATGCAGGTTTCCTGCCTGCTATTGCTTCAAGTAGGAACTCATGCAGAGAGAGATACCAAAATGTATTCTACTGGAAAGATAATACATTTTTCAGTGTACCAGCTGCCTACTTCAGAATTTCAGTAACAGATTCATTTATAGGACTTGTGGTACTACTTTGAGACAATAATAGCTGCTCTTACAGCATACACTTGAAGAGAATGAGGAGTCTAAGTGATATTTTGAGGATCCGAGTGAATCGTCTTTATGCCTCACAAATGTCTTCTGTTACAAGCTTGTATTATATTACTTATGCTGTAATCTAATGAGTGTATAGAGCTATTATTAACAGCTATCAGTAACTGAACAATGTCACAGAATTGTAGAAAACTGACACAGTATATGTGTGCTTCTGTACATATATTAGAAGTCTAAGAAATAAGGTGGGAAACTAGAATGACAAGTTGTGAATGAGACTATTGGTGTAATGGGCATACATGAAAGTAGGTAGGAGAAATACTACACTGAAATACTAAGGTTTATAAAAAAGAGAGAAGATTGTGTAGAGGAAGAATAAAACCAAACATTCAATACAGTTTAAAATCAAGTCAGGTAAAACAAATGTATTTATGAATAATATAGAATATTATGGTTTGAAAATCCAAGTACGACTGAAAAAAAAACCTTCATGTTTATACACTCAGCTAATTCACAGCATAATGGTGATATGCCAACAGAAATTAGAAAGGCTGTGATAGCAGGTTATGCAGTAATAACAGAAAGTATCAAAGAGTTCTCTATGGACACAAAATATATTTGTGGGCAACATTAATGACTGCTCTATGAAGTCTTTACAAGGAGAAGACCAATGTAAACCAGAAGCTCTTGAGTTGGTCCTGAACAGTGTCTGTGGTCAGGCATAAATGTTATTATTATTCAAATAGTGTCTAGAGTATGGCTGCTTTTAATATCTCTGCAGAAACAAGAAAAGCCCCAAAAAGCTGCTGTAAGTATTGATAAGATCCCCTCTCAGCCTTCTCTTGTCTAGGATAAGAATCGTAGTGTTTAATTTAAAAAAGGGGACTAAAAAAAGTCGAGGAAGCTTATTAACAAGAAATGGGAAGGGAAGCCAAAAGGAAATAGAGACTGTTAATAACAACAATCCATCATATTCTGAAACATGGAGAATCTCTAATTATCTAATATTTTATTAGTGAAGGTTAATTTGATTTTGAGTCTGGTGTTCAGCAAAATGAGTGTAGGAGTGTTGGGAAAGAGAAAGCTGAGCCCATAACTTCTGGATTCTGAATCTCATTCTGCTGCAAATTTGATTATTTGATTTTTCAATCAAATTTTAAAAAACATCCATCTTGATGTCAGCATGTTATCTGTGTCAACAATATAATGTTGTGTAGTCGTACTTAAGCGAGCTGTCTGGGGTGCCAGTGGTAAGAGTGCTAATATACTCGTCTTCCAGCTCTAATTTTAATAGCTTTATTCCTCACAGAGGCAGCAAATTATAACATCTCAGGAGACTACATCAACATGTGAGGAAAGTTTTGTGATAAAAAAGTGCATGAAAGTGGAAATGGAAAAAGACATTGGACTTTATTTTGTCATTCTTCCCATGCAATACTCGCGACTCTGCAAGTACCTGAGCTGAAAAATGGAGTTTATGCAGAGTATAAGGCTAGGATAAATGGGTAGCATTTGGCAGAAATCTGATCTTTAGAAAGGATTAGATCATATCCTTCATTTTTCTTTTTCCTAATTTTTTTAAAAAACAGTTACCTGGGACCTTTTGATGCTATTAAGTTGACCCATGCTGAGCAGCAGTAAACCTTGTAGGCTGTTTTGCTGTAACACATAACAATGGTGTATCATAAACATAGTTTTATTTACATTTATGAAATATTGGTATATATATATCATTCCTTTAAATCATTTTTGCATATAAAGAAATCAAAAATATATGTGTGTAATAGGTCTTTAAAGACCAAAAGTCGGCTTGCATACTAGGAAGAAAAGAAGTGGTACCATGTGAATAGAATCAGCATTGACTCATCGTCACTGTTAAAATGCCTTGCTTAATTACAGAGCAGGTGCTTTTACAGAGAGTTAAACTTGTTGAAATGAGGAAAACATTATGGAACTGCTGGCAGAGCAATAATTGAGAAAGACATACTGTAGGTGTGCTAAAAAATGGGAAAAAATGCCTAAAAATATACTAAATGCTCTACTGAATGTGTGTTCTTTTATGCTATATTATTGCATCTCCAAATTTCTCCTTTAATAATCAGATATCTGCAGAGAGTATCTGGGTCTACACAGAGAACTGGTTGTATAATGAGGTAATCTTGGGATGGGAAATTAATTGCCAGCATACACAATCCATCACCTCTTTTGCATATTAGTTTTGCATAGCTAATACGAAGGGACAGCAGGTCTTCTATGGCCAGAGCCAGATGGCCTAAATTCTGCCTAAGTTACTGTCTTTAATATAAAACAACTGTAGTCACAGATAGGGTTGAGACACATGAGCCTTTAGGATCAAGCATTGGCCAGTGGCAAGGGCATACTGGCTCCAGACCCAAGCCCTCTGCAGTATATTTTGGGGTGTGTTCAAAGTTTATGCCTGTGTGGAAGCTAAAGGAGCTATTGTACTGAAGCAATGTAACTGTGGGACCATGGAGCATGAGCTGCAGACAAACTACGGAGTGAATGAATGCCTGTGAACAGTACAGTGTAAAACCTCTGCTCCTTCTGAGACTTGAGCTGGCTTGGTTAAAGCTACCTGTGCACTTCTGCAGTAGACTGCAAACAGCCTGTTGGAAAAGAAGCAGAAAGCAAGGGGAAAAGATCACCATGAAAGGATGGTGAAGTGTGAATAAACCCAGATAACTCTGAGTCTTGGTTCACTGACCAGGTGGTCATACAGCAGCCCTGGATGCTTTCATCCTCAGCCCCAGACACAGGACATCTCACTGCAGGGACTTCCTACTCCACAGAAGCCCGTCAGTCCAGTAATTTCAGAGTGCACATGGTGTAAACATGGCCCAAGTCTCAAATGCGAAAGGAAGCATGTTCTGCCTGTGACTGCTCAGTGATGTCTAGACTCTCAGTGACTCATTCATACTCTGTGAACATTTGGGTGCTCTAAAAAGGATCAATGGAGTGTATCCCGACCTACTTCTGAAGGAGTTGCAACCTATGACCTTTCAGTATTTTGGGATGTTAAATATTTGTACTGGAGTAGTATCTGATGCGATCCCATCATTTCCGTTCCCTCAATAGCTTCATCATTATTTGTAGGTGGTTTATTTTTTGTTTGTTTGGGGTTGAGTTTTTTTTGTGGTTTTTTAACTTTTAAATGAACGTGAATAAATAAGAGTGAGTTTGCTGGGTCAAAACTAAAGCACAATCTCCTGTCTCAAGCACTGGCTGAACTTAAAAAAGGCAAATGGGAACCAAAGTTTTAAACACTGTTCCCCTCTCAGCAGATCTTTGCCCTGCAGGAGGGCAAACTACACATGCCAGGACATTTACTTTGACCCTCAGTTTTCCTCTGGACTCTGCAGAAGTGTTCTGTGTAGGTAGCCAGGAAATGGTTAAAGGTTTGTAGTTTCCTAGCATAAATTTAGGACATTTTGAGGTAGTAAGTACCGTATCCCTGTGGTGGTTTTTGTCAGAAAAATGAAAAAAACCTTACCCAGAGCAACCTAGTAACTCCTCAGCTAATGACATGATCATCAGCAGCAATAACAGTGAAATCCTCAGCATAAAGTAAAGCCTCTTTATCTTTCTGAAAACCTCAATCCATGCAAGAATCTAAGCTAAACCCAACTTCACAATTAAATAAATCTTTGCCTGGTTAAAGATAGTAACACTGGCTTTACACTACCTCCTCCATTATTAATGGGAAGTAACAGTTTGGAACAAGATACACCACTGGCAGGAGGAAAGTATAAGATCTCTCCTGTCTTCACCCTTTCCCAGATCAGAGAGGTAGAGGAGTTGCTAAGAATCAGATTTTCTCTTTCATTTTTTAGCTTTAGAGAAATGCATCTGACTGAGAATAGCACCTAAAATTTGCAATTAGTGGGGCCAACAGAAAAGCATTATTATGAACTTGTCCACAGCACAGGCAAAAAAGTACAATACGTTTTCCAATCTTTGCAACTGGCAATAACATTTCAGGAGATGTATTGAACCTTATAAAATCTTATAAAATCTTAACTATCATCACCAGAAAGTACTGCAGTTCTGCCTAGTCAATTCTGACAAGATGCATATTGTGATTTGAATATGTAGAAGGGAGCTTTGTGAGGAATTTCAGTGCACTGCCAAAAGGAATAAAAGTTCTGAAGTACTAAGTGGTCTGTTTTTTAAATAAGAAGTCAGTAATTTATTTGATTTCTAAAGCATGGGCTAAGTTATCCCTCTGGTATGGCAAACGTGAAAATGATCATACAGGAACATTTCCCAGTGGAGACTCACAGCACCTTCTGGGAAAGATGGTCCATCAAAGTATCTCTGATGGAAATCTGACATCTACATCTCCCCTTTATTCTATGTAGACTACAACTGTCCTATTCCATTATTGTCAAGAGCACAAAGGTAAAGTTTTTCCCTGTCCTATATTCTTTCACAGTCCCAAAGGCTTATTTTGCAGCAACAAATCAGAAAACAATCAAGCGCTTGGAAAACATGTTCCTACCAGACCTCTGGATATGCACAGATGGCAATGTAAATAGTGTCATTAGATAAAATCAGGAGGAACCAAGCAGCTCAGAGCTGTCTGTGAGAAGAGCTATTAAAAACAGTCTCTGAAGTGATTTCTGAGGAGGAGGCAAATGCCTCTGCCAGCTGCAGGAATACAAAGAAGAGGGCCATTTGAAATCCTCTCCCTTCATATACAATCTCTACAAGTCCTTATCAGTTTGAATTAGATGACATTGACTGAGGGACAGATACTGTTTTCACAGGTGGGGAAGCAAAACCCTGAGCAATGGTTGCTGTTATAGAGTTAGTATTAACAGATGAGGCACAGAAAGCAGCTGAAGTCAAACAGAGAGGAACTGTTGTAAAACAAAGCCAGAGAGTAAAACCAATGAAAAGCTGAAGGAGAAAGACCAAAGACACTGAGAAAAACTGTGTAAGAGAGAGATCTTGAAGTACAGAATAGCACAATCAATAAACTATCAAGGTGACTGCTTCTCCTCACTTAATGACTGTTATCTCTGTATTTTTCTTTCACCAGAGGATCTGATCTCAACTTCTTTCCCCTAAACTTTTCCTCTCTTTTCTCACCTGTCCACAGCTATCGCTGTCATGGAGTAGATGCTGGCGAAGACAGCTGTGATTGGGAAGAAGTTGTGGAAGCGGCAGTAAGCCTCTCCAAAGTACCACTCACTGTGCAGTGCATAGATGAAGTTGATGAGAGTATTGAAAGCAGCCATGGAGGCATCAGAGAAGGCCAGGTTCACCAGGAAGTAATTGGTCACCGTCCTCATGCGCTTGTGAGCCAGAATAATCCATATGACAATGAGATTTCCAAAAACAGCCACTGCCACCACACCACCATAAGCCAGAGACCATAGGGCAATGCGCCAAGAGGGTTGCACAAACTGATTGGAGAAGTTGGCTGCTGAGGATGCTATCGGGGAAGAAGTGTTTCCAGCTGGTGCCTCCAGCGCCTGTCCCCAAGGATCGCCCACTGCAACAAGGCTCATGTTCCACCTTCTGCTCATGCTCACGTTCCAGCTGGCCATGGGGACAGAAGTCATCTTGGGTGTTCCTCTCCTCTCTTCCAGGAATGATGTGCCTCTCCCACCTCCCCCTCCAAACCCCCTAAACCCCCTGCTAACAGTTGAGAAGGGAAAAGGAAGAAACCAGGAGGTAAGGCAGCACAGCTGGTGCTGGGATGGAGAAATCTGTCAGAAAAATCTCTGGCTACAGTGTTCAAACTGTTAGAAATGCTGTACCAGCTGAGTCAGGAGAGCTACCTCTGGATAGAACAGCATCCCGTTCCTCCTCTGTACAGCCACCTCTTGCTTTTGGTTTTGCTGAAGCTGAATAGGGACTGGGAGCCAAGGCACATTTTATAGGCTTGTAATTTCCCAGCGTCATGAAGGGAGTGGAGCGATAAACTCCATTGGCTGGTAAGATAACACCTCTTTCTCTCTGTTCCCCCTCCTCCCCTTTTATTTCATTCAGTGCCAGCAGCAGGCACTTTCGGGAGCTGTGGAGAGCACCACGGGGAAATTGAATTCTTGTCTCCTTTTTGTTGAGAGATTTGTTTTATATTGCTTTTCTTTAAGTTTCATTATTGTGCTTGCTTTTTAAATAGTCTTTTTACCCTGCCTTTGCACAGCTAATTAGCTGGCTTAGTCAAACATCCCAGGACCAAGACTGCTTTTTATTAAAGCTGTTTTCAGATGAATTTAGGAATTTATTCCAGACAAATCCAGGTCTGCTTTTTCACTGCTGTCTTTTCAATTAGTACGTGCTTTCCTTTTAACCATTCTATTAACTACAGATTTGGAGTAGTGACCTCTTTCAGATAAAGAAATGCATCTTCCTGCTTTCTAATTTAAATTTTCATCTGTAATATGACATCAAGAAACATTTCTAAATTAAAACGTGGCTATCTTTTTCTTGCAGCACTAACTTTAGTGCCTCTAAAACCAAGAAAATGTTCAGCAGACACTGATTTTTTGTTTTAAACTATGCATTCTTAAGTATAGATATTCTTAAATATGGATAAAATATTTGGGGTTTGTTGTCTGTGTCTCTGAAAAATAAATAAATTAGTACTTTGTACTTATTTGCATTTATTTCACACTTAGCGCTGTTATTGTACCTTTATTTTGAGCAAAAAACATTTTTATATGCAGTGTTTCCTATAACAGTAGAAAAGTGTAAATGAGGAAATTTAACACCTGATATTTTTACATCCAAGGAATCAGTTTTCTTTTTAATATATTAGCAACAGCTGGCATAGAAAATACGAGCTTTGTGCAAGGGTTGATTGCAAGGGACTTCAACTAATAAACCTTTGTTATTCAATGGGCTGCAGTCTTTAGGGAGAAAATGTGGTTTAGTGCTGATCTGCTCTTTGCTTTAACAATTTAGAGCTACTACTTGTTATCATCGGAGATTTCAACTGTATCAGAGCAGTGGGAGCTATTCAATCCCCTCATCAGCAATGATATATTCTACATTTTTTTAAACAAAAGCTTCATACAAAAATCAGATATTCCTGTGTGCCACTTCCTCCCTGCTGTGTTTACCCAGTGGTAGTGGTGCCTGCACTTTAATTGTCAGGTCTTCACTGCAGTTTTAATTTGAATGGCTGCGATTGTGCCCATTTCTATATGCGTCTCATGTCTTACCAGCTGACATGATGTCAAGCAGCAGCCCACTTCGGGCTTGAAAGCTCTGCTGAAATCCACCCTTTGGAACAGTATGTCTACCCTGCAGGTCCTCATCGCAGGAAAACCACTGGAGTTAAACCCACAGTTCAGTTTCAAGTCCCAGATCTTCCATCTGTATCATCTTTCATCCTCTCCCTGGAGACAAGCCTGAGGAAGGGAATAGTAGTTCCCCAATAGGCTTTTGTAAGAGATCCCACGGTAAGAAGCAGAGTCAGCAGAGGCTGTAGTAGTGCTGAGTCGAACCACTCTAAGTTAGGTCCCCAGTGAACTGTGGGTTTGTGATGGGGTGACCCTGGCTGGAGGCCAGGTGCCCACCAAAGCTGCTCTATCACAGAGAAAATATCACAAAAGGCTTGCAGGTTGAGATAAAGACAGGGAGAGATCATTCAGCAGTGACCATGACTGGCAAAATAGACTCAACAGGACTAAAATGAAACTAATTTATTACCCAATCAAAATTGAGTAGGATAATGAGAAATAAAACCAAATCTTAATACATCTCCTTTCTCTCTGCATAAATCCCACCCTATTTTTATTTTTTCCTTCTTAAATATGTTATCACAGAGGCATTACCACTGTTGATGATTGGCTTGGCCTTGGTCAGTAGTGGGTCTGTCTTGGAGCTGTTTGGTATTGGCTCTGTCAGACCAAGAGAATGCTTCTAGCAGCTTCTCACAGAAGGCACTCCTGCAGTGCCTTTCCCCTGGTACCAAAACCTTGCCATGCAAACCCAAGACAGGGATATATTTCTGTGCCTTTCGGGCATGTTCAGAGATGACTTTGGGAAGGTAGTGAAGAATAAGCACTTGAGTAATTATGGTACACTGTCCTGGTAAAATCACTGCGGTGTTGGCCAGAGAGATAGTAGCCAGGGCTCCTTACTGTATCATATTGTCCAAAATAGGCCAGTGGGATAGAATCCCATACCCAGGCAAAGAGGTCTGACTTGAAATAAATTATCTAAATCACAGGCAAAATCCCAGTTGACTTAACTGTGGTAAAAAAATCTCTGTGAGTTTGAGTGTTGAAAGAATTCAAATGGGGGTTCCAGTGAGTGAGGAATACTGGGGTGAGTAGCTATAGCAGAGACTCGAACATTTAACTCTTGAATGAAGCTTTACTCAAGATTTTCATATGGCTTTGAGCCAGAAAACCCAAACCCACCCCTGTGCCTTTCCACCTTTATGCCCAAACTAGGAAGTCCAGGCTATATCCTTTTACTAAGCTGAGATGTTTTTCACATTCCCACACTAGCTGCCCAGATCCTTGTATTCCATGTGCTTGTGTTGCTTCCACTCAGCTCACCCAACCCCATCTCTATTACTCCTTTTCTTCAGTCTCAGCAGAGGCACAGGGACCTTACAGGGACCATAGTACTGACAAGCATGTAGCAGAGCGTGAACATAAAGGAATATCATACTCTAACACCTCTAGTAATTTCCCCTGTATAGTTCATTGAGTCACATTCTGGTCATTCCTAGTGGTGAGTTCCCCTAAAAACGCATGCAATATGCAATATCTCTGCACCAATCCTCCAAACTAGGGACTGTATTTTGACTTGGAGGGCAGGAGTACAGTTTTTTGTTCCTTTTTTTTTTCCCTTCACAGGAATGAAGCTTGTTCTAGCTCTCTGTCCTGGAAAAATGTCTGCCATTGCATATTGGGTGTCCTGGAGAGATCATTCCCAGGTATCTTTCCCTAATCCTTTGTACTGGCCCAAGGGAAATTGTTCTCTACAGTGCATTCCTAGTCACAGTGTGAGAAGTCAATACAACTCAACATCTCATTATGAAAGCAAACCTGTAAGCAAATATAGTCCTCAAAACTTACTTTAAACAAAAATTGGGAAGCTTTTTTTATTTTCTGTGAAATGTCAGCCAGACCTCCAACATAGTATGTGAACAAAAGTGTCAGCTTGCAGTGTAGAAATCAAAGTATCATTGATTCCTGTCTTTCACCTCAGGGGTACTCTGAAGAAATTGAGCAAATACTCCACTCCCGTAGAGAACTTTTTATACACTGTGCTCTTCCCCATCTCCCCTCCTCCACACATGAGGAGAAGAAAAACTGTGGGGTACCATTAGCATAGTTCCACAATGGACAACTGAGATATTTGCCTAGTTACTTGCTCAGTGAGTGGGATGTCATCTGCCTTGTTGCAGCAGGTATCCAAACCTGGAAGAAGAGGAGGCTGACTATGTGGAACTGTTTTGTTTTGAGATGTGGAACACTGAACAGCACAGTGCAAAAGTTGAGCAACTAGATCAGCTTCCCACGGGGACCACTTACTATTGCTTTTGGAAATAACTAAAAATTTGCTAGAATAAATTATCTGAAAGCATTCTCTGCTTTCATTCTTATTGGAACCCTAGAGGAACAGTGGCACAATCAATTGGAGCAAAACCAGGTTCTCCTACATCCAAAAGACTATAGAAAAGAAATATGTTGACCTACCCTTTAACACCTGTCTTGCTAGCATTTTATTTAACTAATTAAGGTAGAAGGTTAGGCAGTCAGTAATTGGATCTTAGAGAGGAAATTCACTTGGATACTGAAGTCAGCTGTGCTTCTCTATCAAAAATTGTATTGGTAATACATCTACAGATTGAATTTTGGTCAGCGGAGGGTTATCAGCATTCAGTTTGTCAAAAAAATTCCACAGCAAATTTGTTGAAACATACCTATTAATAACATTTTAATAGCAAAACCTGGCTGAAAGTGGTGAAACTTACACAAAGCAGCAGTACAAAAGACAAAAATCAGTGGTTTTTTTCTGAGTCTCTTGTAGAGAAATAAGACAGTTGTAGAGGGTAACCATTCTGGCATTTTCTTTTAAAATTGTTACAGGTAAATGATTTCTTGTATTAACTTTTTGCCATTCCAGCTTATGCATACTCACAGTGGAAATGTTTCATTTTCCTCTGGTAAGGTTGTACTCAATTTTAGAGTGACTACTTTCTGGTCATCTGCTATTTGGTGTTCTCAATTTTGCCCTTCCACTGAGAGCTACTTTGTACTTGTACAGTCAGCTGAGGTTAAACTTAGCTATTAGCAGTTCCTCTTTCCCATCTTCACAGAAACACTTAGAAATGTGAAAGAAATATCCAAAGTGTGATGAAGAAAGTAGCTGTGATTGCCTGTAGTTCTTCCTTTGTGTTATATAGCTCGAAGGTTTTTTTTCACAGTTCCAGCAAAACCTTTCCTACTGATCCCAGAGTGGAAGCAAAGTTCTTGACTTAGCATCTTGACTACAAGGTAGATTTAAAAATTATTCTGTTCCTTGCTATTTATAACACTGTGTTTTAATCTACAGGTCTTCTGGTGTACTTTTAGTTTTGATCTGGAGCCACTTTTCCATTGAATTCATCTGTGCTCTGTGGGAAAGAGCCAGAGTAGTGCACAAGTAGGGATTTGTAGTAAAACAACAGCCTGCAGAGCATATCTATTTAGCACAAGTTGTAACTGTATCCGTGTTAATTACAGTAGTTCTGTTTCACAAGACCTGACCTTTGTGTTTTCTTTCTTTTATGTACAGCACTGACTGAGGGCATTGCTAAGTTTGTGTTTGGTTTTAGATTTGCTTGCTTGATTAGCTTTAACCTAATGACCTCATTCCCTGCCTCCTTCCTCCAGCCCCCAAAAAGAAGATCCTTTGGCAGCAGTTTTTTTCTTCTTCATCTTTGATTTCTCCCGTTCTTCAGCCAATCAGACAAAGCTTTAGCTATGGTATGAGAATTTTTGCAAGTTAAGGATACTCAGCACTGTCCTATTTATTGTGGCTGGTTGTTAGCATTGTGCCGCTGTCATGACAATGTCAGCCTACCTGGATTTGGAACAGTTTGCTTTTATTTGTGTAGCTTAAAGCACAGCTGGAAAACTCAGTTTGAACTTGGTTTTTGATTATTGCTTACAAATGCAGAAGTCTTCTTCCTGGCACCAACTGAAAATGACTCAGTAGGGTATCAGGCAATTTCACAAGGATATGAGTAAGGGTGCTGCTGCCAAGGGGTGGGCCAAACCCAGAAATATTGTATGTGGATCCTCATCACAGCTAGAGGGGACCAGAAGGGTAGGGACAATCAGAACCAAAGAACTGATTAGAGAGAAGTTTACTTCTGGAATATGATACTGAGGTACAACTTCACTCAAACTACCTTTAGAATAAAGTAAACTCAACAAAATGAGTTACAAGAAATTAAATACCAGTAGATAGAAACAAAAACTATTCTGAGTTATAGATAATATTCACAAATTATTTTGTATGAAAAAACTTTTATTCTTCTTTGAGGAAGAAAGAACCATCAGGCTTTTGTCAGACATTGAGACTTTGATCTTCTGATCCTCCTGAAAGGCTGAATACACTTGGTTTCCATTGTTGCCAGCATAGCTTAGCCCTCTGTTTTTTAGCTGATGCACATATAACATGACTGAAGAGGCTGATTAGCTGGTACAGGAAGCTGCCCGTGTCAAAATGTAATTTGTAGGGCAGAGTTGTTCTGTGAAAAAGAATTCTTATTCATTTGCATTCCTGGTCAGCTAGGGCTTTGAGAAGAAAACACATTATACAAAGTGCAATACTAGCAATTTAAAAAATAAATAAATAAAGAAGTGGATTGATGCCAGTGGTTCTTCTACCTGACAGCAGTACATCCGGAGAGGAGGTAAAGGCAGAGTGATGTGGGATGTGATATAATAAACATTTTTCTTGGGATATTGTGATCAGCCTTTTTTCCTGCTATTATTCTTTTAGTCTTTATATTCATTGTTGCTGTCTCTGACTCACAAATCAGTGTGAAATCTTCTCTGAATTAAATAATATCTTAGTGTTTCTAACTGTGGTTAGAAACATTCTTTATTTTCTCCAATGGGACACAAATTCTTTGCAATTGTAGTTCTAGGTACTTCTGCCTTTTCATCTTTCTCCAACTGCTCAAGTGCTGGTCTAATGCCACAGGTGGGATGAAGTAGATGCTTGCATATACGTGAGCACTCACACATGTTTAGCATTATTCTTTTCTTTTAAATCGCAGTATGTTTTTATACTTACATTTAACAACAGAATTATACGTTCACATAAATCAGAGATTCAAAGAATGTGTTTTATTAAATCTTGCAGGTTCTTGAAACTAACGGGTAGTTGCTGTTCCCACATGAAATTCCCGTGGGCCTGTTTATTAGTCCACTAAAGTCAATAGAAAAGACTCCTACTGGCAAAATAATTTCCTTTGCTTCCTACAGAGCTCTTTCCTCCCACTTGTTTTCTTCCAAACATCAAAATTAAGGGGGATTTTATTGATGACTTTTCTCTCTCCTGGAGTTACTGAATTTGTTATAAATAATAAACCGTGCATAAATATTCATACATAAGAAAAAGCACATTTTAAGGTCTTGAGCAAGATGAGGAGGTGTAAAGGGAAGTAAAGTAACTCAGCGCTGAATTGAAATCAGGAAAACGGATTTTCAGGTAGCTTTATTCACACTATTCATACAGCATTGGTGATGCATCTGTGTTTCACTGTTGCCTGAAAAGTAAACCAAGGAGGCCTCTTGATTTTGCTTTTTAATAGCAGGAGATATCTTATTATCACTGTCGCATCAAGAGAATAGTCAATGTTACTTGCTTCCTTCATTAAAAAATACATTAATGGATTGTTTTTCATAAACTATTGCAAGCAATTCACAGATTTAGAATACTAGCTAGAAGATTTCTAAAAAAAAAAAAATATCAGAAGATTGTCTAATTGGAATGCTTACATAAGGCCATATTCTGGCAGCATAGAAATAGTTTATTTCTTTTTGTCTTTATTGCACAAGGAGAAAAGTGGAAGAGGTGCAAATTTAGATGACATTACTATGTTCTTATGACTTTAGTCCAAAAAATATTTTACATGCTATATGTAATAAAATCCTGTGTCTTGATATGTATCTTTTTGCATAGGAAATAAGGGATAAAAAGAAAACATTCCCAGCTACTCTCTGAAATGTGGAAAACACTTGCCTTGTACTGTTCCATATTTTGGAATCTAAGATTCATGACCTGCTTGCTTCAGAAACCAGTTTTTCATCTGAGATGCAGGTGGAGATTGGATCTGAACTTGGCTTTTACACATCCTAAAGCACTATTGCAGATTACATGTTGACAATGTCTCGTCATGTTTTGTGTATTTGCCTATGTGACGGTCTGTGGAGAGGAACAGCCATCACACTGGTCCATAAGGATCATGGTATTCTTATGACATTTCAACACATTCTATTTCTAAAATATAGATTTTCTTAAGTCAAAATGTCTACTAGTTAGTTGTATTATCAGCAGAAATAATAATTTAGTTTCTTTTTCTAAAATGTGTCTATATCGATTTTTATGAAAGCCATTATTGAAATAATCATGTCTTAAGAACTTAATTTTTTCAATGAAAATTAATCACTGTTGCCAAATGTAAATTTTTTTCTTTTCCTGTTTCTTCTTCCTCATCTTCACTTTGTTTCCCTGTGGTGTGATCTTTCTCCTTCCTTTGGAGCTGAATTGAAAGGAAAAATATCTATGACCATATCTGTTGTGATTTCAAGAATTCAGTTAATCTTCTGCTCCTTTTTTGCAAACCACTGGACCATTTTATTTCTGATATGATGCATATTTAAAAAGGAATTCATATTAATTTGATTTCTAATATTTACACGGAAAGATTACTTATTGAAGAATGAGAGTACTTGGCATTTGTTTGCATCATTCTGTTTTAGAATTTCACAGCGTGAGAGGACTCCTTCTTGCAGCCAGACCAAGAAATTGTGCTCTGAAGTTGACTGGCCTATTGTTACTGACTGCTGAAGATCACATATTTGGTTCATGTTCAACAATGTGCATTATAGCCTCAAAAAGTGAGAAAATACAACTGATTACAAATTGACTTGAAGATTTTTTTTTGGTCAATATGACCCCCAAAAAGCTGTGATAAGAGAAGCAAAAATAGAGAATGAGTGAGGAAGAGGGTAATTTTGTTAGCTTTTCTACTGGAAGATTTTCTAGAGACATGCTAACTGTAATTTCCTCCTCCAAGCCTTCCAGACAACAAATATTTTTTTTCCCACAAGTTAGCTGCAAACGGTTCTGTAAATTGCTACTCTGACTCTGCCTGCTCGGTAAACTGTTTTTTTTCCCCAAAACATTCTGGCATTATTCACAACACTAAAGAAGCTTTTCTGCTACACTCATACATTGCTTGGGGTTTAATGAAAAGCAGAATAATTGCATTTTAAGGCTTTTAGAAAAAATAAATCATCACATCTAACATCCATAACCTCTGTGAAAAAAAGAGATAAAGCAGAGCAGATTCAGGAATCAGGAAGAATTGAACATTACAAATGGTAGTAATAATAAAACTGAAAAAATACTATACCATAGTGGATTATTGCAGAAGATATATTTACTTAAGAATAAGGTATGGTTTAAAATTTTTCACAAAAATCACTATAAGGAATAGTGAAAGCATATGTGGACGCTAGCTTAGGTATTCATGACAGTTTTTGATCTCACATACAGTTGTTTATCCAGAATTACTCTGATTTGCTCTAAATTTCTGCCTTTCTAAGGGACGAAGTCAGCTTTTAATTCTGATCCAAAAGTAAGGTTTTGTTTTCTCCTTTATCTTAGCCATCATTTAAAATAGTTTAAATTTCCCCCAAAAAGCATGAGTTTTAGCAGAGGTAATCCAGGAAAAGCAGATATAATGTAGATACAAATCAAGCCATGATTTCTGTACTCATCATAATTCTAGGAATAATTTGTAGAGCTGAATATATTTTCCTTGCTTTGATCATCTTATGCAATATGTTTTGCTATCTCCCTTATATGGGGGTCTGATATATCAAACTGTTATTCTTAGTGATTTCTTTTGCTATATCCTACAGAAAAATATTTTCTGGATTACATTATCCTCTCATATATGAAATATTACTAGAGAATCAACAGTGTTTCCTTACTAACTACTGTGCTTCTAACATGGCAACTTGCAGCTAGAAGATTGACTAAAAGTAACTTCTAATAAGAAGTTATCAAAACTATTTCCTGAGATTTTTTGATTTTGCTTTTTTTTGTTGTTATTTACAAATTCAGATTTGTAGAAGCCTTAGTTGTGCTGTGGAGAGGAGTAGAGTGAAGAGTATTTCTCACTTTTGGCTTCTTTTAGCACACAGTATTTTAAATATGCTGATTCTACCTTCTCTGGGGCTGATCTGCAGTGCCACAGATTCTTTGGGTGATATATACTGTAAATAGTAGAAAAGAGAGCCAAGTTGTATTTGATTTATCATAGCATGGAATAGTGATCCCATGACCTTTCTTTTCATTTAGCTGACCTATCAAATCACCTGGCTGCTACGCATTTTTGTGCTTCATCAGTCCCATTCAGTATTCTTGACACTACTTAAAACCATTGGGTTTTGGTTTTGAGCATGTAGAATGAGTTATATTTACTTGAAAAAATAAGTTGGGAAAAGTACATCCTTAGTTAATCTTTTTCTTTTTCCTAGAAAACTGGCAGGAAAAACAATTGGTTGCTGAGTCTTAAGAGCACTGAACTGGGTTTATGGAGACATGTGTTCTAATTTGTCTGTGGCAGCACCCCACTTGGGGAAATCTCAGCTTCAAAAGTCCTGTCCTTGTAATCTGCTTTGTAAAGTGCTTCAAGATTACCAGCCACATCAACAAACTATTGCTGCTAAGGTACGAAACCAAATGTCAGTAATTTTGTTCCAAGCTTTTTATGTGTGTGCCACTCCTTGCAATAATTCATATTGCTTTTTTATGTACTAGATCACAAAATATTTCTCCTATTTCTAGTGTCAGACAGGTTCATTTTGTAGAAAGAAAATCTTGTTGCAAATGAGCTGACCTTTCTCAATAATTCAGTCTGTTCCAGAGGCATTGTGAAGACAACAGAGAGGAAGGCAATTAATTTTCTGAGGTGAAATGATTTAAACTAATTTATTTTTTGTGGATACAATATATATCAACAGATGTTTTGAACTAGCAGTAGCAAAGAGGAAGAGGCATGAAAGCAAAGGGTGGTAACTACATATAATAGTTAACAAATGAATCTTACTTATTTAGGCAAACTCTGACCATTAACATTTACATTTGTTGGCTATTTTGGAACTTCTCAAAGGTATTCAGATTTTTATCACTGTGTCATCTATCTATCTATCTATCTATCTATCTATCTATCTATCTAATCTATCTATCTATCTATCTATCTATTCTCAGGTAATAATGGGGCATATATTATTTTCTGATTTAGACTCAATCTCAGTTTCTGTTAAGACACATCTTGTATGTACTTCGTACAAGAGTGGTAAGCTCTGTTGTACTACACTATAGTAAACTATGCTGTACTGCACAGTACTATAGCTAGTATTGACAAGGGTTGATGGCAAAACTACTTTCCTTGTATAGTCTTTCTAAAAGGACCATCATCTTTCATTTATGAGAAGTGAAATTACCATACTTGTTGATTTCACTATTTACATTGTCCAATTACTGACTGATGTCCAGTATCTGGGGTTGTAGTCATACATGACAACGGAAAGTAGAAGTCATGCGTGGCAAATCCTTTCTTGTATTATTTTCATGATTATAAGCATGATTTCATCAGATGACTTTTGTTTCTGTAGTAATAGGAATATTTTTTCCTGTGGAAAACCTGCCTTTACCTTTTTTTTAACTCTCCATTTTTGAAAAAAATACCCAACCAAACCAACAAGTAAACAAAAAAATCCTCCAGTGTGAGAATGGACATTTTTCCTAGCAAAATTTTGAAATTTTCAGGGTGATTTTCCCACAAAATGATGAAACTTGCTCACTTAAAATGCCTATTTCTGTCAAGAACTCTCTCAGTATTTTGACTGAGCTCTTCTAATAATAGAATAATAATTATTGCTTATTAATCCAGCTAGGCTTTGAAGTGTATAATTGTTCAGTTTTTTATATGTATTTTTCAGTGAATGGGCTCACACACTTCATAGGTGGACATCTCTCCTGTCAAAGTGGTTACCTTGGTAGCTATGTCAAGAAGATACTCTAACCATTGGCAGTAAACATCTGTGTTAAAAAGACTAGAAAATTCAATGATACATATTAAGAAAGTTCAGAAGGGGGTTGCCTTTGTTTCAAAATAAAATATGTAAAAATAAAGTTCTATGTTCTTTCATTCTCTGACAGTGATGGGCATAGCAATCATGAAAAACATATTCTTAGCAAGAAAAGACACTTGCTGCTATTTCCTTTACCACAAGAAAGTGTGAGTTGCAAAAAGAGTAGAGTATCTGTCAGCCCCTCCCCTCCAACACCAACTCTGTATGCACCTTGTGTGATGCCTCTCCCCCAGAAAACAGGTTATGAAAAGTAACTATAGTTTTTCTTTTCCTTTTTCTTTTCCTTTTTCTTTTCCTTTTTCTTTTCCTTTTTCTTTTCCTTTTTCTTTTCCTTTTTCTTTTTTTTCTTTTTTCTTTCCCATTCCCTTTTACCTTTTGCTTTTTCTTTTCCTTTTGCTTTCTTTTTTTCTTTATAAAGCACAAGTATATGTAATTTGTCTTTTATCCAGCAAATAGATCTTCAATTAGATGTTCAGTTTATTCCAATTTTGTACACTATAAATGTGTAAAGAAAGATGCTTTATCTTTTGAAATCTGAATAACCATATAAATCATATTTTAATATGTAAGTTGGGTTTGATATTCTGTTGCCAAGAAAAGATTTCAGATGAAAGATTTTTTTTTTTCATTTGTGGGCTATTTCTGTTCTGAGACTGATTAATGACTGAGTAATCAGCAAATTTCTGCAAGATCATTTTCCCCGCCTCAGGATTACCAATGTTTTCCCACAATTCCAGATGGCATTAAGATCCCTTAACTAACTGACTTAAGTTTTGTAGATCTAAGTTGGCCTTGTGACCAACCTATTTGTTGAAAGCTTGTTTCTCCAAGAAGAGAGGGTAGTCAGAAGAAAAACTGAAACACTATGGTGAGTTTAATGATGGAGGGGCTATGACACCCTCATACAGGTAACGTGTGATAGGATGAGAGGAAATGGTTTCAAATGGCACCAGGGGAGATTTAGTTAGATATCAGGAAGAATTTCTTTACTGAAAGGGTAGCTAAGTATTGGAACAGGCTGCCCAGGGAAGTGGTGGAGTCGCCATCCCTGGAGGTGTGTGGATGTTGTGTTTGAGGATGTGGTCTAGAGGTGGACTAGGCAGGATTAGGCTGTGGTTGGACTCAATGTTCTCAAAGGTCTCTTCCAACCCAAGTGATTCTATTGCAGCTCATAAGCCATTTCTGATCCTTGTTGCTGGTTTTGGAACAAGAAATTACTAAATAGCACTGCTAGATCTTTCCTGACCACAGAGCCAAGGCACGTGTATAGACACTGTATTTATATCCCATAATGTTTTATTGCATAATAGATGATAATCTGGAAATTTCTCTAACAATCTTAATATGGTGACAATATTGTTCTCCTTAAGGAATACCATTCATATAGGATTGGCACCAGGTAGCAATCTCATGCTAAAAACACCTTCTCATTTTACTGGACTTCTTAATAAAGGGGAAAACTCTTTCCTGTCTGTGTAAAACCAAAGGATGAGGGGAGAGATTCTTCTCCCAACAAGGGAGAGATTCTTCTCCCTGCAGATGTGAGGCCCTGGCACAGGTTGCCCAGAGAAGCTGTGGCTGCCCCCTCCCTGGCAGAGTTCAAGGCCAGGTTGGATGGTCCTTTGGACAACCTGGGCTAGTGGAGGGTGTCACAGCCCATGGCAGGGGGGTGGGAACTAGATTGTCTTCTAACTCAAACCAGTCTGTAATTCTATAAGTGACATCTGAAAATGAATTCTATGGTATTATGAGCTTAAGGACTAAGCCTTACTATAAAAAAGCAACCCAGAGCAACTATCCTTCCCTGATGCAATGACTCTTAGAGTAGCTTCATAAAGGACTATAAAAAGAGTTTAGAGATCTGGGATTTTTAAAATGAAAATGTGAATTTTCTTTAGCTTTCCTGACTCAGGAAGGAAAAAAAAAAAAAGGAATCTTTTGATTAAATCTCATACGTCCTTCAGGCTATTGTCTGAAAATAATTTGTTCTCATACATGTAGCAAGCACTTGGGATTGAAGCTGATTTATAAATCTCTTGCTCTTTTAAAACCAATACAGATGGGGAGTGTTGATAAAATGTTTGTTGTCTCACTAAATTGTTTAGATAATTTAATTTTGTCAAGTAGAATTTGTAGTGGTTGGAATATTTGTAGAGGTAGCATTTGTAGGCTGAAGAAACTAATTTCTTGTGTCTGACTTCATGTGTTTGGAGTGTTACCTAATGGATTTATGTCCAGATTAATCTCCATCCCTCTTGCTGTGGAGCACACATCTTTCTTTTATGGATGATAGAGATAGGGAAATCCCAGCATATGTGCTTCTAGAATTGCCCTAATGAAACATTGCTATACCAGGAAGATGAACCGGTGTTCCTTGTTGCTAAGCAGTGTTTGTGCCTCGTGTTCTTGTAGGATACCCAAGAAGGCAAAGTAAAGGATAATTGGAGTCTGGACCTGGGGCAGTAGACAATGACAGCCATTGAAACCGATTTCCATTCAGAACAAAAAACCCAGAAAACTGGAGAGAAGAAATACAGAGTAAGGACAGAAGGGTAAAAGACCAATCAATAAATAGCAGGGAAACAGGAGATTGGAAGGACAACACTGAAGGTAATTGGAAGTAGAACCAAATTTTTTGGGGGAAGGAGGAGGAAGGACTGAAAAAAACATTTCTCTGTAGTATGTAATATTAACATTTGTATAGTGATACAGATTTTCAGGCATCCACAATGAGACCTAAAAATATTGCCATGTTATTTGTCAGCATAGAGCAGCTTTGTTTAGACCCTGGCTGGATGTTATTCAGCCTCTATTACCACAGTCTAGATGCTTCTCATCTCTCCAAACCTCAAATGTAAGCGTTTGCATTGCAGACCGTGGGAATTTCTTTTGTCAAATGCAGCAAAACATTTTGTTGTCTGGTTTTGTGGTTTGAGGTTCTTTTTTTTTTGTTTGGTTTTCTTTTTTGTTTTTGTTTTTAAATCTAAACTTTTGAGATTTTTCACTTAGGAAAAAATTAATCTCAAATCCTATGTTGAATCTCTGTCTTGAATCACGACCAAAACACATACTGAAATTGCTCATGGATGCACACTGGAGACTGGGTTAATTGCGTACTATTCATCTCCTGGCTTCTTTTTACAGGCAGCCCAAAGCCTTGAGGTCAGAAAATAGTGGTTTGATACTGTGGAGAGAAAATAGTCCTTTTTTTCCCAGTTGCCTCTCCCTTAGACCAAGTGCCATCAACCTGCAGCAATCAACGGTGTTTTTCATGGCTGTCACTTCTTATTTGAGAACAGCAAACTGTTCTTTTCTGAAGCAAAGTGCAACCTGGCATTCCAGGTTTATATGACTGACAAATTCATATTGATATGCTAATCAATGCATGTTGTCACCTTTGTGCTGAGCTCTTCCCTGTCAGAATGTTCTGCTCCCACAGGCTTTGTTTTTTGCAAGACACTTTGCTTATGCAATTAATCAGCTAATCCAGGAATCCTCTCCCATCAAAGAAAAAAAATAATCTTTGCTGCATACACTCTGCATCTTTTCTCTATGGTGGAATCATATACTCTGAGATAGATATAAAATGTATTTTACCATTAATCATTAACTGCATGAACTCCAGTTCTGTGGAGAGATGCCGCTATATACACATATTTTTGAAAGCTTGTCTGTCTTTACCATTGAGTGTACTGAGCAATCAGTCCAGTGGAAATCACTCCTTCAGTCATATGATGTTAAGTCTTGAAAAGCACACAGATCCAACAGCTGGAATTGTGAAGTCTGTATAGAGTGTTTCCTGCTTAGCACAGAATCTGTGAAACTGGATTTAGAGATTTAAGAGATAATTAAAGCTCAGTGCAGTAAATTACTGATTTCCTACTGCAATGAAAATGTTTTTCATCGGCCACTGAGAGTTTCCCATTAGGAGCGATGCCGCTATTTTTTTTCATCCAATAAAGAAGTCCTAGTCATTCCAGATAAGTACAGGATGGCTCCATGACGAGTCTGTAAAGATGGGCTCCTGGGTAAAGACCAGGGCACCAGGTCTTTTCCAGTACGAAGATGGATAAAGAGGAACCTTCTACTTGACCATGATCAGCTGCAGCTTTCTGTCAGAAATAGAAAGGACCAAAAAATTTTAACACAATCTTTTCCCCATGGTGCCATCTAACTTTTTGTTATTTGGTGTCCTGGGAACTTGCTGAGATCAGGTTTAGGCTGCCATGTGCAATAGCCATGCTGAGACCTAGAATTTTTTTTTTTTATTTATACTTTTCGTACATATACCAACTGCCTGTGAGCTACACAACATACCCACAATACCCTGTGCAAAAAAGTATTTCATGTTGTCTCTTAAACTGGTGGCCTGCTAGTTTCTTTGTGCTTTCTCTGCTATTTTTATTTCTAAAACTCAAGATATAACCATTCGCTAATAATTTTCTCCAAATCAATGAAGATGTATTAGATGTGCTTCTTTTGCAAGCAGAGGATTTGTAGTATCTTTAAACCCCATTGTATAAACCATGCCATATATCTCATTTCTGTTAAGTGTTTTTGCCTTTCTCTGCAAATCATCTTTATTTTTTTCTTTTCTGAATCGTTGTAGTTGCTTTTATAAATTCATACTGCATATTTGTGTGGTTTTTTTGTTCTTACAATTTCTAACAGTTTATACCATCCTGTTTGATTTTTGGCTGCTACTGAGCCAGTGCTTTCTGAGAATATCAACATTGATTCTGCCATCTTGTCTCTGAGGGAAGACAGCCAGTTAAGTCTTAGGCAGTGGGCCCATAGCTACAGGGTTATGTAGTGAAAATTCTGTATTCCATAAGAGTAGGTACTGTCTTGTTTGGTAGTAAAGGATTTTCATATACATGCAGTATTGTTATTACAGGATTTAAAGTTCATTTCATTAAAAAAAAAAAATCTACTGACCTTAATTGGAGAAAGAAATTTGAAAAATTACATACATGCTCTGAAAATACAGAAGGCAAATGAAGAGACCCTGCAGATTTTTAGCCTTCTTCTCCAAAGCTGTGGATTTTCAGTGGACTGCTTTGCCTTCTAAAATCAGAATCCTAATTTTTGGATTGTGGAGATTATTTTTCTTTCCTTAGAGAACTGTAAGGGTTAGGTGGCCAGAGAGAGAGAGAGAGAGAGGGCGGGGGGAGGACGGGACGGACAGGACAAGTTGATGGCAGAAATCTTCGAAGCAGTCACCCCGTGGGGTAAGGCATAGATTAGAATAAATGAGACAAGAACTGCTGTGGTGGAAGAAAAATGAGGCTTCTGTCAGTGAATTTCTTTAGAATTATCTGTGTCAGCTAATGAGATACGAGGGGGCAGGTTTTTCTCTTACAGTAAGTTGATCGTTTATATCTGAGGCAGTAATATGATTTTGCCTGTTTGTATTTTACAGAAATATTAAGAGAAAATATAAACATTCTTATATGTGTTTCTAAAAAAAATTGGAAAAGCAATTGATTTTCAAGACTTGAATAAAAATACTATCAGCTATTACATAGATTTTTTTACAGCTTAAAAAGATTAGTTGATTTCTTTTAAATCTTGTTTTGTTTTTCTGGTTGGGATGGTATTTTCAGATTAAATTCTTTGTAGGCTTTAGTTGGGGTTATTAGCAGTGCCTTTCAGAATTATAGAAACTAGAAAATGTAGAAGAGAACTCTGGATAACATTGATAGGCTTAAAGTTTCCAGAGGGAGATGATCTTCACATGTAAAATGTGTAGATTCTCTCTATATAAGGAATATGCAGTATGGTAGATGAAAAGCAAGCAACCGTTTCAAGTAGTATCTCTACATACAGGTAGTACTATGGATTAGAAATGCATAAATGTATCCTTTATCTGGAAATGTTAGTATATAAAAAAAAAAGACAGAGCATATACTTAATCTCTCATTAGGCATAATCAAGCTTGTTGATTCAATTAATCTTCTAATTTGCCTTGTATCTGGAAAACAAAGTCTGTGCCAGAATCACCTTGATTGCATAACTGAATGTCATTCTCCTGGGATAAAACATCTAAGAATTACACTGACATAGAGAAAAGTGAAGACAGCTTAAATGACAAGGGAGAAAACTAGCATTTCTTCAGAAAGGCAGGAGGCTGTTTACATTAATGTCTATCATACCTAATTCTTAAAGGTAAATAAACAAAATACATACTGTCATTGAAGAAGAATGCTGACATTTTGCAAGAAGTGTTGGGGAAGTCAATGGAAAACATTAAAGAATGGAAATTATGTACTTGCAAACATTAAGGGCGGTAAATTTTTAGTTAAGTGCATACACTACCATTCAGGAGGAAGAAAGTATTTGCAGCTCAATAATGGCATTCATTTAAGGCATTTGGGTCTGAATTCTGATTCAGAGGTACCGATGTAGAATTTTGAGCCCTTTCTCAGCCCAGCTAGCCCAGTGGAAGCTAAAAAGACTACGTAAAAAGCTGCTCAGGAGCCAGTCTTAACATCTGTTTGGAGCAAAGCAAAGTTATTAGCTGTTACTTGATTGACAACAGTCATTCAGACAGTCTGAAAACCATCTGAATTGTACTTGGAAGATAATGCTGCATTTTTGGTGATTAAATGTTTTGCTTTTGTTTGTCTGATTTTATGCCCTGAGGAAATACACCCCAGTCCTTCCTTTTAGAGCCTTTGGTATGGAAGTCCATGAATAAATTGTGCAGTCTGAGTGGTTCATCATAGCTTTTATAATGACTTGTGTGGTGCCTCCTTGCTGAAGGAGGCACATTCAGCTCCTTGAAGAAACCTGAAAGATTTGTGCTAATTACAGAGAAGAGGGAGAAATGAGAAAATGTAAAGGCGCTTGACCTGAGGAAGAAGCAGCAAGTGGAAGCATGATAAGGACAGAGCTCACCATGTAGCTACTTTCTATAAAAACAAGGCTCTGTAAAGGTATTGGAATTAAGTTAAAAGAAGGACACCTCTCCAAACCAAGATATTATTAATATTAGTCAAATTAAGCTTTTATAAAATTATAGCCAAGCTGGCTATTCCTTTTTGAAAGAAGCTGGAAGTATCTTTTTCCCCAAAAACCGTGATATGGGGATATTTAGTTGGCTAAGAGCAGAGAGAAACATAGAGTAGAAACAGCTCATTTTGCTGTAAATAATGTTTAGCATAATGTTTAATTGTCCATGCTCAGAAATGTACAGGCCAGCAAGGACAGCAGCAGCATTCAGAACGAAGAACAGCCGCCTTTAACAAAGTCAACCATCACTTGTCCTTTTATACTATTTGAATGCAACGACCTTAGTTTATAGGGAGATCTTTTAAATAGTTTACTTCTGCAGCTGAAGTCTAAAAGTAAACTTGCAAACAATAATTGGCAGTGGTTATCTGAATGATTTTCCAGCAGAAATTGAGGTTAGAAGTGTATGGAAGTCAAAGCATGAGACAAGGTTAAAGAAATTATCTCTGGGTTGTGTTCTTCAAGCATCTGCCTAATAATTACTTCCTTTGAATGTTTGGCTTTTCAGTTTTGGTTTTTTTTTTTTAATTAAATAACTAATTTTTATAGAGCTTTTTTGGAAAATGTAAGTAGAAATACTGCGCAACTGCTCAGTTTTATTAATACACATGAATCATTGTATTAAAACAACACTTGCCTATCTTAGTTATGGAGCCAATCCAGATCCCAGTGTTTGTGAAAGGATGTATTTCCTCTAGGCTAATGAGTAGGCCAAAGTAGTGGACTTTTTATATCATTTAGGAAGAGAAACATTTTCTTTTCCAACATTATCATTTTATACAGAGACTCTATTAGAGTCCCATGTCTTTTTTCTCTATGTATAATAGCTGGTGCTCTAAGTATTATTTGATTAAATGGTGCAAAATATATTGTTGGATTGGAAATGAAACTGCTTACCTTTCTACATTTCTGTTGTGCTTCAAGGGTAGCACATGGGAGCTGTATAAACCCATTTATCAACTGTTCCTGTTGTGAGAAATATTCACGACCTTGGAAACTTAGAACTTTGTTTCTTGTCTCTTACACCAGCTGTTGTAATAGTACAGAACAGGCTGTAACACAGAACCATCTTAAGCACCATGGCTTGAGAAACATTTAAGATGTGCTGGAATGCAAACACTGTGTCCTTGTTTTTGGCTGGATAGAGTTAGTTTTCACAAGAAGCTGGGAGAGAACACAGCCATGACAGCTTCAAATAGCCGAAGGGATATTCTATACCATATGATATTATGCTCAGGGTATCAGGGGGAGCTGGCTGTGGAAGAGGGATTGCTTCTTGGGGACAGACTTGGCATCAAGTTCTGGGCAGTGAGTAAACTGCATTGTGTATCATCAACTATATATTTTAAGTAGTACTGTTGTTATTTTCCTCTTCCATTATTGTCCCAATAAATTGTCCTTATCCCAACCCATAAGTTCATCTTTTCTCACAATTCTTCTCCACACCCCACTGGAGAGTGGTGAGAAGTGAGCAAAGTGGGTCCTTAGTTGCCACCTGGGTTATACCATGATACACTACTACTCCAAAGCTTTGCTTAGTGCAGGAGGTGAGTGACTGGGAATGGACAAGGATGAACAAGCATTTGAGAAAATGGGCTTTAGCAAAGGGGAATGTACGAAAGTTCTTAAATCATCCATTTTATTCACACTGCCTGGAGCAGATATTGATAATATAAGCCCACTAGGGCATTACCTGTATATGTATTTTTCTGTATCGCCCCACATCTTTGAGATTCTTAAACAAGCATTGTAATTGCAGTTTTGGCTTAGACAAAAAAGACAGTGTTTTAAAGAAAATTTTAAAAATTTGTTTCTGATGGATGTTGCCAGCAAGTGCAAAACTACTGTGTTTACATCCCCTGTACTTGTTCTACTAAAAGCTAGCAGGTGCTTTTCTGACTTTACCAGTCCGTTATTTATAGCCACTCTGTATTAATGTTTGCTATACATCTCTGTGCTATGTAATTTGTTTCTCTTTCATTAGCAGATTTTCTTTTTCCTTTATGAACATGCCAGCAATCACATGAAACATCACATAAACACATAAATAACATTAACATGAAAGTTAGATATCATTACTTAAGGCCTGTGGCAAAACTGTGCAAAATGTTGGTGATTTAGGCTTGTTTCTCAAGAGAGAAGTATATAGAAGTAGCTGAGTATATTACAAATACTCAGCTGCCTGTTTCACTCAAGCACAACAGCATCAGTGCGCATGCAGAGCATTGCTGTTGAGCTTGCTGGACTGAACAGGAGATACAGCTGTGTGGCACAGGGAGCTGTGGGGAGAGGGAATTATCTTTGTGTGCACATGCTAAAAACTGTTGTGCTTGTCTGAAGTTTCTGACTCGGTTTCTCTGGCATGCCTTGTCATATAGACAGTTGCTGTTTGTGAGCCAGAGGTTCAGTTCATACTTGATTTTGTGCTAAATTCAAGCCTGAGCTTAAATGTCTTTTTAGCTCTGTTTTCTGAATATGTCTTTATACTACCTTTGCAATAATTTTCTGTTTTATTTGTTCTCAGCTCAACCAGCAACATAGGCTTTTTTTTTCTGACAGCTTGAAAGACTTGACTTCCCCTCACTCACCTTTCCTGTGACATTGCTGCCTGGAACAGCCTTATGTTAGAGTAGAGCTGGGAGACTAGACAGAAAGGTTGGTGCTTCCAGGCTGATGTAAGCTGGTGGCAATGCTGTTAGAAAATGTATTTGAACAGATTCTTACACAATTCATTTCTCTTTCTTCAGACTTCTCTCTACTTAACCATATGCTGACATGAAAGGCATAAAATACCAATGATGAGATCTGTGTAGTATCTGAATCAAATTCTATCTCTGTTCAAATTCTAGTTTTTTTTCTTCAGTTTTTTTACTCTAAATGAAGATCATGAAAGAAAAATAGTCCCTTTAATTTCTAGACTGAAACTTAAAGCTGAATTTGTAGGGCTTCTTAATTTAATGCACAGAAAATATCAGGAAATTTAAATGAAACAATTTTTTAGGTGTAAAATTTTTTCAGTGTGTAGTAAATTTAAAATAAGTTGATAAGAAATTACGATGATTTTTAAAAGGCTTGTATAAGAACATAAGAACTTTCAAAATCTCTGCAAAAGATGGCTTTGCTGGTTTAGCGCCTATCCATGTATATGTCCAGTCAAGAGAAGAGGACTGTAGACCTTAGCAATCATTGATTACTTTGGCAGTGGTTTTGACCTCTTTCATGTTCAAGATACAAGATTTCGAAAGATACATATGTATTCAAGGAGAAGGCTTTGTGTCTTGCATTTGAAGCCATGCATTACACGTAAATACAGAATAACCCAGGATCAAATGGGAACTGCATTTCTGGTATCTGTTTCCACAGATACATAATTAGGGAGGGATAGAGTGTAGTGAAAAAGAGTGATGAGTCAAAGTACAGAGCATGAAAAACAACATTTAGTGTCTGGTAACAAATGCAAATGAAGTCACGCTAAACTGTCCACTATGGTAACCATACACAGTTGTATAAATTACTGATAAAATTTCCTGGTTTGAAGTTAGGAGTTGAAGAATGCTTTTATGAAGATTTTTTCCTTCAAGACAATGAGATGATGGTAACTGCTTATCTTCTTTCTGCCATACTACAGTTGCAAGTTATTAAATTCATTGTTAGAATTGCCTTTATTTCAACAGCAAAGATGATCACTTGAGGGATGGGAATCTCTGCCAACACAACTACTTTCCAGAAATTTCATGTGTGAGATTTGTTTAGAGAAACACAACTAACAACAAATACTAAGGGCAGGATTTAGAAACTTGGAATGACATCGAAAACCACAATAAATTTTTTTTATCATTTTAGAAATAAACCAAATTAAAATTAATTTCCATCTCTGTCATTCTTGGCCAATGGAAACAAATAACACAGGATATTACAGCAGTAGTGTTTCTCACAACAGTCATTCTTTGAGTTGATTGACTGAAAAGTTGACTGCAATAAAGACTTGAAGAAGAAACTGGGGTCTTGAAGCAGAGTATACAAGCAGCTGTCAGTGTTGCTATGGAGTTAATAAAGCACAGCCTAGAGGTGATTCAGAGGTGATACCTTATCTGTCCTGTTTAATCCTTGGCACCAATCCACATTATACACCACAGCCTTGTGAACAACCATAAGGACAGGTAGAAGATGGTTGTGAGGGGTAAGAGAAAAGAAAAATAGCTGCCATCTTCTGTCTCACAAGTGCCTTGCTCTGCTTTTGAGAGTACAGTGTTTTTATAAGACCTAGTTTATTTTCAGTATCATTTTTCTGTAGTTCTTTTGGGATGGACTACAGCAGAAGAATAACTGTCTGCTAATTTGCATCCAACTCCTATTCTGGCAGATCAGGATGGGTTTTGCCACTTGTTTCAGCTGAAGCCATGTTAGGTCCATAACTCTGCTCTGGAGGCAAGGAGAGGAGTGATGAATGACTCAAACAGCAAAGTGTGAGCAACATAGGTGCTGCCAGGAAAGTAAATCAGCATCTACTGAGCAACTTGACATTTGAGAAGAGGGAAAAGAAGATAAATGATCCATATTAAACAAGTACGTATGGAGAGTGACCCACAATTTGTTGACTAAGTAGAGCTAAGAGCCTAAAGTTGTACTGAAACCTTTGCCATTTGGTTGCCTGCTTATCTTGGGCAGTTATTTCTCTTCAATACTTTTCTTTGAAACATTATGTGGAGCCTGCATTGGACTATTCCTGGTGTATTCTGTTAAAAGAGCTACAGGGGCACCATCTCTCTATACATCTTGATTTCCTTTCAAAGGAAAGTTTGAAGGTTGTACTGTAATAGTTCCTAGAATAGGAATGTGAGGTGTGCTATACCTCCATGGTTGCTGCTATTCTCTTAATGAACTAGGTGCTCATGTGTACTAGCTGTTTTTGTCCGATAGCTACATAGAGGTTGCATTTTTGTCTCATTTTGAAGGGAAAAAATAAATGAAACATAATTCATTAACTGAATCTTTTCCTACACTATGATATTTTTCTGCAAATATTGCTTCAGGAGTGTCCCCCCTTTGGTGCTGAGATTTTCCTGTTCTTTTTAATTTTATAATATTTTGTTATTCTATTTATGATGAGGCTTAGCTAGGCTTTTTATTCTTAAAAAATATTGAATGCAGATATCCCCTGAATGGGATGGTTTTTTTCTTTCCATTCAAAGAATATCTGAATTCAATTTACCCCTTCTCTCTTTATGATGCTGTAAAAGTTTAGTGTCATCAGTATCTTGATGTTATGTCTGCATCTGTTACTGAATTTTATTTAATTATTTTTGAAGGGTCAAAGGCAATAGCCTGTGAGCTTTTCAAAGTGAGTGTGTGCTTACTGTCTGGCAAGTTCTACAATGCCATCAATTATATTACTTTGATATTGAATTGGCTAGATATAGAAGTAGTTTCAGTATCAAAAGATACTACAACTATAGTGCTCTTAATACCAGTTTAGAAACAGTTATTACTTCATTTACTACCACTATTGGGAAGACTACTGGATATTTGGAAGACAGCTCCTGCTGTAACTCATGCCAAATTACCACCAGTGGGCTTTCAACAACTTCCCGTGCATTTCCTTACAGATAGAGAGTATTTATCTGCCCAAAACTAAAGACAGCAGTGTTGTTGAAATTAAAGCTCCAAAGCAAGCTATGCAAAATCCATAAGAGATGCACCTTGTTTCTTCAGGTATGACGCCTTATGTGTGTTCTCAAACAATTACTATGTATAGCTAGCTTGAAGATAAGGATGCCCTGGCTTTGGGGATCCCAAAATAGTCGGCACTGATGAGTCACACCTTGAGTACTGTGTTCAGTTTTGGGCCTGTCACTACAAGGAAGGACATTGATGTGCTGGAGTGTTTTCATGGTTTTACCCCAGCCAACAGCTAAGCACCACACAACCACTCAATCACTTTCCCCCATGGAATAGGGAAGAGAATTGGAAGGCTAAAAGTGAAAAAACACATGGGTTGAGGTAAAGACAGTTTAGTAGAAAAATATTTAGTAGAAAAATATAGATGGTAAAGGCCCCGTCCCTGGAGGCATTCAAGGTCAGGCTTGACAAATATCTGAGCAGCCTAAACTAGTTAAAGGTGTCCCTGCTTCCTGCAGGGGGATTTGGACAAGATAACTTTGAAAAGTCCCTCCCAACCTAAGACATTCTGTGATTTTATGATTCTGTATTCAGTGTTTGTCTCCTGTTAGAACTGTATTTCTTTTTCAGAGAGTCAAAAAAATAACCCCAAATCAAAAACTCAGTAAAAGTCCAGTAGAGTCTGAATCTTCGTGTGGTCTTGAATTGCATCAAGAACTCTGCACCCCATTCTCAGAGCACTGTGATTTTCACTGATCTCCATACCTGGCAACAAATAGTGAGTTTGGATAGCTCTGATTCTTGTAGTTGTAGGACTCATAAGATTCTTCTTCCTCGTGGGATATTTGCTGCCTTGTGCCATCTGACACAAAACACACATGCAGCTTGAGACACCTATGAGATTGGGAGAAGGATGGAGAGTTTCCAACAGCCACAAACTGACAGGGCCGTTTCTGTTACCCTGTCAGAGGTTTCGATGATGTCTTATGCTGGAGGATCAACTGCTCAATTGTCCTGAGTAAGCCTGGACTTTCACTTCTATCTATATGCATTCAGAGATTATTTGGCAAGTAAACTGCAGTTTTTGTATCTGATATCAAATATCTCTCCACAGCAGATCTTTTGTTTTGAGAAAACAAAATGTGTTTGTTTCATTATATTAAATTGTACTTGGCAAAAAAGCCAGTTGCTCTGACAACCTGTAGATGACTAGCAGCGATTACTGACTTTTCATGTATTTCTTGCTACTGAGGTTTAACTTCAGATTTCAAACCAAAGAAATAAAAGATGATTCTTTGGAAAAATGAGTTTGTGTTGGACAGAAAGAAAATCCTGGACTTTTTTGCTTCTGACCCGGTTTCCTTCAGCATTAAGGATGTTTTTCTTTTAAGTAAAAGCATATGAGTGAACATATGAACATATGAAGTGCTGAGGCTGAAACATTTAATATACAGCATAATTCTTCCACAAGTGTCACTTGGTGAAGAGTTCAAAACATATTTACATGGTTGTTCATGAAGTAAACTAACACCACCAACACCAGTAGAGTGAGACAAAAGTTTTTTATAGGAGAATTTTGGCAACACCTGAGTTCAAATAGTTTACAGTTTCAATTCAAGCAGGTGATCAGTCTGTGAAACTCATACTCACTACATCTTCATGCATTTAAGACTTCAAGATCTTAGGATCTAAAACTGACCTGATATGAGGTGGGGAGGGGATGACATATGGACGTGTGTGTGTAATGAGAGAGAGTAGCTTAGTAGCTGATAAGTGAGTCTGTGAAATAATGAAATTTCAGTGTTTGTAGTTTCTTTGAATGTGACACCACACCTTCTGTCTGCAGCTGTATGCATTGCTGTTCTGAGATTTAACAACAAAAATAATGATAATATGGCATTAACTTGTGGAAATAAACAACAATTTAAAATTTCACAAAGAGAAGGACAAATACATTAAGACAAATTAAGATGTTGACACTTATTAGCATCTGAAGCAAATGAAATGAAGTAAAAGAAGCTTTGATGTTTTGGCTGGGAGGAAGTAGCATTAATGGTCTTTACTTGGGTAATTATGGCAATTGAAAATTCCTGCTGTGATCAGTATTTATTAGATGTTAAAGTTGTGGTAATACTCCATATTGCTGCTAAAATAACTAACTGGTGGTACAATCAAAAGCATATTCGAAGGTAGTAGTAACTATTTCCTAATGAGCTATTTACAACATTTTTGCATTCTAAGTGGGCTTCAGCTTTTTGACTCTCTAATATTTTGAAAAACCCAAAATAATTCTTACTGGCCCTCATTGCTCTTGTTTGGTTTTGGTGGGGTATTTTTTGGGGGGGGTTGTTTTGTTGGTTTTTTTTTTGGGTTTTTTTTTTTTTTTGTTGTTAATAATCAGGAGACAGAAGGAAAAGCTATGATTAACTTGTCTTAATTCGTCTGTCCTTATGAGTATATCAAACCACTGAGTTCTACCCAGTAATTGCGTCAAGAAAGGAGATGAGCTCCCTTCAAAGCTGACGAGGCCACCTCTTTTAGAAAAATGTTCAGTTTCTGTTCCACAACTCAGAGTTCAGCTACATCCTCTGGTCACTTACTGCAAATATTTATTCCCTTGACACTTCTGTGGTTATCACCTAGGTGTACTCCTTCAACAAAGTCTGCTCCTGTCTTCAGTCAGGATTGCAATTCTGTGAAACTGCAGTGTTCTCTAACAACAGCCAGCTGTGGGACTGGTAAACCCACAGTACCTCTTTTAATGTCCCTCCTCCTGTCCTTACTTTTCTTCCCAGCTTGATCAAACTGTTCCCTCTTTTATTATCTTTCTCCAAGCCCATGCAAAGTTTTCCAGATATTTTAGAGACTTCTAGTCCTTTAAAATCATTTAAGATGAAATCCTGGATTCTTTTCTGACTTGTAGCCTTATTTCCATCTGTCCAGTTGCCTCTTCTATTTGTGTGGCTCATTTCCTCTGCATTTGTACTAGGTTATTTCCTATATGAGAAATCTTATTATAATGATAATAATTAGAATATGGGGTATTTCTGGAGAGGTGTCAGTCTTTGAATGGGACTGGGTGTAGGAAACTGGAAACCATGCTGTACTGCTGCTTTTTTCTCTTTAGGGCTCTTCCTTCAATAACAGGAGGATTTGGTGGAAGTTCTAAGTAGGGATGAAATGGTTCTATCAAAAATGTGTGCTGAGGAGTGGAAAAGGAGGACACATTTAAATCTCATTAGTTTAACTAATGTATTGAAGTAATTATTTGATGTCTTAGTCCTCTAGAGATTGCAATGATTTGTTTTTCTGCTGCAGAACCATCTGGTTGTCATACAGCTCTATTTATTAATTTTACTTCTGGCTCTTGTAACATGCATATGGTGTCTTGAGAATTTCCTTGACTGTGACTTATTTATATCTGTATTTCTTACTATTTTAAAATAAGTATCTTCCTCAAGTGTCTTTTTGGGAATAATCACAGGAAAAAAAAGGAATATTATCAGACACTGCTGGGACAAATCTGGAAATCTGTGACTTTTTAATTTATTTTTTTTCAATTAGATACTCAAGTATTTTAAAACTAATCATCTCTGCTACTATCAATGTCATATCTTAATTTTTATCTGGTCTGTATCTATAAATTTTCCTTGGCCTAGAATTCTAAGATTTCATTCTGGACGTGTTCTCTCTCTGCTTTCTTCCTCTCTTTCCATCCTCTCTGCCCATTCTATAAGTTTGCTAACTGAATTCAAATAGAAAGCAGAGTTTTCAATCGTTAAACAACCTGTTCATTGTCATGTCTGGGTCTGATATTTCTTTAGAATATTTGCTCTATTAGATTACTTACAATTTAAGAAGATTCTATTCTTATTATTCTGAAGAAGATATGATTTCTGAACCTTGCATAAAAACTGTTAACTGACTTTTATATTGCAGAAAGCCTCTGCAATATGTCAAAGCATATTTTTTTCTGATTAAATACACAAAGACGTTGTCTAGATCACATTGTGTCTTGAGACAAAGCATATTTTGAGGTAACTTTAAATGTTTTTAAAAATTCTTGCTTTCTATGAGTATGGAGCCTATATAGCATCTATTTACATGATACAGTGTTTTTTTTCATTTTCTTCCCCATTGTCTGGGGAAAAGGTGTGAGAAAATGGCTGTGGTGCTGGTTTAGCATAAGCTGGGGTTAAACCACCATTGCACTTGGAGTCAGGGAAACGGACAATTCAGGGCTGCTCCACTTAACTGCAAAAGAGATGTTGGCAGCATATGAAGGGGTTTGAGCTGCTTCAGAAGTGATTGGTAATGAGGCACAGCTCCTCCTGGCACCTTGACTGCTGGTGCTGGGATGGAGGTTCAAAGAGATGGTCTCCTGTAGACACCACACATCTGATGCTACTTGTAGTAAGTGGGTTGCATTGATCACACAGCAGGTGAACTAGGAAACTCCAGTTGCCAAGGAATTCTGGAAATGATCATGAAGACCAGAAGGCAAAGATTATGCAATATGCTCTCTTCACTGATGGGTCCTATTACCTCGTGGAAAAGTATTGAAAGTGAAGGCTGCTGTGTGGAGTCTGGCACAACAAGTCATAATAGCCACTGAAGGACAATTACATCAGTTTGCAGAAGAGAAAGTCATCCAGCTGGCTTTAGACATTACTGAATTAGAAAAACGACTGGTGCTCTCTTTACTGGCTGGTGGTGGAAAATGCCCAAGGGAGGTGGTTTACAGCAATGGAAGCAGACCAGCTCAGAGCAGAGGACACTTCTGGGCTGCCCATTAAGGCAAGATACTGCTGCTTGGCTAGAGAAGCTGGTTGTAAAAGTATGTCATAGATGCCCACATACCCAAGTCACATCAGGGCAGTACTACTACTATATGAATCACCTAAACCTATTTCCCGAGACCCTGAAACATAGAAACTAAGTAACCAACACTCTGTTGGTTAACCAACACTCTGTTGGTTACTTAGTCTATGTCCATACTACAGCTGTATGGACAAATTTTAGATTAGAGGAAGGCAGCTCACTGGGAGGTACATGTAACTAATTAGTTGATTAAAGGAACACATTTTTCCCAGAAAAGCTTAGAAGTTGAATGTAGATTTAGGAGAAGGGGAAGAAAAAAAAAAAAAAAGTCCAATAGTAACAATGAAAATAATTAGCTGACTTAGTCTATTCTTCCAGGAAAGAATTGTCGAAAGTCAGTGCTGTTTGCTATTGGGAAAGGTTTAGCAGTAGTAAAGATCAAACCCAAAGAGGTCTGCTCTAATTGCTGAAACCAATGTTGTTGTTAGAGCTACAGCTAATTACAGTTGAACTTCAATTATGTAGATGTAATAGGGGTTACTGAATAGTTTCAGATAATTAAACTTTTGCACAAATGACAGAAATTTCAAAGTAATTAATCTATTGAGAGAATTTTCCTTGTCTATGGATACAGATTTTCTGAATATCTGCTATATTAGGTTCAAAGACTCTAAATGAATCTGTTCAGTGAATTCAAGAGTGCATAAAATAGAAGTGTAGTTTAAGAACTTTGGCCAAAAAAATATAATTAAGCTGTCAAAACTGTTCTCCATAGCTACTCTAATACTGATGTGCATGTATTGAAATTGCTTATGGCATGTTGAAAATAAACAAAGTAAAAAAAAAAAAAAAGAGAGAGCCCAAAACGCAAGTACTGAGCTAAGCTATGTAATTTGTTGTCACAAGCTGTTGCAGATACTGAAAGCTTGCTGGTGTCGAAATTGATTGGATGCATTAATAGAAGAATAAAATTATCTAGGGCTATTAAAAAGAAAAAGATTCCAACTCTGGTTCAGGAAATTTCAGAACAAAGAGCTGAAAGCTGGGAGGCAAATCTTGGGAAATATGTTTTCTTTCTACTTTTCCCTAGGAAACCTCTACTGGCTTTACTGAATACGCCATACTGAACTAGACAGATCTCTCATCTGACAGTTTATGGTTGAACCCATTTTATCCATGAATATTTTAAAATCTAAAGCTTTTCCATTATTTAATCCTGGTAAGTGATCCTTGACATTGCAAATGTTCCCATTTACCTCCCAAGAAATATCAGAGTCTTGCAGGTCAGTTGTGTCCACTGTGTCCGTGTGGTCCATAAGACAACAAGAGACCTGTTTTTCACTAAATGGTCTAATTTAAAAGGAAGGCATTTTCTGAGTGGAACAAGACTGCAAATAACTGCAATAAGCACAGATAACTTTGCCTTAATATGCCCCTTTTGGTAATAAACCCCCATATTGTTCTGACACGCTGCACATCCCTTCCTTGCAAGTTCTCATTTGCTGATGTTCCTGACCTCTTAAAAATTAACCTAGAGTATTTGTGTACAGGAAGTACCTTTAGAAACTGTTGAATGTAGAAAAAAAGCTGAGGGCTTTGATATTGCTTGGGGAACAGTCTGCTTTATTTTGAATATAATAGCATAGCTCTGATGAATGCCTATGAATTTTCATCATGCAAGAACCTTCTGTTTCTAGATAAATGTAGGTGCTTCTGACGTAGACAATTTCCTAGGAAAACTAATTCCTTTTAGTCCTACAGTAGAGTACATCTGTCCTTTAATGTCTGGCAGAATTATTTCACAGACAATCTTTGCTCTATTTCATGAGTTTGTTTTTCATCAGTTCCATTTGTATTGCTACAGTGAGAAAAGCTTGTGGCACTATGTCCCCAGGACTTTCAGGAAAGGAAATAAAGTTGGTAAAATTGTAGGTAAACTCTTGTGGTCCTTTCTGAAATGTTGAGACATATTAAAATGGATTTGTGATCTTACCAGAAACCTGTTCTCTTGATTTCTTAATAGAATGTGATCTTCAGTTGCAAAACCGAACTGAGCTAATTTATAAAGTCACCTGAACAGAACACTTAGTAGGGACTCATCTGATAGAAGAGGGGCACAGAGGCAAAGATGTAAGACTGTAAATTGTAGTCTAAAATTTCATGACCATGAGTGTTCTCAAATGTCAGCCTAAACTGTATTGTGTGTTTGCAAAGCTTCTGTTCCTTTTTGAAATGGAAAGAATGGAAAGGGTTTTTTTTGGGGGTGGTCAAACACTGGCTGTGGTATGCTGTGTTCTCAGTGATACATAATAAGACTGGGTTTCCTGAAAAGAAATGTTTTGCTGAAACACTGATTGCCTCAGCGTGCCTTTGGTTTAAGAGGTAAATGTTCCTATTTCTTAGCATGAGATTGGCATTTGTTTGAATAGGAGATTCACCCATTTTGAATAGCTTAGTGGTAGGATTACTTAATAAATCCTCAGAAAAACCTGTATTCTCTTTTTATGCAATATTCTCCAATTAAATGTAATTGAAATCGACGGTGAAGAGTGTGTATAGAAAGTGAGCAATCCCTAATCTGATCTGGCATTCCACACTCCCACCGTCTCCTTACTGCTGTGTACTGGCGTCGAGATTTATTGGAATACTGCAAAAATAAATCTCCCCAGTCAGGTAATTCAAATGGAAACAAAGATTGGGAGATAGCAGAAAGGAAGAGAAATGTTTTTCCAATGGTGTCTAAAGAGCTCCTAAGTGCCCATTAAAGATCCATGGAGAGATTGGAATAAAACCCCTACAGATGAAATTGATTTTTCAAGGCCAAGCCATTCTGGTTAGACAACCAAGAGATCCAGCAGAATGTGGTGGGCATGCTCTGTCTGCAGCATTTCAATCTAGCCAGCAGTACAGAATATTCACTGTGAGTTGTATTTTTCACAGAAAATTGCTAGTGATAATAAAGCACAGTAAAGCTGGGAAACGCTGAACTGTTAGAGGAAGTGATTATTTCCCTTAGTTGTCAGACTCTTTCCTTTCTCACTGCTAGGGTAGCTGCCCCCTTTGAATGACCTAGGAGGACCCTCAGGTCCTGCTGAGTACGTGAGGGTGGATTCCTCAGCATAGAGTATGAAAGAAAGTATAGAAGAGAAGAATAAGCAAAAGGACAAATAAGGACTGCCTAGTTCCTTTGTATTTAGGAGCAAACATCATGCAAGCAATTTTCTTTACCACTGGTCTCACAAGGTGGTAAACTTCACAAAATGAACAGTCACTGGAAGTTAACAAGCAGTGTTATCACTAGATGGTTGTCTGACACTCATAAAAGTTGATTCAGTCTGTGTGGAAAAGTTACAGTTTACACTGTGTAGCAGGAAAAGACAGTCACTGTCAAGCCCCGGAGCTGCCTGCGGGCCTTGTGTTCGATTAATCAGAAAACATTTATTTGAGCAAGCCATCAACACGTCTAGGTATACCTCCAACAGAAGGAAATAGAATGCTAGCGAAATTGTGCCTGATTTCCTCTGAGCTCTCCACCTAAATGAAGGATCCTGTGCTGGAATGCAGATAGGACTTCCTCACTCCACATTTCTGGGGTAGAAAGACCATCTAAGTACCAAGTGAGTGAAAGGAAGAGCGAAAGGCTAGGAATTTTCTGGCTGGAAAAGGGAAGACAGAAGGAGAAGGTGATAGGAATGCATGGGAATGATGAAGAGGGAATGATTATTTTAAGGTTTTTCATTCAAGTATTAACTTTTCTTTCTAGAAATCAGGGCTATAAAATGAAATTATAAAGAGGTAGATTATAAAGCAGATATATTTTTTTGTCATGTGTAGTGAAACTGGGAAGCTCTGCCATAATGTGTTGCAAAGGCCAGTATTTGCATGCATGCAGAATAGCAGAGGGAAAGCTTTTCAGAGATGAAAAAGAGCTCCTGATCTGTTATCAAGAGCCATTAACTGGAAAGATATGACCCCACACCTCAGAATTTCTTGTACCACAGATCACTTGTGACCAGATGACTATATGGGAAAGAATATATATGTGTGCTTTCTTATAGGAAGAATAAATACATTGTTTTCTTATAACCTGTCTTTGGCGGTTCTGCTCACAGTCAGAACAGATGTATGTTGAGTGATGCTATCACTATGCAAGCTGTGTCTTTCCCCTGATATAGATTCCTAATGGGACGGACTGAGAGCTCTAAACTTTTACAAAAGTATCGAGAATATTCACTGTAGTTTCAGGGATCTTTGACACAGCTGTTGGTGTACTTATGTTCTGGCATGTGTCTGACTGCAGCCCCTTAGATCAGGGCTCCGGGGTCCTCAGAGATCATTAAGAGAGGAGACACCAAGGAGGTGTGAACTTGAGCAAGAGGGAACTTAAAACAGAATTATGGGACTGCTAGTGCATGAAGTCATCTCTCCACATTTACTGACATTTTACAAGGTTATATTCAATGATGAACCTTTAAACTGCTCTCTCTTGGAAACACCAGCAACAGAAAGCTCAGCTGTTGCTTTCTTTTCCATTGGTTTGGCTTTACTCATCTGTGTCAAGATTCTGGAAAGCTCACAGTAAAATTTCTGTCTAAAGCCTCACAGGATTGGCATCTTCTATAATACAGATAAATATTTTTATGTGCTCTTAATTCAGTATATTTATTAGACATTCAACATCCCAAGTAGCAAAGTAACAAACTACATACAGCAGCTTCCCAGCTAATTTTGGAATAAATCTGATTTTGATTTCTTCTGTATTGATTTCTACTTTTCTTCCTATTAGAAAAATTGCTGACCAGCTACACCTTAGGAGTACTGTCAATGCTCCAAGTATCACATTTCTTCTAAACTTGATTTCTTTGCAATGTTGAGAGCACTTGCTAGTTTTGCATCATGAAGTATTTTCTTTTTTTTTCATGCTTTGCATAGGAAGATTAAATTGTTTCATTTCAAACTGATTTGCATATGTTAATATGAAGTAAAGATACATTTCTCGAAGGAACTTGGTGGAGGGAATTAAATAATGCAGAGGAACATTTGTCACAGAACCGTTGATAATGTTTATGATCTCTAAATAGCTTATCTTCCCCTGCTCTTCTTTCTAGTCCCTCCTATATAAAAGTTTACTACAGTCGTGCCTGGAATATGGAACTCATCTGCAAGGTACTGCCACAAAACTAGATAGGACAGTGGAAAAGAGAAGGGAAACCAAGATCTTGGCAATTCATTTCCACTAATGCCAGAGGCCATTTGTGCTTTGCATGTTCAGATCACTTCATGATGCCATATGTAACTTTTGTCTTTTTTTTTTTTCCTTTATAACATAGATACAAACTTTGCAATTTCCTCGGGAAATCAACATCAAAATTGAGATTAAATTGCTCCAGTTATGTGCTCCTCCTTTAATAAACCGCAGTGTTGTTAGTATAATTTCTGATGAAGATTTCAATAATTTCTCACTATTTAACTCCATTAGAAAATGAGAGATCAGGAAGAGAAAGTTGTCTCACTGAAGTCAAATATCCATCTGCAATTTGCCCAAAGAGAATGTGTCTGGCTATCTTAGACCTACAGACATAAACAGTTATTAAAAATACTTCATGTACTTCATTAAAGCAGTTAAATTACATATTACTCATGAAGAAAAACATACTGTAATATATACAAATAATAAGAAAAAACACTTAGCAAGTCTCCTCTTTGCACACCCATTTATCTATTTCTGAAGGTTGAGGCTGCTGTTGCAGAAACATTCTATTCACCTGCTCATGTTTATTCATGTATGAATGACTGTGGAGTTATCGCTTAAAGTAAGAAAGCTCTTTTAAAATGTATTTTCCTACTGTGCTGGCAGTCTCTGCAATCTGCACCTGAAGTCTGGAAAACAAAGTTTATGGGTGGATTGAATGAAGTTTAAGGTGGTCTATTAAAAACTGTACTCTTCTCCTCTTGCAAAGTGATAGTAGTCTCCCTTGACTTCTAATGAAGCTTGTGTTCCTTTCAAACATTGTAGATAGATGGAATCACATTATTGCTCAAGTATACTGGTCCCAGTAGCTACCCCTTTGCTTAGAATAGGCTCCATTGCAGTTACTAGCAGTAGCAAATATCCTGTCTGCTTGATTTTCTGAAACAGTTCTTTAAGAACAATTCTTTATATAGATGAGGAACTTGAGAACTGAAAAAATTCTGCAGATATTCTTATTGATTCCATTCCACACTTGGGCTGAGGTATTACTTTCCTAGAGAAGTCACTAGAGATTTAGGTGAAATTTTAATGCTGTAAATGTTTTCAGCCTGAAACAGGGAAAAATTTGCAAGACTCCCTGCAGGGTCTGAGTTAATTTTAGATGTAGTTACAAAGATACATTTAACTGATTGTGTCTAATTAACATCAGATGGTACAACTGGAATTTTTTAAAATACTGGAATTAATGAAAACTACTTTATTAGTTTGGTGGAAACCTGAAACAATTTAATCCATCTGCAGTATTCTTAAATCAACTGGATACTAAAAACAAGTCACCCCTCCCTAATTGCATGTAGTATTGTAAGAACCAGCCTAGTATGGCATGAAATAGGAGCAATTGTCCTGTAATCTACCCTGAGAAGTAACTTCTATGGTAAAAATCTACAGGATACTCTCCTGTATTCTATATCAAATGACAGGTATCAATTCAAAGCATAAACAGCATTTTTGTACCCTAGAGGATGAGATGAAAATACCATGGAATATTGCTGCTATTCAAATATTTATCCAATTCAAACAGAACTAATACATATCTAGTTCTAAAACAAAACCAAATTTGTAGTCATGGATTTAATTACTAAATTTCTTTTTCACAGTAAGTTCACAAATTGTTTTTATGCAGTGCCTCCTACTGCACTTGTGAAATCCACGATCAAAAATGCATGTGCAAACACAGATGTGCTTAAGGTGCTCATGCTAGAGCAAGGTTCAGCTTCCTGTATTTTAAGAGCAAAAACGTGCCCACATTGTAACACACATTGACATGAGCGTACTTTGCCAGTCATGCATAAACTCTCTGCCCAGTCCTTTCCAGCTGCGTGTGAAGTGTATGAGACAAACTGTACAGAACGTTAGATTAAGACTTTTTGTGTTTAAATCCTCATCAACACTGCAGTGCGATTCAGCAAATAGATAACTTGAGGAAGGGAATAAGGGATTTTAGCAGGAAAGCAAAAACTGGAGACATTTGATATTGGCTGGTTTTGTTTCCTCTGATGATTTGTTTCATGCTTTTACATAATGACTGGTTGGAAATGGGGACAGTGGACACTATACTGAATGACCCATAGGGCTCATACAATCAGAGCCTTGAGCAGCATTTAAGCTGGTTCTTAACACTTCTGGAGTGGTGTCTTCGATATTGTCAATGACTCAGGTGCTAAACTTTATACTAATGCTTTCCTTATTTTTTCTTTATCGACTTCCAGGCATACAGCATGCTGTCAGGTATCAATAACAATATCCAGGTTTCAATCAAAAATAAAGAAATCATGGGGTTAGCTGGTAGCAGAAGTGTCTCCTGGGAATGCTTGCTTAGTGTAAGTCCTGTTACCACTGGAGAGGGAAGTACTTTACTCATATAAGAACAATCTTACATATGCATGGGCAAAAAACTTATTTCATGTTTCAGAATAGGATGTGAACAGATGGTCTCACTGCTCATTTAGTAGCCGTGGCCAGCAAAGAGAGGCTTGTTTGATTTCAGGTATCTGCAAGGTGGATTTCTACATCTAAGTCAGGTGTCTGAGCTCCCTGTGTAGCCACACGAGAGGAGTTAGCACCTCAAGGGTGCTCTGCTTAAACAGAACTGAATCATCCCCAAGAGAATCTTGACACTCCATTTGATTCTAGAGAGTTTCGATGAGCATCTTCAGAAATGGCTACAGTCAAAGGGGTACTCTTGTCCACTTAATGAATTGAACTCAAATACACACTACTGTTTGTATTCCTCTCTAAGAAGGGAATCTTCTACCTTGTTACTCACATTTGTTGTATTGGCCTAGTCTTGTGAGAATTCAGCCATATGCAGAATATTTATTGAGATAATTCCACAGGGCTTTTTTCATTGTGGAATGTTTAATATTGGGTGGAGACATGAAAAGTAGCAAGATTATGCATTGCAGGAAATATACGAAGATTTAGAATGTGATAATGATTCTTTGTTGGAAAAACATAAAACATTACCATTTATTTGACTACTAACCAAAGTGATTTATTTACCATGCACTTGATTAAATTTTTAAAATAATACAAATCACACCTCATTCAGCAGACCATTTCCTTGCATCGTTTTTAAAAATCAGTACCATTTCAATAGTTTAGTGATGAAAATGAGAGGACCAAAATACCAGGTGCTCTTTTTGTTGAAATCAGCCCATTGTGCTATTAATTATTCTTATTGCTTGCTTTGTCATCTGTATCTATTTATGTAAACTCTCAGAAATACTTGTGGACTGTTTTCATTGTTGGCTATTAAGAGTGCTAGAAATGGTTTGGTTTGGTTTGGTTTAGTTTTCCCTCCTTTTGTTTCACAGCTGTAGCTGCCCATAAGAAAAAGGGAAGAATTGTTTTCTGTATGATGTTGCTTTAACTTCAGGTACTTCTTCCTATATTCCTTCCCCCTTGTTGGTCCACTCTGCCTTGCATAATGTAATCCTAGTAATAACCCCTATTATACTATTCTTTACCCCAGGAGTTTTATTACACCCCATGCAGTTTCTCAGCTAGGTTTTGCTGCTTGTGCTGGTTTTTAACTACCTGTAGTTACCAAAGCAGCAGATCTTGACTGAGGTTTACAAAAGGGACTAAAGCATGGCTACACCCCTAGTCAAGAGCATCTATTGTTACTCCCTTAAAAACTGACCTATACCTAGGCAACAGGATTTGCCAATGTCCAGCAAAGGGAGAAGTTTAGTTTTACTGGTTTTTAAAAGTCTAGGATAGAAAATCACTTTGGTGTAAGTCTCTCTAGAAAAGAGGGGTTTTGCACATCCGACATGATCTCACAGAGAGTCTGTTTTAAAAAGCTTTCTTGGGAAAAAATGAATAGACACTGCACCTGACTTATGGCTTGTTTGAGTTCCCTCCTGGTTTGCTTTGCTTTAAAATATTCAGAGCTGGTGGAAATTATTTTTCTTGTCTGTAGTTGTTGTGTCTTCTCATGTGACTTTTGTAATCATAGTTGTGAATTAGAAGGGGCAGAAAGAAAAATATTGAAATTTAACATGCTGTTTCATGTTTCCTCAGGTCTGTATTCTTGTTAATCTGGGAACAAAAATAACTGACTTATTCAAAATACTTACGTAATGACAGAACAGAGTAGGTTTTGCCACTTTTGTCTTTGCCATGCTTTTAATTTGGTATAGATATATTTTAAGCTATATAAGTTATTCTTTCCATTTATAATCCTGTGTGATTAGTTAGTCTCTTGGGTAGGCCCAAATGGCAGTGTGTCCATGAGTGTAAGAAACTAATGACCTAATGAATCCACTATTTTTTATTGACATGTGGGGTACTGCATTTGCAATGCTTATTTAATTGAAATCCATTCAAACTGGGTTAACACCGCCAGTTAACTTTTCTAATCATTACATTATATGCATTCCCCACTGTGTTTTCTTCCCTTAATGTCTAAAGTAAATCTCCTTTTAGAATATGTACTCTATTACATTTCTGATATATAATGGCTAGAGTCTTGTAAACCATTTTTCCCCACTCTCACATGCTTGAATTGCTTATAATGAATTGTCCATTAAAAACACAAGAGGAGGACAAACACAGATAATGTTTTTCGTTTTCTTTTGGGGGTGTGTGGGGTGTGGAAACAGCTCCTAACTACACAGCTGTTCTGTACTGTTCTGAAAAGAAATAAGGTTACCCTCAGCTCAAAGAAGAAAATGGTGAAGATTTTCCTGTTTGTTTTTGATACAAATCCTCTGAGGTTCAACCCTCCCCTGCATTCTTTCTCTAGAGAAGTCAATTTGCAGACAGCAAGTGATGAGACTCTTCAACAGCTTGCTACAGCACTACCCATTCAATTAAAAAAAAATTTAAAAAAAAAAACAAACCATACCCTTAAGCGTCTTAGCCAGACAAGTCCAAACTGAGGTCCAAATCTCACCTATCCAGAAACATCTGTAATCATTTATGTCCTCATCACAGCTGAGCCACAGGATTGGATTTTCCCATAGGGTGGCTGGCTTAGCTTAAATTGCTTTCACTTGCTCTCCTTGAGCTGAGAATTACTTATTCAACAAGTACATTAGTGAGAGCAAGATGTACCATTCCTCAAGAAGAAAAGGCCTTTACTATGCTCACAATACATAGCACAAGTAGCTTTACTTGTGCTTTGTGCTTTACTTTTCCTCCTTGAGAAACAACTTGTTTTTTCCTTAAAGTAAAACTACATGACAGTAAAAGCACATTAGATTTTCACTTAATGTCTTTAACCCCATAAAAACCAGTGAAAGCTGTATGCATTTATAACAGGTGTGAACTCAGAGAAGGAAGTCACAGATTCACAGAAATGTAGGGGTTGGAAGGGACCTTGAGAGACCATCAAGTCCAACTCCCCTGTCAAAGCAGGTTCCCTAGAGCAGATCACACAGGAATGTGTCCAGACAGGTCTAGAATATCTTCAGAGAAGGAGACTCCACAACCCCTCTAGGCAGCCTGTCCCAGAGCTCTGTCTGTCACAGCTGTAAAACATCTCCCTCAGTTGCTCCCCCATGCACAAACAAGAGCTGTAGGTAACCAATAAATAGCTGGGGAACATTCATCTTGTTCTAATAAAGTCGCAGAATATGAATGGAATATCCTTTAGGATAAAACCGGTTTTCACCTCATGACAAATATTAATTATGAAATATTACCAGTTAGTGATCATAGCCATTGTGTTTTGATTAGGAAGAAATAAAATTGCATACTTTTTAGTTACTCATTGACATCCACCAAAGCAGCTTGAGTTTAACCACTCTTTCAGGGAAAAAAAAATTAAAGTTTCACTTGATTACATAGGATTAAATCACTATAGTTTATGTAACTGAAGGAAAATGGACCTCTGACTCATGACAGTTTTGAAAAGCTGTCCTCTTTGCTGACTGGAGAGCCAATTACAGATTTATTGAGTTCTTTGGTAGCTGCTTAGGCTTCTTTTATTCTTGGCCCTTTGTTATGGAAGACAATATACTCACATGTTTTTTGATAAGTGTTTTCCAACAGTACCTGCAAGTCCTAGACACAGGACACAGTACAAAGGGTCTCATGTTTGACTGGAATCCAAACTGGATTCTGCTCCCACTAAATTCAGCAAAAGTTTATGGCCAACTTGCAGAGAACAGAGCTTTAGCCAGAACATACATGTCTAAATAAATGGTGCAAGTTAAGAGCAGAGCTTATCTCAAAGGTCTGGAGTTTGTTTCTTGCTTTGCTGTAGCCTGTTGTGGAATACTTTGATTTCTTGCTTCACTCAAAGTTACATGGAATCTTTACTGTGATTTGAATAGAAGTCAAATCCCACACTTAATTTTTTTTTTCAGTTAATATATTTTGTCAAATAAGGGTAATAATAAGCCTTCTTAGAACCTATAGAATTTTTAAATCACATTGTCAGAGTAATTGCAATATCAACACAAGAGCTGTCAAAACTAACCCTTGAAATCTCTTGTTGTTGTCTTCTAACGTTGCTACCAGTTATGCCCATTCACTATGTCTCATTCTTAAACTGAATTTTAAACTAGTATTTTTACACTTTGCACTTCTTTACCTTAGCCAATGTCATCCCATGTGATGTATCCCGTGTATTCAAACAAGACACATCAGATTACTTGAATTTATTGCCCTTGGATGCCATAGCAGTAATGAGGTTAAATAATCAATTGCTAAATTCCTAACTCTAGCCAAATTCTGGTATTTTTCCATGAAAGAGTATCATTATCATTACTACCACTTTCCCTCTGCTGATCAGAGATCCCACAGTTTCTCTCTACATGGCAGTAGGTATTCCTCGTTATTATTTGCAGTCATGAGTTCCTTTCATAGTAACATCGGTATATCTGCAAGTAAATTAAGTACTTTCCAGCCAGGCAAGACATGTCATCCCTCCCTGGTAATCTCCTGATGGTCTCCTCTGCATCCCTTCTTCTTGCAATTCCCTTCACCAAAATAGCACATCATACCTTGCTATTTCTTGGGGACAACCTCTTCTCTGCCTGCCTTCACGAGAAGTTTCCCCTCCCATCAAATGAGAGTTACAAGGTTCTCCCCAGCCTATGAGCAGTGGAAGGGGGAGGAAGTGGACAGAGGAACAATGTTGAAGTGAGATGTCACAGGAGCACTGGGGGAGAGGCAGGTGAGTTTGACCCTGCAGCCTAGAGCTCCACAGGACCCATGTTGCACATGGGCTGTGCACAGAGATGAGAGCTGGATGGTGTGGTGCAAATCTGATGACACGAACAGAATTTCCCACTTTCCAGGGGGAGGCTGGAAGGACAGATGTACGTGTGAACCTAGACACTCATCTTCCTGACAGACAAAATGTGCTAAAACTCTCCCTTCTCCTGGCTCTGGAAGTGGACCTAGGAGAAGGATGTAGATGCTGACTTGGTCTATCATTCCAGGATGGAAAGCTAGCTGTGGCATCAAGCAGTTACAAAGCTGAATGAACCCCTCTTTATTTTCCTGCGAACATAAATCAATTCAAACTACTTTACCAAACAGTCAGGGTTGCAGTAGGGAAACAGATTGTTGTCCATATATTTTGTGAGAAGAATAGGACAAAGTATATGTAAATTTGGCTTCCTATGTACAGAAAATAAATATATAAGCCCATTGATATGTAGGGATTGTAGGGCACTATCACCATGTTTTTAATATAGTTCAGATTAAAAAACTTTGAAGACAGTATTTCCTCTCCATGACAGTTACTGTATGATCCAGTGGAAAAGATTCCTAAATCAATATGGAAGTAAAAAAAAAAAAAAAAAAAAGCAAAGCATTTGGCTTTCTGACTATTAGACTGCCCCCAAGCAGCTCTAGCAAAATATTTTAAGCATTTGCTATTTATAGTGTTATTTATATTCACTAGTTTCAGTAAGTAAAGTAGCTGTCTCCAAGCAATCTATGAGATAAATGGCAATGAACTTTCTCCCTGTAACATCTCTTAGTGTCACCGTCACCACATAATAAAAAGTGAAAAGCAAGGAGAAGAGTAACAGACTTGGGAACTGCATAATGCTGACTAGTTGGAGGGAAAGTATTTTTCATTTCAGAAGAGAGCAACACAGATTTTTACTGGTTTATATTTGAGAAGTAATGATTGATAATTGATATTATGACACTTAAATTATGTGTATTCAAAACCTAAATCCTACATAATCCTTAGAATAATTTTATAATGGCAAGTGATAAATTAGGATTCCCATTGATGTATGAGGAAATGACTTGGCAAAATTTTGCTTTGAACATCCTCACATCTGGTGTATTGGCGCATAAATCAGAACCTGTCCTTCTGACACCTATATCTTTACTCATCGTGTGGCCACAGCATCTGGCAACACAGATCCAGTGCTCTAATTTTAAAATGTTACAATTAACTGCAAAGTTTTTTTCTGTGAAATTGGAAATTCTTGGGAAGTATTGGTTGTATGTGGTGGCAAATACGGTATAAATAGTAGACATAAGGTTAATTTTAAACTGTTTTCAGTGCAGTCCTAAAGCATCACTGGGCTGTTGGTTTTCTTCTCCCCCCCGCCATGTGCCTGGTGTGGATGTGACAACCTACAACAATTATAAAGTAGTCCCCATGTCATCATTTCATAGTTGTCAGCTAATTGTATGAAATGAGTGAATGTAGAAGGGAATAGATATCAGTAGTGGACAACAACAAAATATTTCTGGGTAAATTGGGATTACTGGTAACAAAATATTGAAGGGGCACATTTAGTTCTCTATGTCTAGCATCATGCAAATGTCTATTCTCTAGCTTTCTATTTGTTAAGGAGAAATATATGACTAAAAATTAAAATATATAAAATTGCTACATCAAGAGTAAGATATAGCAAGGAAGGCAAGCCATGGAATTTATAATATGATGGAAGTAAGAAGGAAAATTTGACCTCAGAAGAAATGGCTATGAAAAGATACTAACTAGGATACCCCATGCCACTGTTGTTGTTCCTGTGCATGGATATAAGGAAGAGAAGAGAACGCTATCATGCAGATTTTGACTCTGTGAAACCAAAACATGGGAAGGATCTGATTTACCTTACTTTCTGCAGTGTGATATTCTGGTATATCTTATACCACCAAAAAGGAGATGTGCTACACTGGATCTTGTTCTCGCCATCAAGGAGAGGTTGGTAGGTGATGTGAAGCTCAAGAACAGCTTTGACTGCAGTCACCATGTAATGGTGGAGTTCAAGATCCTCCAAGCATCAAGGAGCCAGCAAGCTCACTTCCCTGAACTTCAGAAGAGCAGACTCTGGCTGATTAAAGGACCTTCTTGGTAGAGTACCATGGGACAAACTCCTGGAAGGAAGAGGGCCTGAGATAGCTAGTATTCAAGGATCACCTTCTCCTAGCTCAGGAATGGTGCATCACAACAAAGAGGAAATTGGGCAAAAATGTCTGGAGGCCTGCATGAATGAACAAGGAACTACTGGGAAAACTCAAACAATAAATGGAAGTCTAGTGAGGCAGGAAGCAAGGGCAGCTAGTCTGGAAGGAATACTGAGAAACTGTCCGAGCAGCCAGGAATCGGGTTTGAGAAGCTAAAGCCCTGATAGAATTAAATCTGGCCGGAGACATCAAGTTTATCAGGTTTCTATAGGTATGTCAGTGATAAAAGGACCATGTTGGATGGGGCTTTGGGCAACCTAGTCTAGTGAAGGGTAGTGTGAGGGTTGGACTAGATGATCTTTGAGGTCCCTTCCAACCCAAACCATTCTGTGACCCAAACCAGGGTCTTCATATCAGGTGTGATACAAGAGCACAGGTAATCTAGATTTGAGCACTCATATGGGTAGGAGTGTGGTGGGGATGAGAGAAGACTGAGAAAGGTTATGAAAAGGATAACACTTTTAATATCAACAGTTTCAAATCAAGTCTCCTGGGGTTTTCAGTATAAGTTTCCTACTTTCTTACAATGAGTTCCACAGGTATGGCAGAGTTACCCTCTCATGTTAGGTTATCTTCCTGCTGGTGGGTCATACACTACTCATACTGAGGCAAACAGGTTTTGCAGCTGCACTAGAATCAAGTCTTTAGACAATTTTAATTGGAACACTGCAAATTCACCTGTTAGTAGGTTAACAATGAGCTTCATAAATTAAATCATTTCAGTTCAAGGTCCCTTTGTTCTATTTATGATGTAATGCAACTCCTCAGTGCAATCTTAAACACACAAAACAGCATTCCAAGTCCTGAGAACTTCACAAGAAGGAGTGAACCCGACCTGAGTATTGCCAGCTCTGAAGTGATAGACTTTATAGGAGCAAGCTGTACTAGCAAAGAGGAGCTGCTGCTTTACTTCAAAAGAATGAGGATTCTCTCCCTCTTTATATTTAACATATTGTGGACACTTATCCTACAGTGAGTTGCCTGGTGGTGATTCAGAGCAGCAGGTGGAGAGCAGGAGTAGTGGTGGGGCTGGGTTGACTGGGTGGGGTTATTGGGTGCACCTGGAGAGGCTGTTGCTGGGGCCACGTGGGATAGCCCCGAGTGGGTCAAGGGGCTGGCACTCCTTGAGGCTTTAGAGGTTTCTCTTTTAAGAGGAGTATATGGTTCAATTAATCTGCCTTAGGATGCTAGCAGGGTGGCAAGGGGGCTACTAAAGAGCCTGAAGAAGGAGGGATACTGTAGAGAGGCAAGGCTTTTAATGGTCTGTGTTTGGAGAAGAGAGTTATGTTATTATCTCGTGCTAAAGATTGTGAGTCAATGGTGATCTTATTATTGTGCTTTCTTCTGAATGCTATGGAGGATCAGGACAGCTTCCAGCAGTTTTCTTCCTGTTGATGGTAAGTTTAAAGCCTTTGAAGGAGTCTGCTATATCAGGTATTTAGAGGGTACAAATACCTAAAGCTGGTGTAACCTTTTCTTCTTTATGTTCCTTTTAAGAGCTTTTAAAGTTTTGTCTAGTTTTTTTTTGGGGGGGAGATTCTTAAAGCATGTTATTCAGCAGTGAAAGCATAGCTTTGGGATGGAGTGATCAGAAAAATTTTATTCAAACTCAGCCCATGTCTGGCAATTGGAGAAGACTGTCTGCACACCCTGTACTGTTCATAGCTCTTTAAGTTGTCCCACATAATGTTCCTGGGAAGTATTGGTGATATTTCCTGTGTGTAACTAAAGCCAACTTAATCCTTTGTGTAACTAGCATTGAAAATATACTTCCTTATATTTACATGTAATACCAAGGGGGAAAAAAAGTGGGAACACTGTATGTGTACAGGGAAGCGGACTGTTACAGTACTGCATTCTACTAAAGTTTCTTGTGGTTGGTCTTTTCTAGCTAGACCACTTCAATTTGTTGCTAATCAAATATCAGTGGTAATAAGATAGTCATAAAGTTATTTCTGGAAAGGTCTTTGTAGCTCTGAAGGTGGGTTGCCTTCAGATCTAGAAACATAGAAGTCCAAACTGTTACAGCAGATTCTACTCCCTTCAGTAATGCTAATGCTGTGGTGGTTTCCCAGCAGACTTCACTTGCAAGTTATTCCTCTTTATATTAGCCACGGAACCATGATTACGGGGCAGTGCCGGGCCTAGCTGGCCAAGTGTCTAATGTTAAACACAAGTGTCTAAGTTTTCCTACTGGTGCTCTAGTTTCAGCTACTTCTGAAACTCTGATGTAGCTTCCTGCCTTACCTTATTGAAGCACTCCAAGGAAGGATGGAGTAGGGGGTGCAGTCATGCACAACCTAAAGTTGTGTTGCTCACATTCTTGGCTAGTTAGTACCAAATGATCTGAGCTCTAGCAGGGGCAAGTTCCTGTGTATCTTGACGGGGTGTGTTTGTGCGTTACCAGTTACTACAGCACGTGGTGTTTTCAGGTTTTTATTCAGAGCATTGCATGTGGAGTTGGAGTATCCCAGTTCCTTTGGTGTTTAGCTCTGATTGCATCCTCATCAGACTAAATTGCATATGCCAGTGAGAGAGGTGTGATGCTCTGGAGACACCTGCGCTACAAGTGAACCCTGGCAAGTCCTGTGCTTAGCTGATACCTGCATCACTGACTCACTGCAGGCATTGGATTGTTTCTGATCAGGCTGCCCAGTGCTTAACATGCAGATTAAATCCTCTTTGCAAGGTAAATCTTGTTTTTCTTTGTATCTGTTTTAATTGTCTAATCATGCAGGTATGATTATATTATCTGAGATTAGTGCATGTGTCTCGCTGCTGGCTCTCAATTGAGATCAGACCAGATGGCAATTAATTATACTGAAAGATAGGCTAGGGGATCATCCACATTCAGCCCTGCCTTTGGGGTCAACTGCAACAGTGCTGTTTTGTAATTTCCAGTGTGCTAAACAAGCACATCAAATGAAAGATGCTGCTGCTGCTAATGGCTCTCTCTCTGAGAGTTGGCCTTTGGAGCACTTCACAAATGCTAATTAAAGTATTGTTGGAATAGGCTTTGCCTACCAGTGGTTTGATACTATTGTCTCTGCTTTTGTGGATGAGAAAATCGGTGAGGAAGGGATGTTTTCCTGCAGAGGAAGTTGGCATAAAACTGAGATTGTTGATCGGGTATTAACTCTCAGGGCTATGCTGATGTCTGGTTATAAATGTGGAAATGCGCATATGAGTATCAAGACACTAGAGCAACCATTCTCTCACACAGCCCAGTCCCTTTGGCATTAATTTAATAACATAGAAATGTCTGTATGTGAACCACAAAGCCTAGCTGCTTTTAAGCCTTTATGTTTGAGTGTAATTCCCATTTCTGCTGAAATGATCTTTGTGGAGGACTTTCCAGTCACTTCAGGAGATAGAGCTAAGAAAGAACTTGCTTCATAACTTGCCTTTCATTGTGCAGCCTACCCTGAGTTTAAGGTCTAAATAATGTGTATGTGATTTTCATCAGTTATAATCATGCCTTGCTATAAAAACACTTAGATTTTCTTTCTTTACTTGGAATCCATCTGCATAAATATTGAATTTCTATTCACTTAATATCACCAATGTCATGGCTATACAGATGTCCTTAGCAATGCATACTACAGATCTATGTGGTGTGTGAGCTAAAGGAGTTCACTGTGTTCACAGGCACACAATGCAATGTAATGGCATATGATGTCATGCTGTCAGAACCAGAAACCATGTTTTGAACAATCCTAAATTCTTGTTTAGACGCTGCAACCCCACTTGTGTATGAGTTGTGATAGTCTTTAATTATGATTATACAGGACTGGTTATTCCAAAATAACCAGGCAGCATAAGGATAAAGAAATATTATTTAATCAAGCAGCATGAAACAATTTTTTATTGTAATTTTTTAGTAAAGGCTTAAACTTCCTTGCCTATCCTGACAATCTATTGGTAAAAGTAAAGTAGTTCTAATTTCAAATAGTTTTAGATGTCTGCATGTGTCTTCAGAGAGGGAACAGTTCACTACTGAGAGTTGATTGCATTTTGTACTAAGGTGTCATTCCTAGAAATGACTCGATTTCCTAACTAGAAGAATAATAAAAAAAAAAATCTGAAGGGTTTTTGAACTGCTCCAATGACTGACTTTTCATAAATAGACAAAAATTTACAATGCTTTCTTTTTGAGCAATTAACAACTATGTTTCTCTTAAATAACTACAGTCATCCTTTCCTGTGCACGTGGGTGACTTACCAGAACAGTGATGCTCCAGCGACAGGAGAGGCGTTTATTGCAGAAAGATGCAGGTGTTCAGGTGACTTCAAGGGGATGGGGGGGAAGCTATTTTCAGTGTCCTAGTCTATAAAGTCCTTTTGCAATCCTATCATCCCTGCCAAAGAAACTTCTGCCTTTATTTCTCTAAGCTGTAGAAATGCACAGTGATCCTTGGTTTCACTGCCCTCCCCCCACCTCTCCTCCAAACCCTGGTTTGCAAAACTCTTGTGTTTAACAGGCTTTAGTCGTTGCTGTGGGTGGCACCTTCATAAAGAAGTTGTTGTTGAGTTATAATATCTTTGAGTTTCCACTGTCATTAACATGCCTCTTGTTTAGAAAATGTAATAATTGCAATAATGCAATTTAGGGGGATATAGTTATTCAAATAACAGGAGAAAAAGTGAAACAGTGTTAAAATGAGGCTGGTTGAATGGGAAGAGCTACACAGCTGCGCTCCAGAAATCCCTTTAGATTTGTTCATATGAAGTGTCATACACTATGATTTCATTGGTCTGCAGTCTTTGTACAGACCAGATATTAGAAGTTTGTGAGTAGGCTCTTGGCTTAAAGATCATTGATACTAGAAGTGTTCTCCTTTTCTTTATAACATTTTTATAATGTGAAAAGAAGCTTGGTTAGGAAGGAATGGCAAAAGTCAGGGTCCCTTGGCTTCTGTGCACGCAGTAACCACACGGCTTTCACTCAGCCTGAGGTATATTTCAATGCAGGTTTAACATGTCTGGAGACTTTGGGAGGTGGCTGCAATGGCCAATTAAACTACATTGTGACTCTCTCTTCCCTGCTTACGTCGATAGAGACATGCCACTGGCACCATGGCACTTGTTTCCAGTCATACCATGGAAAGGATTGAGGGGAGGTATTAGGAAATCCTGAAGACTTTCTTCCTTTAAAAAGTGTCATTACTTCTGATTCTATGTTTTCATCTTACTGGAATGAAGATAGGGAATGAGATTGGGCTAAAGGTTAGGAAAGAATACAAACATTTCCATTCAATCAACAGTAACAGTATTTAACTACAGTATGGCATCATTTAGAAAGTGGCCAAAGACAACTGGCTGCTTTCAGGAGTGGCTGTGGTAGCTGCCAAGGAAAAGAGGAAAATTAAATAATATCTTAATATGAACTCTCACAGTAAACATAGCCAGAATAGAAAATTGTGGCCTAGAGTTGTTGTGAACTGCTTGACTGTTGCCAGCCTCAAGTTATGAAATACAGCTCTGGTAGGGTATTTCAGAAACACACAGTTTCAGATGTGCCTCTGTGTGTGGGAACATACTGTAAAGTGGCATTTATGTTTGAGGCCACTGCATGGGGCCTGTTCACAACTTGGGCAAAGTGTAATGGGTAGTGGATGAGGTTGACCTGTTCTGGAGGGACCCAACCTACACCAGTGCAGGCTCCAGAGCTTTCAGCGCAGTGTTCCTGAACTGCCCTGAACTGCATCTTTCTAGTGTAATGTGCAAGGCTGTGAAGACTCCCTGGAATTTTTAAAAGAAAAGCCAAGTGTGGCTGGGATATCGGTAAGGGCTGTGTGCAACTGCTACTGGCGCTTGTTTTGGCACAGCTTGAAATGGAAAGCGTCTTCTGTTTCTAAAGGGAAGCAACCTGGGGGCTTTTGTAAGCAGCAGCAAACAGACAATGGCTATTTAACTGGGGAGATGATTCTCCCACAGAGCACAGTAGTCTGATTATCGTTCAGCAAACACCCAGAACATAATTGTGGTTGTTCAGGGGCTTGCTTCTCCATTTTCAGGACACACCAGAGCAAAGACAAGGTCTTGCTGAGAGTGCTGTTGTCCTCTAAGCCTCATACTTCACAATGCAAATGGCAGCCACTTCTCCAGGGTCAGAGACTTGTTTCACAGTAAAGCTGCTCAGCATTTAATAAATACATCACTTCTGTCACAGTGCACAGCCTGGGCATATGCAGTGAGAAAGACCTTGTTCCCCTTGTTATCCTTCTACCTTTAAAAGCACATGTGCCAACAAAAAATGTTTGCAGAGTAGAGCTTGACAGTGTTGTGTTTCTCTCCGTGCAGGTGTCATGGGAAGGTGCTGGGTATTGAAGTCTCCCAAGCAGAGGAGATGGCTACCTCACAATGTCTCGGAGGTGAGGACCTACTTGTGTGGACTGTTCCTCATCTTGCTGAGGGAGTTCAGTCTTTTCCTCTCAGGCTGCTCTTTGTTTCTGTGAGTACACTGGATGTTTTTTTATATATATATTTTGATCTGCTGTTTTATGTTGATATTTGCAATACCCTGTCTACCACTACCAGAGGCAGGGTGTAACTTCTCTTCACTGTTGAGTGTCCTCTACTGAACAGGAGTCATGGCATAAATATAGTGTGTGAGTGGTGAACAGTGACAGAGCTCGTCTGCTCTGCCACTCTGCGGCAGGCAGGGACAGAGACAATGTGCTGCGTGTGAAAGAAGGGACTGGGGAATGGCACCCTTCATTCAGCTCAATTGGTGATGGTAGGAGAGGGAGAATGAGAGTGAGAGGTGGATAAACATCCCACTTAGGTGCTTTCTGACTGGAGGTTCTGCGTGTCTTTCAGCACACTTCTGTGTTTTTCTGAGGCCTGTTGCAAGACAATTGTTTGTGGGAGAGCATTTGTAAACCACTGGCATACATCATACAGCCTCTTCTGGTTTTGTATTTCGTTCTTGTATAGTACAGTTCTTCTTTAAAAGGTTAAACACTGGTTCACTCCCATATGGATAATGTATGCAGAGGTAAATTTTCCAGACTAATCCTGTGTGGGGAATAAGATGGTGCTGCCAGTTGCTGACTGGAGCAGAGTCAGAATACTGTACAGTTTCATTTATTGATCCATCTGCTCAAGAGTTGCATTACTGAGGTGCAGTTTTACATGGTTATGGTGTTTGAAAAATGAACTAAGCAGCAAGTGGGTCTGTATCACCTGTTGAAACTCCAAACCCCATGAAAGGTCTCGCTGTGACCCCGAGCTGATTTGTACGTGTACTTTCTGAGCTCCAGCTACTGCTCAGCATCTTTACGTGGCAGTTCGGCAGACGGAGCGGCTGTAATGAGCAAAAACTTGGCAAATTCTGTCACCTGCTAATTCCTGACAGCTGTCTGAAATATTTTAATGTTGTGGCTGCTGCAGGAGTGTCTTGTGAGGCAAACTACACATCCCTTGGAGGAAAATCCTTCCCTGCAGGTAGCTGGTACAAATTTCCAGCTGCCACATGCAGAAGGCTGGTCTTGCTAGCCCCTGCTGAGCTCTGTGACATGGTGCCAGACCTGAAGCAGCCATCCTCATGCTGCACTGAGGTTTGCTTGCAGTCCTGGAGAGTCAGTGTTGGCATTGCTTCTGTTGGTGGCATGTCAGCACAGAGAGGGGGTTGTCTGCACCGTTGTCAGCTCAGGAAACCTTTTAAACAGCTGTCTTAATAGGTGCAGTAACAAGCATTGATGCCTACACGTGTTGTCCTTGTGCAACTCCACCTCTTTCAAATACCTTTGGTAACCTTTCAGGCTGGAGGCCTGGGAGCCAGGATAGCTCCTGCAGTAGCTGGGCATGGAAACACCTTAGTGGATCTTGGCCATCCTTGACAAGACCTGTACCAGGGCTGTCCCTTCCTTCGTACAGCATGTGCCTTGGGCTTTTGGGCCAACAGGGAAGAAAGGTGGAAACCTGATAGGAGGTACTGTGATGGCAGTAGCTCCCTTGCAGCTGTGGATCTGTTGCAGAGAGGAAGCCCTTGTGAAGCAAGAGCTAAAAAGAGGCAAATCATCACCCTTTTGATTTATCTTAATGAGGCCAAAGTCAGAAGTCTGCCAATAAAGCTGTGGAGCTACTTTTCTTCTCTTGAGTTTTTTCAAAACTGCCTTTCTGGTGGTAATCCTCAGTGTGCAACTCAAACAGCACAGTGGTAAGAGCAATGGGAGACTGCATGTTGCTGAAGCCACTTTAATGATAAGCCACCATTTTAGCTGCTTTGATAAGCTTCATAGTGCTGACCTGCATCTGTGATCTGATTTAGGGCAGCCTGACAATGTCTAGACACTGTGACGGTGACATTTCCTTCCAACAGCTGTTGGTGGGACCTTTTTTGATACTAGAGTTTTTCCCGTGTGCAATCAGTGATTGCCCAGCAGTTAAATATAATAGTTCTCTAATGGCCTCTGTCTGTGGCTTTGCTGTTGCTCGCTATGAATGAGGCACTTGGGAAAAGGAACTCGGCTTCTGGATGGGAATTTATTAGAGGGGGAGTTCACAGGCCCAGACCTGAAAAGTCCAATATCTATTCTACCTCCAGCATTCCTGCTGCTCCAGCCTAAGTCCCAGAGAAGCCTCATATATGTGAACAGTGCTGCCATGGGAAGTGCTCCTTTAAGCATGACTAAAGCCCTGCTGGGAATCAACTCGTGAACAGTTAGAGCCAGCAGAAGGGTATTCTGGTAGGCATATGCTCTTGTACCCAGGCTGTCCTCTGACCTTGGACAAATTTCTCAATGTGGTGGCACTTCACCATTTACATCCTTCTAGTATTTGAAATCTTAAAACGCTGCTATGAAGTAGACTGAAATACCCGTATTTCTTTTTGCCTTTAAAATATTACTGTGGGGGATAAAACTAGTCAGATTGGAGACCTTGAGCTGGGCACCTCAGTGCTTTTCAGGATCACCATGAACCACTCCACAGGCTCGCTGGGGTGGGATTTAATTGTTCAGAAGGGCACTGACTGCTTGATGTAAACAGCCACTTAGAAATTAGCAAACAAGAGACAGTTTGCTGCTGAGGTTCTTCTAAATGTCAAACCAAACTGCCCAAAACTCTCAAACAGTGCTGAAGGTTAAGTGTGTTGAGTAGCAGTTTTGAAGCAAATATTAAATTTTATTACTAAAAGAGCCGGGCTACACAATGTACATAAATTTTTAAAACCTCCATTTTACTTGGATTTAAACTTAACCATCTGGCTACAACTTCTTTTCCCCTCCTGCCTACAGCAGCACAAAAAAACTCAAGGTAGCTATATGTAATAAGGTAAATGAATCAACTGCTCTTGTAATAAGAAGGTTACTGGGAATGAACCTTTCTTTCCTGCAACACTTGTGCCTCTCTGAGCACTCTGGTGTGTCTGACAATGTATATTACCTGATTAATAAAGCCATGGTCTGAGAAAGATGCCTTTTAAAGAACTGCTATCAAGAGGAATAAGTGCTATCTTTCGTATTGGTGTGGAAGTCCTCCCTGATGCTGTGGCTCCTTCTTGCTATTCACTGCAGAACCTCAGAGCAATTCATCAAATTAAATGTTTTTGGGAGATAAAGCTTAGCAGTTATTACAGCCTAGTGGGTCATGCTGTCTGGAATTCAGCTGCCTTAGAGAGCCTGTTCTTTTCTGAAGCTAGATGTCACAGTGCTCCTAGGGCACCCTGTGTACCTCTGCATCCCTGGCAGGAATCAGGATGTCAGCAGTAAGGAAAGAAAACCAAGCAGGATACATCAGCCGTTCCTGCAGCGGATGGGCTGAGGGTGCAGCTTTCTTGGTCTCTACAAGCAGAGCCAGGTTCTGTCTGATTTTGGAAAAGGAGCAGGTAGGAAGCAGCTCCTGGGTAATTCAGTCTGGCTGCTCCAAGTTCCTGTTTAACTCACCATTTAAAAACTCCTTCCCCTCCTGTTCATGGTCCCTACAAGTCACAACCTCCTTCAAGCACTGCTGATGGTGGAGCTGCTATTCTAGGGCCAAAGCTGCTGATCACTTTGGTCCCATAAACTTCTTATCAAAAGCTAGTGGCTTTCAGCCCTTTGCTCTAGCCTTGATGAGCCCTCTAACCCCCCCTTCCCTTTGCTAGGAAATTTTGAGTCCTGAAGCAGAGAGACTGAGAGCACCATAGCAGCTTTAACACTCTGTGTGAGCATCTTCCTTCTGTCATGTTCCTCTGCTGAGACTTCTTTTGCAGTGTGCACAGTTGTCATCACTTCATTAACACACTAGAAGAGAAATAAGGGGAATAGAGAAGGAAGCGATGTTGTTGACAAGTCACTGTGCCCCAGCACAGAATGTGTTTATTCCATTGATTGTTTGAACCTACAGGCAAAATAGCAGGTTCTTTGGGCTTATTTTTAAAATTTATTTTAAGTAATATAACAGAAGGTACAAGAGTGAGCAGATCAATTAAAACTCTTGTTTGCTGCCCTAGAAAGAACGGTTGGTGTGTGTGGGAGGGGGGAGTTTGCACCTGGAATGTTCAAATGCACACCATGGTCTTGCTTTGAACTCTTTAGCATTGGTCAGCTCAGCTGATGAGACTCTGTTGGCAGCACTGAAATGAGAGTATGACAAAGGTGTGATACTGAGGGGCATTCTCTCTGAGCCATCTCATGCCAGCCTGCTCTTAAGCACTCCTGAATTATAAATGTGCTCTACCTTTGCTGAGTATTTTAATTGTTCAGAAGGAGGAGTTTGTGGCTTTGGGGAAGGTCAGGAAGGAGGCAATGTGAGAGTGGGGAATCAAACTGCAGCAACTGCAAGTTAGGAGTAGAGAATTGCAATAAACTGTATCAGACTGGTTCCTTTGAAATGCAAATAAGACCAGTGATCAAAGAACTACAAAGGTGATTTTAACGATCTCCTCAAGCAGACTGATCTCTGAAAGAATAATTCTAGGTTGTACTGTACGTACTTGGATTCCTTCTTTTGAGGGTTAAGTGTTATTTTCCTTCCACTATCTGCTTTTCCTGCATATCTTTTCTGATGTAAAATTACTTATCTAGCCCAAGCCAGAGATAAAGCATTGAAACAGAAGTGATGAGCAGTAGGCATTTGAGCAAAAATCTGCAGCGATTTCACAGGGAATATGCTCACTGGGGATGATTTTGAGTCAAAGGGAAAGTAAATCTGTAGCTTCCTTGTAGGAAAAGCCAGCACTGGACAAGTACTAATATTTCCTTAATTTAATCAGAAGATGCTCACTAGAAATTTAATACTGTTTGCCATGTGTATTACCTGGGTGGTCAGAAGCTGCCGTAAGTCTCACTTCTTTGAGAGACGCTACATCAAATGGTAAAGCACTGCACCCAACTCAAGATGAGTGACAGAAATTATCCCATATCTCACTTTTCTAAAGTCTACATGTCTAAAGCCTAATGACTAAATGACACTTGAACTTTCATAGGATTTGTAAAGGTACACACACACACACATTACAATTTAATGTGCCTGTATGTGTGGAAAGTTATTGGAAGTCGGTAACTGGAGCCACACGCCCTTTGTGCCACGCTGATTGCCATTGGAATCTCAGGACAGCCTAAAGCTGTCCAAGCACAGTGGCAGTGTGTCACCCAGCCAAACAACTCGTAGCCTGCAGAAGTTGGATGAGGCTCTTGACAGAACAGAGTACTGGCGTGGGGAGAGTACTGCTGCTGCTTTCCCCTCTTTTGGGACAGCTGGAGCTTGGCAGCTCAGCCTGTGGACTTTCTGCAGCACTGTTGCTGGGGAAGCAACACCCCTGTTGTTACCTGAATGGTGTTGGCAGACTGTTTTCCTGCAAGGTTTCACCCTTCCAGTTTTTGTCTTCAAACCTGGATTGGGATGGGAGGATGCCTTCCTTTGATCTGCATGTCTATGCTTTTTTTAAAAATAGGTGTCTCAAATGTGGAGTCCATTGAGATTCCTTTGTCTGTGGCAATCATCTGACAGGGATGTCTGTTCTTACATTATCTGGAAGATCATGGGTTAAGGACCACCTGTGAGTTTGTTTTCTTTTGTGATCTATAAACTTAATAGATACTCTTGTGCAATACTGTAAAGCAGCTAATGCCAAGATATTAGAAATGTTCTGGAAGTAGTAAGGTTATCATCATCTTAACAGTCAGTCTAGTGACCACTTCCCTGTAACACTGCTGCATGCAAGGACAGGAGTGGTGCTGTCATAACTAATGAGGAAGCCAACCCTTTTTTTATGTTTTTTTTTAAAAGACCCAACTTTTTGTGCATGTATGAACTTCCTTACAAGCTAGAACAACAGAGCTGATGGATAATCTTACTGCTGAAGTGATACCTATGATTAATTTTAATAGTCTGATCCTACAATGTTTTGTTGTGTCAAAAATAAAATAATGCGTGTGCTAATGATTTACCTCACACCATGCCAGCACTAGAATTCAAGTCATTCTGTAATGCAGAACTCCTGGCATCCATGTCGGTCAGTAGATTTTTGTTTGGGGCCTTTAATTTCCCCACTTTGATAGCTCCTGTTTTGAACGGCACTTAGCAGAGATGGTTATTAATGCACTTTGTGACTTTTCTTTGGTCACTGAATGGGCAGTATTGCCTGTTAAAACCACTCATGCTTTTGCCTTGCATAGTATTTTCTCTCCTGTTCAATGAGAATAATGAAAGGTATATGGCATGTTGAGATGTTAAAAAAAAAAGTGCTTCCTGATGTTGTAATAATTAAGGCATGATGCTTTCATTGAAAAGAGGCAATGTTCCAGGAGCAAGATTATAAGTTTTCCCCTTTCAAGTAGGTTTTTAGACATATAGACTTGGTATATTTATTCCTTCCAAACAGCAATAATACAGACAGGTCACACTTGGAACACATTTTTTTTTATTATGGAGAAAAATTTAATGATATTTTTGGAGTCTATTGTGCTGTAGAAGTGGTAAAGCCAGATACAGTGAGTCTAGACATAAGCCATGTCTTTTGGGGACATGATATTGTGATTATGTCTTGTGTGAAGTTGACAAGCCTTATGACTGCATGACATATATAAACAATTGCCTCTTGTGCTGACAGCACAAACCAAAGCTTCTCTGAATGCAACAGCTGTAACTAAACTGTGAGTACTGCCCAAATTCAAGAGCCTTCGTCTTTTGGGGACCAGACAGAACTTGGACATTTACACCAGGAAGGTGTCAAGACTTCAGAACAGCAGCATTTTGGGTAGTGTGTGGTTTCATTGGCCAAGCATTCTTGAAGTGTACTGTATTTCTGAGTGTTCCTTGCTCATTTAAAATGTAGTTGTGTGGACAGATTTCAGGATGCTATTGCAAGCGTCTAAGCTGCTGTTCAGAGGTCAAGTGCATCCAGGCAGTTTTCTTTAGCACCACATGCAAGTTCTGACAGCAGAGGGATTTTGAATGAGCAAGAGAGAAGGAAGGATCTTCATTTACCTTAAGGCAGATGACAGCAAGGCGCCTAGGCATTCCCATGGGCTGTTGGAAAAATGGTGCAAGTCCTTTTAGCATGTTGGATGCAATGGAGATTCCCTGAAGAATCCTCAGTTGCAGAGTTGGATCAGCTGGTTTGGGCTGAGAAAGACCAAAATACTGCAGTGCCCTACAGTTTGAATAGAAACTGATCTCCTGAGCATTGTTTTCATTACATTTTAGTCTAAACAGCAGTTAGAAATGTATGAGAATAAGTTTGGAGTTATATATAATGTTTATGTGGCATTTATATCTGTGTTTATGTAAACTTCTGAATTTATAAATTCTTTTTAACTGAACCATTATTTTAGTGATAGGGGATGGTGCACAGCACCTTAATTCCTTAATGATATCATCCAAAGATATTTTGCTAATACCATCCTGAGACAAACTACTGTCTTTTAGACTCATTAAAAATACAGAAATAAATCTGAAGAGGTGGAATATTTAGAGGGTTCCCTGGAACGAGAAAGGGTAAACATGAGATCCTGGTGCAATTGTTGAAGAAAAGTTTCAGTTTAATTAGAGGAGTTCTTGGGCTGTGACATTCACAACACTTACGAAGTGAAAATACTTATTTACCTTGTGATAACTTTGAGAACCACCAAAAGGTTGGAGGTAACTGTCTTAACAAAATAAAATGCAGCACTTAGCCTGGTATTGCCTCTTCTCACCTCCTGTTAGTGGTTGGCTTTCCTATGTAAAAAGAGTCATATCATTCATCTTCAAGACTATTGCATTTCAGATTCAGAACTTGAATCTTCATTTTTTTTATCTCACACTTAGTAGAATATTGTGTCTGCTTACAACACAGCCTTGAAGTCGCCCATATGGCAGAGTCAAGTGATCAACACCTGAATGAGTAGTTTGTTTAAGAGTAGATCAAATCTGGATGCTCCTTTCTTCACCAGTATTACACCATATGGTTTGAAAAACACATTAGTAAGCGTTATGTGATGCCTTTTTATCCAAAGACCGCACTAAGATATGGGCTTTCTTGTCCTGTGTGCTGAATAAAGATAGATAAGAGTTGGTGATTTTTTTTTTTTTTGGGGGGGGGATGAAGTCAATCATTATTTCCAACAAAGGAGAAATAAAGAAACAGTGATGACATCCTCTTTTTCATAAATCATACTCTTGGGTCACTGCATTTCAGCTTTTCAGGTTTGTGCCCTGGGTGGTCTATAGAGGAGTACTTTGTGCTCTTCCCTTTCCACTCACCTCAGCAGCTTCCCCATTCACGCTAGGGCCTGGGCTGGTTCCCTTGTGCTTCCCTCCCATGTTTGGTTTCTTCCTTTAAAAGCAGAGGTGTTTTCTAGCAGGTGGAATGTGCAGTTCATTCTTGTGATGCCAGTGCACCACTTCACATGAAGTAACTCAAATGTTCCTTGCTTTGGAAACCTAAAACAGTGGGTTTCTGATGGCTGTATATTGATCCCCCAGTCACAGCACATACTGCATATTGACCACAGAATTAAAGGGCAGCCTCTCAGCTTTCAAGATTTCCTCAAGATTTTTTCAAGAGAGAAAAGACTGGGAAATAGCAAGTATTGATGCTGTGACATTAGAAATTAATACCGATGTGTATTTGCTTAAAATGCTTAGTACTAATTCCCCACATGGATTAATCATCACAAATCATCTACGCAAACTCTCCTGCCCATATTGCTTTCAGCTTAGGACACTCATCTTTAGCACCCTGAGGATAAATCTTCGTTAGTATAGTTTGGTTTCACTTTTGTGCAGTATGCTGGAAAAAATAATTGCAGTAACAATGTTTAGACAAGAAGTGAACATTTTGTCAGTGAGACTGAGGGGGAATAAAGCAAGTGCATGAAAGACCAGGAAGCAAGATACATTGTCTTGGGTTGGACAGGAAGAAGCCAAGGATGATGACAAAGATGTTAAGTTGGGGTAGGGGTAGCTGGGGAATATCTTGAGCAGAAAAGTTGAACAGAAGTAATGGGAAAAACCCGTTCTGTCCATTTTTATGCTTAATTGGCGCTACCATAAAGTTGATACTCAATGCATGGAGATGACTTGGAGAAATGAGTCCAATGAGCTGAATGAGTCCAGTAAGCTGAAGGGGGCCAATGAATAATAAATAAATAGCATCTAGAATCTAATCACAGAGCAGATTGCTTACTCAGGAGAAAACCAAGCTGGTATAAATGCAAAAGGACTGGAAATACTGCTGCTCCCCTCCCCAACCCCCCCATGATCCACTTGATTCAGTCAGCTACATTATTTCATTCTTCTCTCTTGGTCCTCCTCCTCCCTTTCTGAGTGCTTTCCTAAGCAGCAGCTCTTTTAAGCTAAGGGATTTGTTAGTGCTCTGGCTTCCCCTGACCTGTATCGCTCTGTTTAATGATGCGACATATTTATAGGAACTTATGAAGTGATTTTCTGAAACCTTCAAATCATTAGAAAGTCGGGCTTAGAGCTGGATATTTTCAGTGAGATTCTTGGTTTGGTGGATTTAATTTCTGTGGAGAGCTGGCTACCAATTAAGAGGCGACAGAAACTTGAAGAGGAAACTGAAGTAAACATTCTGGGACCCAGATGCAAAGCTGGGTTTGTTGCTTGGGTTTTTTTTCTTCCTTTTAGACTTTGATTTCCCAGTGGCTTGAATTTACAGCATTTCCATTCCAGCAACTTTATTAGGAAAGCAAAGGTCTCAGTCTTTTCATCTTAGAGTCTCTGAGGAAAGGCTGTATGGCCTCGCTGTGCTTCCCTGCCTGTCCCCAAAAACCACAGCTACGTGCCCTTTATAGTACCTCCCTTGCTACTAGGAGTGTAAGTTTTGATAACTCCAATCTGTACTTATATGAAGGCTATATTCACCTGTTATAAAGACTTTATAGGAAGTACTGTCCAAGAGTTCATACTGATTTTTTAAAAATATTTTCCCCACCAAAACACTGCACTTCATGGATGTAATATTTGCCCTTGAATGTTTTGCTTTCTGCATGTGAGGATGCCTTTCTAACCACAGTGTAATAAAAAAAGGAAATAAATGATCACGTTATTCTCACTGTGGCTTTAAAAGAAAGGGTGTGACTTTAAAATATAAGACATTTAAATCTACCTATAACTTTTCTGCTTTATGGTATGTGCTGCTCTACAAAGACTGATGACCAGTTGCTATGGAAATATGTGTATGTACCTTCACACACTCACTTGCACATGAGGAAGCTAAAAATTGCCAGGAAGGCCTGAGCTTCTGTTGGAAATTATATATAGAGATCTGTCCCTATGGCTGAAAGAAGATCCCCATGACTGCTGGAGTGAAAGAAATGCTGTATATGAAAAATGATACTGTCACAAAAACAAACTGGCATTAACTTGCTACACTTAGCCAGAAGCTCTCTTCTAATGTTAGAGCAGCTTGATTTTGGAGCAGGTGTCCAAAGCGAATGACAGCAATGACTTGTACTAGACTTTGGACAAAAACAACTAGATTTCCTGGTGTGACTGACTACAGTAGCAGGGAGGTGGTCCCCGAGCTTCCCGAGACCCTTTGAGTATTAACATGCATGATACCTTCAAAGATGTTTTGCTTGGCATTGCCTTTTGGTTTTCTCTGTGCTGTAGTAAACTACAGTGCCCAAAGCACTCCTGCTTGCTGCCAATAGCTACCTGATGTTCTTGTAATCCCCATAGCAGTCATTAGCTGACCATCCACTTGAAACAATCAGCTCAAGGATCCATGAGGGAGACTGTTATCTGCCTTGAAGATCGACAATGATGTCAGAGATTCAAAAGAACCAACTTCAAAAGCATAATGTAGAGCTTTTAACAGGAGAAAGATGGAAAGGAGGAATTGGGGAGAAGGGAGTGTGAGTTAGGTGAGGTGGAAGAGCAGGAGAGGCAACAGTAGGACATGTCCAGGCATAAACAAAATCACCCAAGTCCAAAATTCATCATATAGTCAACTATTTTCCTTGCTAACAAGGTTGGGAGCTGATAAGATGTATGGATTCTGGACCTTGCTAATTCCTAGAGCGCATGCGATCATGGATGTAGAAATGCTTAGGAAGTTACATGTACTGAAACCCTCTCAAAAAATGCTTTGGGAAGGCCAGGGATGTTATTTGTGAGGCACTTAAATCACCACAGTATGGTGGGGTTTTTTATCTTGTGTGTGTATATTATTTTATGTATCCGGTGCTTTTGTATATATGTCAGAGCACTCTTTTTTTGGCTGTTTTTTAATATATATTCCATGCCAGTAGGTGGAAATTACTTTCCTCGGTGAGCAAGTTTATTGTCATGCTAAAATCTTTCAGGTAGGTTTCCTGGGTTATGTCTGCAGCTGATTTATAGGTTCAGATGGTAAGGACAGACAGTATTTGGAACTGTGCATCAGTCCTCTACAATCAGTGAGAAAATTTCGTAGGGCTTTTCTTGTCATCTCAGTGACAAGGTTTGTAAGAAGTGTCTTCTTCTGAAAGAGAATGTGGGATTTGGAGAGGAAAACATTACTGTCTAATCAACTGAACAGTTTTGTTTTGTGAGAATATAGACCTTTATGAACTTAATCTTTATTTCTGGGTGCTTGTTAAAGGCTTTTGAATCTTATGAGTAGTCAGCAGTCTGTTTACCCAAGAATCGCCTGAACGAATTGTGGATCTGAGGAAAAACTAGGTTTGTCTCTAAAGTCTTTTACTCTTGGAAAGGTTGGCTTCAGCCTTCTAAGTCTCTGATGAGGATGTGGGCTTTACCATTAATCTAGGGAGGGTTGGACTAGATGACCTTTAAAGGTCCCTTCCAACCTACTACATTCAATGATTCTATGATCTCACTGTGGTCACATTCCACCTCACTTGTGGTATTAGCAGCAAAGCCAAGCCATCATCATTGCCAGACTGAAACTGCCCAAATAGAGGCTATTGGAAGTCTCCATCTGCCACCTATCTTTGTCTGTAATGTTACAGCCAAGTTTCTTTTTTCCCCACCAGAAAAGTGCTTTCTGTGCTAATAATGCAACTTAATAAAAGGTTAATTTCTGAACTAGTGCTTCTGTTTATAATTGAGATTTTCCCCTAAGTTATTTTATTGTAACTTATGAAGTACTTAACTGTTGTTATGAAGTTTGGGTGTTGACACATTTATTTATTGATGGCAATCTTTGTCTGATTTATTGTCAGCCAAATAGCAATTCTGTGCTGTATACGATTTTCATGAGGTGTGATTAATCAATACCAATTAATCAAGGCCTACAATCTGTTAATTCAAGAAGAAAATAAATCTAAATAGAGAGCAGCTGTCAATAAACATTTTAGCAGGAATTGAAGCTGTGTTTTAACCTTCCAGTAACTGGGGAGAAGCTGAGCTCAAGTAGTTTTAAGCTTTTGAACTTGAACAAATTATTGCTAGCATTAACTGTTGATAGTTAAAGCATTTTTTCACACTTTGGAATAGGAGTTGATGTCCCAAACTTCCAACAGCTCAGGTGCAAAATTAGGTTGATCTATTAACAGCTGATATTGTGGAAATCAGTGGTATTACTGTTGTTAGGAGATGCTGTTTGGACTATCACAGCTCATTTTGTTCATCCACGGGGCTGTTACTGATACTAAAAGCTAGACAGGATATATATTGTGTTTCCTGTCCTCAGTATTGTTTATGGGTTACAGCTTGTTGACTTTACAGGGCTAGGTTCATAGAATCAAATATGCAGTGGGTATTTCAGTAACCTCCAAGAACTGGCTGTGATAATGTTTGGTTCTTCTGGGTCCTGGTTAACACACACAGCCAAACATACATACTCCTCCTCTTCTTCCTTTGTGTCATAGTGAGTTTCTTATAGTGATGAAAAGAACCTGGGATGGCAATCATAACTTCATTATTTCTAAAAATAAAGAAATCAGTAGAGTATCTGTGTTGATAGAATAATCAGGACAATGAATATTAAACAGAAAGTTATGGATGCAAGAAAGGTTTATGGACTTATAATTCAAACCATATCCTACTACAGAGCATATCCTACTATTGCCTAGTTGGTACTTGGAGTTTGAGCACTAAATAATTCTATCTCCCAGTTTGATATTTTGCACCTAGCTTCTAATTAGGAAGATTTTAGCAGGAAAAATAGCACCAGAAACTGGCATATATTTTAAACTGCCTCAAATAATCTAGAAATACTTTTCCTCAGAAGACATTTATATTGGTCATTTCTGATATAAACCAGTGCAAAGTACTTAGATCCATAGCATATGTATGCTAGGATTATTAAGCACTAGGGAGTTCTTCACAGTAATTTAGCAATTCATTATCCTGCTGTAGATCCCTTTCAGGCAGTTAACTGACTCTGTGTGTATGCAATCTTAATCTGTTGCAATGCAAAATAAAACGGACTCAACCATTGACCACTGATTGTGATAGAAGATGATTTGCAAAAGTTATGTGAGGAAGATCTGGTGTTAGGATGCAGGATGCTTCACATCTGGAACCTTACATCTGGACCACAAACAGTAGCAAAACAGCTTTTCTTCAGTGATGGTGGTTATGCTTACCTGACTAGCTTATCCCTGCAACAGATGAGAAGCACAAGTAAAGCAAGTTGCCATGCCACACCCAGGGACACAGCTCCAAAGTGAGATGACCATCAGACTTTTAACTGCTTTGATGCCTGCATTTGTGTTTGATCATATTCTAGTAACCAGATACCTTCCTAGAGTATTGTGCAGGAACAGAAATACCTGAGCTTTAAATGAGCTTGCTTTGATACTAAAACCAACAGCACTATGTTAATGTGGTGCACTACTGCTCAGCTGGGTAAATGAGTTGTGTTACTCGGCCCCTGGTGAGTGAGCTCATTTAGACATGAGGTAGAAGCATGGAATTAGATTGGAATTGCTGTTCAGAAATTCCCGGATAACTCATGCATATATATGCGCTTCTATTTCATAATTTTTGCTCTTGACTCCAGTTTGATTTGGTTCAAACTGCTTCCTAATTGTACCAGAATAAGATAATCTTCTGCAAGAAATTTTCTACGTGTAAATTACTTTAGGAAGAGCTGTCGTACTTCCCAGAGTTCCGCATTGTGTAAGCTAAAAAATGCAGAAGAAACATCTGAATCCTGAAGTATGGTAGGTATTTGTTAGTGACCTGTAAGTATGGACTGAAGTTCTGCTAGCAGCAACCAACTGTGATGGGCAAATCAGTAAATAATGCATTTAGCATCAATGCACTGGAAAATTTACAGTCATTATTTCTAGTCAGGTTTGTCACAGAAAATGTTAATACATCTACCCCACAAATAGAAGCTGTGAATTAAGCTCTATCTTGTTGCATACCAGGCTATGATGTACATGGACACTATATCTGGCAGAGACTGGGAGGGTATATAAGTATCACTATCTGTCACCCCACTTCTGGCTTATCAGATATCTGACACTGGCAATTGCTGGAGATAGCACACCAGACTAAATGTACCTTTGGCTTCTTGTGATATATAATTCGATATATACTTGTGGGTAAGATGGAGTAAGGAGGATTGATTCAGAAGCACACTTTAGATAGTGAGTAGGGTAAATTTAAGACAGCTATTCAGGGGCAAAACAAGAAGCCCACTAACAACCCAAGTGCCACCACGGTGCACCGTAACTTTGAACAGGATTTATAAACTGGATTTTGCTAGCTGGCTGGTTTTCTCAAATGAAATTGGAAACTTCATCTGAAGTTCCAGATAAGTGGTTCGAGTTAAATTAAAGCACAGTATCTTGAAACAGAGTTTGCATTTTGTGTGTTTGTTCCCCAGGCTGCACATCAAGTGCTGTGTTGCCCATGAAGGGTAGAAATCTGTAGTGTGGTGCCAGCTCTGCTCCTGCCAGCAAGCTGAATGCACAGCAGAAGGCATGTGATTGTGCCCAGCCTTGCACACAGTGATGAGGCAGGAAAGGATTTCCTTTCTACAAAATAAACTAGAGGTTTATCAAAGCAAGTGAGGAAATAAGATCTTGGGTTAAGAACTGCACTGGTACTGTCTTCAGTTTCTAACTGCTTCTCCTCACCTGGGTACCTCTGAACAAGTTGGTTACATGGTTTCCTACCATGATGGGTGGGAAACCCAGTTGTTTGTTTTCAAATCCAGCCTAAATCTTTCTTACATTTAGATTCTCTTTTGAAAACACAAGGATGCAATTGCTAACCTAAAGTCATGAAAAGGGTGAGTTTCTCTTGCTGTGTCCTTTGGAAAACAGCTAGCACAGTGGGGCTCCATCCCAGCTGCTGTTTCTAGAGTCCTCATTACTGCAAAATATTACTTTGGGCAGCATATTATCACCGGAAGCAGAAAAAACCTCTCCTTGCCAAGCAGAAAGGCATTTTGGCAGATGGTCTCTTTGCCACTGATCTAAGACATGACCCAACACATGCTCCAGGATAATGTGTTTACAGCATACACATGACCTCTTTAAACAGAGTTGGGGTGGTCCAAATGGCACACAACCCTCGCAGGGCCCTCAGACCACCACATCCAGCTCTGTTGCCAGTACACTGCTCTTATTTTTCCCCCTTTATTTTTTGTGTCTGTCTCTGCTCCTACTGCACTGCCAGTTTCCATTTGCTGTGAACCCCGTGGTTTCATTTGGCAAAATCTCTGCATCAGCTTTGGTCTAAAAGCTGGCCTAAAAGGCAGTTCTTGTGTTTTCACTACAGAGCAAAGCATAGTTCAGGGATGGAAGTTAGCTCTGTTTTGCATGAGATTGATGGTAGCTAATGGCCCCTGGAGTCAGTTACTGACACTGTCAAGTTAAAACACACCAAGCAGCTATGTATTCTTGCACTGTGCCCTACCAACTTTTCTGGCTTATTATGTACATGAGGCAAATCACACCAACATTTTTCCATAACAATTTGTGGAGAAAACATGCACAGAAGTACTCTGCTAGAAAGCAGAGTCTTTCCCTCATTTTAAAGTCAGAACAACCAAAGTGCCCTGGTCTCAGAGTCTAGATGTTGCAGTTCAGAGATTAAACTGCAAATAGAGGAGCAAAAGAAGGCAGGTAGAGATAATCACAACATTTTTGCTCAGAATTTGTCATGCATGTTGCTAAGTCACCTTTGCAATGGCACAGCTGTTGTATCTGAAAATACCTCCTATATATTTTGTGGCTTTTATGAAGAACTGTGCTTCTCTGACACAAAACCCTCCTGATCAAATGCAAAACTTAGAAGTGAATAAAGAACCTTATTCAGTGTCGCCTCTGATGCTTTTTCTTAAAATGTCTTTCAGTGAAATATGTACCTGATTGCTTTTGGGTTAAAGCTTGGCTGGAGCACCTGCCAGTTCCCCAGCACAGACAGTAAACTCCCAGGTCAGTGCTCGCAGCTGTGTCCCACAGCTCACCTCCATTAGGCTGGGAGAAACAGGCAGGGAGCATGTCCTTCTGTCTTCACGCACTAGCATTGAAACAGAATGTAAGGGGCTGTGTGGGGAGAGAACTCCCATAAACTGAGCAATTCAGCCTTACACAGGCTGGGGAACCTGCTGATGGTTGGAGACTGGCACAGGCTTTTGGAGACAGTTTGACTGGGGAACAGCTCCACAAATCATTTTCTTGTTGACTTGTTTGTGGATTTGAGTGGCTTTGCTGTAGAAGGAATGGACTTTTATGCTTAATAACTGATAATGTATATCCTTAAAGATAAACACCTAATTTTTTTTTTGTAAAAAGGAAAAGTCTGGGGTATTTTAATGTATTTTAAATTGACAGTGGTATGTAAGTGAGCTTTGACTTCATTCATAAATATGTACAATCTGTGACAAGCTGCTGAATGGGCAAATCAAACCTAAGCCTATAACTAAAAGAGCCCAAAGATAATGGAAATTGTCTCTTGCAATTAGCAAAAGAAGCTTAAATTGAACAGAAACAACAATAAAGGAAACAAGTAGGATTCGGGGGTATAACCAAATCATGAGCCTGCTGGTTGAAACCAGCATGCACTACTGCTGCTCTGGCTGGGAAAAGCCTGTCAGCTGTTAAAGGTTTAAGAGTAGTTCTCAATTTGCCATAGATTATATGGTAAACCCTAGTGTATGGATAGCCTTAGCATTTGGGGCTCAGGGGGTTAAAAGAGACAAAAAACAAAATGCTTTCCATAAAAGCCACTGTGGCCAAAAGCTGAAGCGTTTATTCCATGCCCTTGTTTTCTGGATCAGCCAAAGAAGCCAGCATGCCTCAGAGCCTGGCTTGGCAATCCATCATCTCTGCAAGGAATTTAAGAAGGAAATGTGGTGCAAGGCAGCATAGTCATGTTAGATCCATCACTGTCAAAGTCCAGATGGCTGTAAGATACTGAGCTATGAAATGGCTCCAGAAGGCTAATATATACCACTCTCCTAGTAGCCCATAAATCTTTTTTTTTTTCTTCCAGTAAAATTTCATGAGTGAACTAGTCATTGCACATCACTGAAGGTCTCTTAAGAAGCACTAACTGGTTTCCAGTACTGTTGGCTCAAGCCTCCAGAAGTTAAAAGTAGTTTGAGTACAAATGATTCTTTGTAATTAGGACTAAGCCAAAGGTAATGAGTTTAGGTTGGATACCCCACACATCAACATCATTCAAGTACCCACATTGTCTTGATTTAAGAGAACTAATACTACTGATAAGATGGAAAATTAATTTAGTTGTTCCTTATTTATATTACATAGCATCTAGAAACATAAGAAGTTGCCAGCCATGTTGTAGTTGATGGTATCTGTAAGTACAGTAGGAGGCTATCTCTGTCCCAGATTATATTCTCATCAAAACCAGACTCAACAAAGGACAGAAGCAGAAATGAAAGTTGAATAAACTGAAGTAGCTACCCAAGGTCATGCAGCAGATAGTAGAATCACAGACTGCATTGGGTTGAAAGGGACCTCAAAGATCATTTAGGCCCAACCCACTGCCATGGGCAGGGACACCCTCCACTAGCCCAGGTTGTCCAAAGCCCCATCCAACCTGGCCTTGAACACTGCCAGGGAGGCGGCAGACAGAGTTTCTCTGGGCAGCCTGTGCCAGGGCCTCACTGCCCTCACAGGGAGTAATTTCTTCCTAAAATCTAATCTAAATCTGCCCCTTTCAGCTGAAGGGAATTATACTTCATCCTATTGCTCCATGGTCACTGGAAGAGCTGATGTCTCCCAGTTTCCAGCCTTGTGCTGTGCCTGCCAGTTCAATGTAAGTTGCTGACACTTCTAAAAGGGATAGTAAAGCAGCACTAGTCAAAAGTCTAAGGGAGGTCAATAACAAATTGTAACATCTACCTGACCTGCAGTTAACCAGCTGCATATTTATCCCATTGAAGACAAATGAAGAGGAAAGCAAGCAGCCTATAAAGCAAGCTAACCCCTGACTTCTGAGGCATGATGCAGGAGGGCACAGTTCAGAGCCCAGCAGCCACGGTAGCCAAGTATTTTGGGTGATTGTTGCTGCTATGTGTGCAGATGGTTTGGCTGGGATGGGACAGAGGGCTGGGACCAGCAGATAAGCAGCACCAGAGATAAATTCGTAATAAGCAGTTGTAGCTGTGCTGTGGGATTTTTTTTTTTGTCCCATGGTATTTATTATTCTGTTCAGCTGTGCTGCAGGGGCTTGGCCCTGGAGGTGTGTAGCACTGAACTAATATTTAGTCTGTCACAGAAATCTGAACTGTAAAAGAGCTGAAGCTATTTTTCTGTGGTTCAGGGGTGTGTTGGAGGAAAAAAAAAAAAAAAATGGGGTAAAATACTTCATTTTAGGCTGAGTTCAAAAAGAGAGATTTAGAAAGCATCCAACACTGTGGATTGCGTCAGATCAATACAAACTAATGGAGGCTAGGAGACAATTACAGCAGGAGTGGCAATAACATTTCTGGCCTAAGTGCCAAGTGCAAGCAGATTTCTGTCAGTAGCTCCACTGAAAGAAATAATCCATTTCTCATTAAAAAGAGCAGGAATAGAGGTGTGGAATGTTATGGCAAATGTCCATAGGCTGCCATCAGCTATGGTATCATTAGATTTAAATGCCATCTTAATGCCATCATTGGATTTAAAGGCTAACTGGGTAATACTAAAGAAACTTTCTAGCTCCAAACACTATGAGTGTTTGAACTAGAGAATAAAATATGCCTTTGGAGATGTGTATGTGTAGAATATGATCCATGCCAAATTATAATTAAGGCTGCATGTTCACATTTATCATTAGCTTTCCCTAACTTGGGTGCTAAAGCATTAAAAATAGCCAATGTATTAAAGAGGTAGGAGATAAGGCAATCTTAAACAGACAGCAAGCTGCTAAATTAGGCAGGCTCAAGCTGTCAGGATTAGTGGTCTCCTCACATGAACTTTAGTAACTGAGGATCCCAGGATGTAGTCCTGGACTGTAGTCATTATGTTGACTTCTTTCAGAATCGGGGATAATAAGGCCCTTAATCTGTATTAAAGAAGGTGCAGATGTTAGTGCTTCTGGTATGACCAATTTGTATTTATATTATTTGACTCATGTTTAGTCACTGCTCTCATGACTGAATACTTCTCCAGAGCAGAGACTGTTTATGAGGTGGTCCTGGCTTGTGCAAGCTAGCAGATAAATCAGACTCCAAGCAATGTCATAGTGTTTTCCAGTTTAGTAGACTGCTTAGTATTTGATTCTGAAGCATTTCACAGTATTTGGAACACATTTCAGACAGTGATATCTCTTGCTGCTGCTCTTAGCAGAGTACTCTAACTGAGATTAATATTATTGTGGTTCAGAGGTTCAGCCGGTTCCGTTCTCTCCGAGGCAAACTGGTACAGCTCCATTTACTTTGGCAGATTCTGGTCTTTAGTCAAACAGATTAAGTTTTAGAGGCTCATTTTGACACTTGCCTTTGAGTAGGACATCAGTATGTATGTGTTCCCTACAATGCTCCACGCAGGGCAGAAATGGGCTCAGTGATACAGTAGAGCTGCTTTGCAGAGAAGTAATATTCAGAGACGGTAAAAGGGTCACGAACTGACCTTACGAAGCTATTCAGCATGAAAAACACTGCAATTATCAGACTCACATTAAGAAAAATCTGTTTATTGGAACAAGAGATGTGGCACTGAGAGCTTTCCAAACCTCTCCCTGTATCTCAGAGGGTTATATGGCCAAATTAAGCAGGGACTTGGCGTTTCCCCATTTCATCCCTATCACTGTCCTGCAGCTGAATCTGGTGCAGAGCTGAGTGTTGCTGTGAGGGATAAACAGTCTCATATATCGGTGAAGTGATTGAAGACAGGGTTGTTCCTGGCAGTTTGTCCTCCAAAAGTGAGTGACCCCATAAAGGAAGCAGGATAGAGCTGTGGCCCCAGACATCACCTTCACTGTCCCAAGACACTTTGCTTTCACCATTCATCTGAAAGTATGCTTCAGCATAAAACACCAGGGTCAACCGCAGCAGCTGAGGTGTGAGTGGGCACAGCTCAGATTGTGCTCCCCTGCTGCGAAGCCAGGCAGTAACATGCAGCAGAAGGCTTGGAGAGCAGCGAGGGGGTGTGGGCACCTTATGAAAGTGCAGACCTTCCTGTCAGCACATGCAATTCTGAGCCACAGGGACACCCTGATGCTACATTTAGTGCAGTGTCACAGCTGGACCACCTGCATACCAAAACAATGGCAGAACAGCAGACCTCCTTGCAGGAAGTGATGTTCACAACTGCAGCTGTCTTAACAGCATGGTGTTATACGTCAGACATCAAAACATCTTCAGCCAGCCGGCAGTTCAGACACAACAAACCTTGTTTCTCACAGCAGAGTTCAGTGGGGCTCTCCTGGACCCAGCCAGCAACCAAAGTTGCAAGAGGGAGCTCTTGCCCTGCCTCCCACCTGCCTGCTCACTAAAGAAAGATGGTTGTGGTTTTGTTTGTTTTGGTTTTTTTCTTTTCTCTAGGGAAAATTCAAAATGCATTAGATGTGGTAAAGGAGGCTGGATCTCCTCTGTTCTACTTGGCATAATTGCCTTGTGATGTGGCTGAACAAATAGCATGGATGTAGAAGTATAACATGAGTCTTAAAGTTGATTTGCAAACAATTCTTGTTATCTGAGCCTGTCAACTTATCAGTTGCTTTACAGTATGAAAAAGGAGCTTAAAAAAAGGGATTTGATGGCTCTGGATGGTCCCCATGGTAAAATATCAGTGCTGATCATCTCCAGTTTCTCCCTGGAAGACCAGCTGAGAATGTGCATTATGATATCTTAAATGGGAAATACTTTACAAAGTTTTATTCTTTCTACTGTGAGTTTGTTTTGGGTTTTTTTTGTTGGAATTAAACAGATGCCTAAAACTATGTTTTAATAATCTACCTAGGAATCCTTTCCTCCTCCTGGGTGGTTCTGCATGGCCTTTGCTATTTGGGCATTTAACAGGTTCCCCGTGGTTTTCAAACTCGGGAACTGAATTTGTAGAACAAAACCAAATCAAGGTAAATGGAGACAAACACTCAAAATAGAAATAGCAGCACTCTTTTCCAAGACTAAAGACAAACACACAAGTCAACTCATTCTGTTTTCAGATTCCATCCCATTTCTATAATGCATTAGTTATTTTAGCCTGTTTACAAACATATCACAGATCTCATGTATCTTAATGTTTACTGCCCTATACCTTTCATTTAACTCTCTGCAGGTTTTTCCTTCCTTCAAAGAGCAGGAATAAATTAGATATTTTTCATCTTTAGGAGGTCTGTAGAAGAGAGGGAGCTCTACTTGAATTTATCTTGCGTGATGTTAAGATGGGAAGAGTGATGTGGCTAGATACATCTTGTGTGCTTGCTTTGCTGTTGATAACAAAAGCTGTTTGTTAAAGCCCAGGTCTGGTGGTGTTCTCACTCACCTAGTTACCAACAGATGAAGTCAGTGGAAGCAGCTGAGGTATAAATAAATGGAGTTGGCATAGTCAAGGGACAGGAGCATGTGCAAAGACGGCCCTTACTGGAAATAACTTACTGGGATTTTAACCAGTAGGTCTACAGAATGGAATGTGCTCCCTACCTGCACAGAGACAAAGCTTGTGGGTAAGAGCAAGGGCTTTGGGGATTCAGTGTACATTTGCCCTAACAGCTCAAGCTAAACAAGGACCTTGCAGCCCAGTGCAACCAGACATTTGCACAGTACATCTAACCTTATGCCACCACCTGCTGAAATAATTATTGTCTTGCTGTGCACTACACAGCCCTAAAGAAATAACTACCCAACGAATATACCAAGGGCTCACCTCTCACCCAAACTGAGAGTCATGCGAGTGGACTAAGGGAGATGCAAGTACAGGCAGAGTGGAGTCCTGTAAATTTAGTCTTCCAGCATGCTTGTCAAACGTGCTACAGGGACCTCCTGACATGTATTTAATAAGACCTGGGAGAAAATATTGCTTAATGCTAAGGAAATGCTTAAAGCTAAGGAAATGGCAGAGGAGTATATAATTCCATATGTGACGCAATTTCATTCCCCTGCACTCCTTCCAAGAGCAGCACTGCGATTTATAGTTTGGTTTTTGCCTTTCAAAGCAACTAAAGCCTCCTATCTTTGTTTTCAGCTGACTAAAGTAGTGAAAAAAATCTAAACTGGAGATTTTTTTCCCTGTAATCTTGAGTAAGGGACAAAAAACCCAAGAGCTGGTATTTACTGCCAGCTGCAGTCGTCTTTTGCTTTTTATCTACTTGCTTGCCTGCATCAAGGTGACAAGCAAATAAAATCCTGTTCTGGTACAGCTCAAGATCTGTAGGTACAAGGATACATCATGAGCAGAGCCATGAGTATTTTTTTAAAACAATTTTCAGAAATTACAACTTCTGTGACTGTGTTTATTGTCCTAAATGATTCCTGGGATCTGTTGACAGAAAAAAAGCACCTCGATTTAGAACCCTGCTTTGCCTTCACTGCTTCTGATTTAAAAAAAAAAAAAAACCAACAAAAAAAAACCAGTAAACCCACTGCTGGCAAAATAACACCAGCTCTGGTGACATCCATCAGGCAGGGCCTCCACCCCACTGCTGCCGGCAGGAGAAGGCAGAGGCATTGGTGCATGTGCTGCTACCCGGAGGCTACTCACACAGCTCAGCAGCAAGAGGAAATACAGAGGGCTTGAGAAATGGCTACGCAGTCTGCATTTCGAGCTACGAGGCCACAGCTCTGAGGCAGCCGCTGCCTGGCAGCTGTCGGCAGCGTGCACGGTGGCTCTGGCCGGGCTGCACGGAGCTGGCAACCTAACGCCTATAAATAACAGTGATGACAGCTATTGCAGTCAACAGTGAAAGCGCGGAGTTTTATGCTCCCTTGGATTTCAGTCATTTATTCATTGTTGCCTTTTCCAGCTTCTCAGCAGTCAGTAGAGACTGGCAGCACTGTCATTAGCAGAGGGTGTGCTGCCTTGGCTCCTGAGCAGGGACCGATGGGGAGCAGGTCCCATGTGGGGAAGGGGGATCTCTAGTTCCTGCCACGCCGAAGGCTCATGCTTAAAGAACAGGGGGATGTGTTCAGGGCCGTGCAGCCCTCCCCAGTTCAGGGAGCTAATTTCAGGTCTTGCTCTGCATCCTGCCCTCAGCTGCCACAATGAAATGGAAATGTCAAACCAAGACTTGCCGTAAGATGTGCTCACCTGGCCAGACCCTTGGAGTGCTAGCTCTGGGAATCAGTGCAAAACTTCGGCCCAAACAGTTGCATACATTTTGCTTTAGTTCTTACCACTATTTCTCTTATATGTCTGGCTTTGAGCACATTTTTAGTGTATGGCAAATATTTGGAAAGTGAAGACAAACTCTCAATGATGCATTTCCATCACAGGAAGTAAGTTTCCTGATCTGTTTTAACCTTCAGCCTTGTCATGCCTCCTAGCTGCTTTTCCACTCTAGTCATTTGATTGTGCAAGTGGGAAAAATCAGTGACAATTTCAATTTAATATTGCTGACAGGATTCAGCTGGTGACTAAGAGGCAGACCTTGGGTTGGTTTTCTTTCTTCTTTCCTAAAAAGAAAGATCCTAAATACTACCATGATAGCTGAACATTTAAGAAAATATACTTCTACTCTTGTTATATCTAGTGATGATCTCATTTGGGAGGTAGGCAGAAACCTCCAAAACGTGAAACATCAGCATCCATTTAAAAATTGAGCACATTACACATGGAGGGGGATAGAATTAGCCTGTTTCATGAGAACTTCTGCCTGGGTGTCCTTCATTCCTCTCAGCACCATAACACACAAAAATTTCAGTCTTGGAACTGGGAGATAACGGTCACTTCACACAACGTCCAGAAAGTTATTCATAGTGATAAATGCTGCTGTATATTCAAAACCTATATTTAATTTATTTTTGTTATTTCTTTTTATCCTAACCAAGACATTTGCATAGTTAAATAATGAGAGGAAAAGAAAAGCTTTTGCCTGGTGATTTTTCTTTTTACAGAACAGACATAGTAAGTTGGTGCAGGTCAGCCTGGTGGGCCGTTTTTGGTAATAGAATTGATTGTAAGTGTGCTTAAACTCACAAGTCCACCCAAAACAGTATAGACTATGTTCTCCATGGAGGAGCTGTTATATGATGAAGAGCCAGAAGGAGCTCCGCTGAGGGTGCCCAAAATCTTGCTAGTTACTACTTATTGAACTTGGTGGGTGATTTCATGCAGGTTAAGCTACAACCCAGGCAAATCTTGTTCTACTCCCAAAGCAGCAGGAAAGGTGAGATGAAGCTCCCTGTCAAGCAGGAAGCAGTTCAGTCCTGTTACTCTGTAAATAATGTGTCACAGTCCTGTCATTGCTCTAGTAAGACCACTGCTGAAGGAGAGGTTGAACAGTCTGTGGTTGCCTGGGAAAGCAAACACCAAGGAAACTCTTGTCCTATAGGTTTTAGTTCCCCTGTGGCATTTTACAAGGCTTTGTTGTAAAGCTCAGAGGTCTCACTGTTCCAGCAATTGTGCTTCAAAACATATCAGAAATAGCCTTTGTTAATTATCTGTGAAAGCCATCACAATTTATCTCTCTGCTTTTCCTTGCCAAAACCATCAGACAGCAGCTCTTCTGTGTCTTGTGTTTCATTATGTAGCATAAGCTCAAAAGCTGGGAAACCTTTACCCACTGAGAGCGCTGGGTAAACTTACACTATTTACACTGAGCTGCACTCGCAAGGTGGGAGAAACTTGAGTTTAATTTGTACCATTTGAGGCCCTTGCCAGATGAAATCCTAATAAGTTAGTAATAATTACCTGTGTCTCATGCTGATAATGTCAGCTGTACTGACTTTATCTCCACTGGATAGTTGTTTTACTGAATGAATCACAGGTGACACTGGATATTTGTTATGAAAGAATGAGGAGAAATTGGTGTGAATGTTTTCCACACTAATTATGGATAATCAGAGTGAATTATTTTTACCATCTTCACCATCTAGGGATACTCGTATCACTTGCAGAGACAAAGGGAATGGGAAACTGTGTTGTCACTGTGTTACAACTGCATTTCTAGGGTACAGCTCTTGGGAATGAAGTGTGGCACACAACCTCCACGTGAAACTACCTGCAACTCACACCCCCCAGCACAGTCGCACAAATTCCCTTGGGGGAGCAGTTCCTGCTGCTGTAGGGGGTGAAATCCAGCCTGTGCCTGCAGCGGGAGGTGAGGTATCCAGCTCAGGCTAAACCAAAGGCATCTGACTCCTGAGTGCTCCCCACAAGAACATCCCCCCGGGGCCGTGGGGCAAAACAGCTGGGGGGAGGTTGGGTGGAGCATGACCCACAGCCAAAGCATTGCCAAAGCTGGGGTGACCAGCAGAGAATGGGGCATGACACCCTGCATGGGACACAGTTGGAGAGCCCTCAGGGAAAGCACTAGCCTCAGGTTTTATAACTCCCCTGCCCTATTTGTTATTTCACAAAAAAAATAAGCTGTTAGAGGGTGCAGAAACCAGTGCACTCAAAATCTTTCTGCTATGTGTGTGAAGCCTACAACTGTTTTTTTAAGTACAAACTTTTCACAGCAAAGTGAAGAGTTTCAGAAAAACAACTCAGCTTTTATGTTTCACTTTTCCTTTGATGCTGTTGGGAGAAATATATGTTTGAAATGAAGGATCTTTACAAACATAGATCCTTGTTATGTTTTTGACTCTCCCAAATAAATTTGTTTCATTTATATCATAAAAGCAAGACACACAAAAAGAGCTACAGGGCAAGAAAACAGGAAGGCCTCAGAGGGCACACAGTGTGTCCCTGACGGTACCAGGCTGCCCACAAAGCTTTCCTTCTCCCTGCATGTAACCCTGGGGAGGAAGTGCCAGTTGAACCCTCCGCAAAAGACAGTGCACTTGAAAGTGCAAAAATATTTCACTCCATCATATCCTCACTTAGGTACCTCCACTACAGGTGCTGGGCGTGCGGTGGCCTGTTGAGCAGAATTGACTCAAAGACCTCTGGTTCAGCATTATGGTCACTGACAACAGTCACGGGATACTAGGCAGGATAAATCAGTTGTATCCTCTTAGTGAGTCTTGTCTTTAAGACTTAACTACTGGTTAACCTCCTCTGCCAACTCCCCCCCACCCCAAAACCCCAAAAAACTTAAACACATCACCCAGACTAATCTATGCTTAGAAATTGAGGCTTACAGATAAAACTTTGTTAAAGAGTCTTCTAGTGTGGCATTTGACAAAATGTATGAGTTCACGTGGCAGAAATACTATTTAAAGTAGATTAATGGATTATATTGAGAATAATACCAGTGTTTATACTTTTGAGGATCAGTTGACTGCTTTTTGACTGGCTTTAGCAGAATGTCTCCCTGAGGTAGGAGGCATTTCAATCATTGCTGTCCCATTGTGTTGTAAATAATATGAAAAAACCCTAGGCATTATGCCAAACAGATTTTTCTACGTAAAATGAATACAGATAATTAGCACAATATCTGCTTAAAAAATCTCATCACTGCTCTTCCAAAAAGTAAAAATGTTTCTTTCCGTAAGTGACATATATTCCAGTATATCTAAACTGGGCAGAACTGCATTCCAAATGGAAAGCAAAGGAACAAGGCTCCTCCCAGAGCACACGTAACATTTTAACTTACTTTCTTGAGCACAAGTAATATAAAGTTCTGCATTTCAAATGAATGTCTGTCACTTCATGAGGCAGCTGTGCAGACCTGAAATGAGGACCAGCATTAACTGAAACTGATGTTCTTCAGGAACAGAGATGCGTGCCTTTCTCCCTTACTGGCCTCATCTACACTTTTTGTCACCAGAGCAAAGCACGAGATGACTTGCTGTTACAGCTTCTGTTAATTCATCCCATTCTCATCTGTTAACGAAGAAGCTGAGAATATCTTGCCCTGAACCCAAACACCGCCCCTCCCCCCACCCCGAAACGTCTAGACATATACATACATGGTTATCTTTTACAAGACATTTCACCCTCTGGAGACTAAAACCCTGTGATATGAAATCTGCAGCAGCTGTCACTTTGGTTGCCGTGGGTTATACCTCCCTTCTGGCTTCACTGACTTCAGTCCCCAAGCCCCCTGGAAAGCACTGTCTGAAACTGCTGCTGCAGAGCTTTTCCACATCTGAGGCAGCAAACAAAAAGGTTATGCTGGGGGACAAGGGTGATGATGGAGGTGGGGAGGAAGAAGGAGGTGGAGGGAGCTTTCCTACTGGCTGCTGCCTCCTCCCCAGACAGATGTGCTGGCCCTGACACCCCCTGACTTCATTGGCTGAAGGTGCATTTCCAGTTAACTTCTGGGAACTCTTCATTGCCCTGGCCTTTGGTGGATGCAAAAGAGCATGACAGGCTCCTGATGATACAGTTTTACTTCAGCCATAAGGAAAACAGTATGAGTAGCAAGAAATTGAGGGGAAATGTAAGAAATGAAGATGGTATTTCACAGCAGCCTGCTATCAATCAAAGATCCTGGCCCTGCTTGTGATAACATTTGAGGAAGTCACCACGCTAGCTGAACTGTATTGTTCTTAGCAATACAAAGATTGTATGAACAATCTTTGTATTGCTAAGAAATTACAAAAGTTAGCAGTCAGTATTGTTGGAATAAATGTGATTCTGTGAAATGTATGTTGACAGCTATTAGCCCAGAGTATTACTTTTCCATGAAAATCTGAAGAGCCCAATGTGTTGGTTCCAGAAGTATAATCCCTGTGCATTAGTCTCTCTAAGCAGTGATGACATGATTAAACATTATGAATCCTAACAGGCCATTACACAGGCTATCTGGCCCACAGATTGTACTCTAAAAGTGCTTGATATCAGCCACAACAGTTCTGCAGCAAATAACATAAATCAGCTCTGTATGGTAAACCATTCCCACGCTGCTTACGAGCAGGACATGGGAAACTCCTTGGGTTGCTTCACTATTGCACCCTACTTAAAAGCCTCAGAGAAATTATTTTTCTGAGGGTTTCTTCCAAAACAGTGTCACTGGTCAAACTCTGGTCACTGGTCACACTCTGCGCCTTTCATGATGTGCCACAGCAGTCATGTTTCTACTGTGACAGCACCATTTGCACCTTCAGTGCCTGGTGGCAGGGTGAGAAGCCAAACCTGCTGTTCAGGGTGGCCCTTCCTATGACATTTCTGCAGAGCACAAGGCTGTGGGCACCTGCAGTGAGCAGCAGGCTCCCACCAGCTTGTGACCCTGAGAAGTGCCTGCCTGACAGCTTGCTTTCAGATGTGTTTATTGACTGAATATCTTGCCAGCAGTCCTGAGGCAATAAGCAGGTACTTAGTATTCAGAATCCTATACAGGTGGTGAATTGCTAGCAGGCAAGCAAATGAGGACTGGGCCTTCCGGGAACTGAATCTGTATGTTCCAAGAACTGATTCTTCCCTACATTTTTCCATCAAATTAGTTACTCCTCAATGTAATAGTTCCCATAGGCGTGAGCTCTGGGACCTCTCGGCAGAATGGAGCCGATATGCTCACTTTGCACTTCCAGAACAATCGACGCAGCAGGGCAGCTGTTAGATTCACGGATTGATCTGTTCTCATCAGTGGGAAAAACACGAGCATTTGGCTTCGAGACATATATTTCTACATTCTCCAGTCCACAAAAAGAAAGATAAAAAAACCCACAAGGGAATACAGACTGAGTAAAAAGTCAATACAGGGTCTAGTCTGATTTTGATAAATCTATTTCATTATCTCAGGGGGCTTTTCTGTTTCTTATCCAGGACTAGGTATGCTTCAGCTGTGCAAAACAGTTGCCAACATGGAATTTCTGAACTGTTTGTGGAAGGCTACGTGGCTAGACAGTCTTAAGGAGAGAGTGTGGCTTTCCCAGATTTTTAAGATTTTGGTATTTCTGATATTAGGGGCTCTTTATGTCAATGTGAATGGGGATATTACTGTAGCAACTAAGCCAGTATCATACTTGTCTTTTTTTACAGTTTCACCCTATTCCAAACGTTTCCATTTCTGAGTGCCAGGTGGCATGCAGGGGGGTGAGAGGCATTCGAGGCATTCGGCGATGCGATATGGCAGACAGGTGTGTGCTGGGCCATGTAGCAGGGACGCAGTGGTCAGGGAGGGCCAGGGAGGCACTGCATGTACAACCCTTGCAAAGCAAGTGCAGCACGTCTCTGGGAAGGCTCTGAGGAGTCACACCCTCCTTGCAGGCTTTTGTAGAACAGAGAATCTGTGCGAGATGAAGAGCAGTGAGGCCATGCATGGATTTTCATGCAGGATACATGAGACTCAAGAGACTCGCTTTGTTTTCAGGCACTTGAGCAGTGCTTGTCACAGCCACATCAGCTCTGCAGCAGGATCAATGAGACTGCAGATGAGTCACGGCTGCTGCTTATCTGACCTACCAGAGCTGACCAAAGCCACCTGAACCAGGGTACACACATGTTCCACTCCTGCATCTCTTCAGCAACCCAAACTAGCATGGGGGAGCACTAGAGCTCCTCATAGGAGACTCTGTTGAGTCTATCCTCTTGTTTCAAATCCGATTACGAAATTGCATTTTAAACCTTTGACAGGCCATGCTATTGTTAGCAAAAGGGTCTTCAGGTACTTCTAACACCAATTTGTTTACCAGCATGCCTCTTCTTCATGGGCATATAGCCGTCTGCTTCCCCCGTGGGCCCCAGCAGGAGTACCTAAACCAGGTACTGGGTTGGCAGCAGCAGTTTGCAGCCGCAGGGGCACACGGCCCGACACGTAGAGGCTCGGCAGGCTCACACTGCTGCCTGCAGGCAGTGCGCTCTGGGGATGTAACTACATTGCCTTTATGAGAGAGAAGGGATAACAATCCTACTATGGCATCAGAGGTAATAAACAAGAGCAGCTGTGTTTCTCAGTGGGGATAAAAGACATGTAAAAACTGTCAGACAAAAGCAGAAAAAAATCCCTTTTGTGCCAGTTTTGTTGCACTAGCTCAAAGAGGGCTTGGCCACAGATCTGTCTCTGATCACACCTGTGACTGTCTTCTTACCAAAAAACTTTTGATTAGCTCTTCTGGCCATCAGATTCACTAGTGTCCCTCTTCTATTTCTCTCTAAATTATTTATTTGCATAACAGATTCCTATCCCAAGAGTCTACTTCTTCAGGGCTCAGCCCATTTCCCTCCTTAGCCTCTCGGTCACCCCAAGAATAGAAGAAGCCCATTGATAGTCTCCACCTGATTTGAACGTTTTTTTTCCTGTCAGGAAGCATTGCTGAGTCCTCGGCTTTCTGCAAAGCTTTTACATAATACTTCTAAAATACCAGCTAAGTAATGTCTAGTCTGACTGATGGCAACAGAGCTAAAGCCCTGCTTTAGATTAATAAGGGACATTAAATACCCCATTGAATGGGAACCTTATTTACTAAAACCACGTTTTTTTCTTTTACCCCTGTTCTATAGACATTGATTTCTGATTTCTGTTACAGTATGAGATAATTCTTGGCGCTGCAGTAGACACTGTATTTTTTTTTCTGCCCTAAGAGCAGGGGACTGGGTACTGTATATTTTCTCTGTCCGTCTTTCTGTTAACTCACATTTCCTGTGCAACCGAAGGCAAAGAAACTGATTTTTAGGCCAATGTTGCCCTCTAGTGAACAATGCAACACTTACAAGCACCTCCACTTTTTGGAAGAGATGGGCTGCAAGACAACTTTGAGCCTTTATTTTCATTGATTGGGGCTATGCCGCTGAGGTTTTGGGAGGGAATGAGGCTAGGGCTAGGGGGTTATATGGAGGCACAAGTACCGAGCTTAAAGTTTCATATGAGGTTTAAAACGCCATCATGCCAGGGCAGCGGGGACACGCTGTGGTCATTGCTGCAGGTGTGTGGTTAGAATTGCCTACAGGTAGGAGTGAAATGGCATGGGTCTTCCAGTATAACTTGGTTTCTCCCGTGTGTGTCCACATACAACTGGCCTCCAGGAACAAGAGATGTGCATCCCCTTAGGCATCACCTCCAGCTGCTGTTCTCATGTGCCACATTTGGGCCTCTAGTCACAAAGTGCTGTTTGCTGTTGGGAAGCCTCTGTGGTGCTTGTGGCCTTCTGAGAGAGAAAAGCTTGCTGTCTTTGGAAACAGGAGTCCTTGAAACCTATTTCCTTTCAAACTGCTGGGAAGCCACTGCTTATGTGAAGTGTCTTCTCATAAACTGTTAGTGCAAACCCCCCTGTTCTTGTTTTGCAGGATGAGCAGCCCTTAACTGGTGGATGATGGTTCTGCTGCACTCTGTATGGTTTCACTCACATATGTGATCCAGTGGTCTGTGAGGACCTTACTTAATGGATGGGACTGGAAACATGACTGAATCCTGCTCTTTGTGAAAAGGGCGGGCAGTTCATATTTTAAAAACGTCCGCCCGAGTACAAGAAAATACAGAAGGGTGGTACTGTCATGCTGTTTCAGGCAGCTGGGAACTTGGACGGGGATGTTAGTAGTCAGTGCAGAGCTCATTCCATAAATATTGAATGCTGGAAGATAAAGTCAAAGGAGAAAAGCCAAGACCAGTAGGAAGGAAGCAAGCAATAAACCCAGTAATTGTCTACATACACATGCACATTGCATGGGAAATGAGCTCAAAGTGGCATTACAGGAAGGAAATTATAACTTGGCTGGTAATGCAGAAATGTAATGAGATAAATCAGAGAGCTGAAAAGTTAATATTGATGGATGCAATCTGTGCAGAAGGGACAAAGAGAAAAAATGAGAAAAGGGTGCACTGTACATGGAAAGCTTGTGTGCAAGCTGCACAGCGCATGTGGATAATGAAAGAAGAGGTGATTTTTTTTTTATGGTTCAAGATGAAGAAAAGACAATATAAAAATAGACAGACAGCTCCAGATATAGATTGTTGGCTTGGAATTAAGAAGCTGATACAGTGTGTCTGAAAAAGATAGCAGAACTGATGGTGTTTCAGAAAGATGAGTATGATGGTCACTGTCACTATACAGACATCTGTTATCCACACAAAGATTATCAGTGTAGTATGGAAAATAGTCCTGTTCTTAAAACATCGCTGAGAAGTACATTCTGTCTGAATCCAACATTTCCGGAAAACATTCTCAGAAGTAGTAAGTCATGAACCACTAATGTTCATTGTATAGGTTCCAAGCTAGAGACATCAGTAGTCTCCACAATCTGTGAAGCTGAATCATAGTTATGATTCTTTCTTGAGGCAGCTGTACCCACAGAATAGTCTTCAGCAAATTTCTTTCTTCTTCAAACTTGGTAGCTCTTAAAATCAATGTTAAGAGTAATAATGCCAGATATAGTAGATGGATGCTGCAGCCTACAGCTTGCACAGGCATATATCCCTCTTAGAAGACTGTAGGTTTAGAAAAGGACCAGTTTTAACATTCCTTTTGAAGGCATTCCACCTCACACAGGCTGAGTATAAATGCAGAGCAAGAGCTATGCTATAGTGAAATGTTAGAGTGCTTGGCTGAAGGGGAAAGGCGTGATTTCTGGTCCTTGCACTGATGAACATCTATTACAAATATACTCAGTATAGCAGAGCTGGAACCCCATGTTGCATTCTTCCAGTATTCAGTCTATCAGGCTTTTACTGGCATCAGTGACCTAATAGAATTTTTCTGAAGCCTGACTGCTTTTGAAGAGCAACAGTCCTTGTCTTCTTCCATCCCAACACACTTTGCCCATTGGCATTGTTGCCTATTCCTTGCAATGACTGAGATGTCTTCAAGGGCACTGCATTACCATCTCCCAAATGTTGGTTAAGTGCTCTGTGGGATGAAAAAATGGTAATGAAGGCATCACTGAGATGTCATCAACAGGTGATGTGTCATCACCACTAGATGTGCTCTGTGTGGCATTCAGAGGGTCTTTGTGAATAACTGCTAGCTTGAGTCCCCACAAAATGTGCCCACATAAACACACTCACCCCAGGAAAATCTTATGACAAAATCCTGAGACCAAGTTCAAGCACATCTAAGGTTACTGGAGCATCTCCTGTTCAGGAAAGGGGTTTGGACTAGATGATCTTTCGAGATCCCTTCCAACTCCTGACATTCTGTGATTCTGTGATTCTGTGATTCTGTTTCTGTTACATGTGAGCACTGGGGGCTCAGAAGATCTGTATTTAGCTAGCGCTGGCTTTTAAATAGTAAGTGAAGATTTCTGTCAGAAGTGTTTTTACACTGCAAAGAGTAAGAAACTGATTGTTAATTTGGCAAATAGAGTATATTGCCTTACTCTGCTTATGATTGCTGTGATAGTTTTTACTTCTATGTTACTGGTTATAAAGAGATAGAGTAAGAAAATTGTTGTGAAAGAAAGAAAATCAGTTGTGAAATGAAACAAGAAAACTGTAGAGAAGAGAATACAGTGGTAATTGGGCTGTTTGAATAAAGAAGAGAATTAGTAATTGAATACATTACTTGATTAACTGTAGAAATTGTGTCAAACTCCTGAATACTCTTTAATCACTTGGCTGAATTTTATAGAAGAATAAAGGAACACACTCAAGAAAAAGAGAGAAAAGAATACTAAAAAGACGGGAAACAATAAAAAAGCCAAGTGGCCAAGTTCTCATTCTGATTTCTTACTATTGCTCTGGCAAAATAAAGCATCTGTAAATCAGGCTTAACTTACTAAGGTGGCTTTATAGATGCTTTGCATCAGCTGAACTGGTTATAAATGTAGCTAAAAGCACAGGTAGATCTAGCCCTCCTTCTGGACAGGAATGATGACCTAAGATCAGGGATTAACACTGAAATGTATAAGTGCACAAATACATATAATGAAGGAATTTGAAAAAAGACCAATATAGAAATAATCTGAGATAATAAAAGTGAAACAAACAAACAAAAAAACCAACCCCAAAAAAGAACTGAAATTTAAAAGGAAGGCAGAAAAATTCATCGAGGCTAATGAACAGTAGTACCCAGTAACTAAACCTGTCTGTCAATAGCCCAAATTACTTAACCAACATTTTCTGAAATTGCTGACTTAAATCTACACGTAGCAAAATAAGGAAGAATACTTTTATTTTAATAGTTACAGTCTTGAATTAATCACTTTCAGCTACATTTCTGCCTCATTTGTGTATGTTGTATGAAACTATTTTTGGAAAATAAATAGAAAAGTAATTCTTCAATTGGAACTTGAGGTAGTTCAGGGCACCAGATTCTGTCTGTGAGTCTCGATATAATGATACCACAGTCTCAGTGTGCTTGCTGAAGAACGGAGGTAGTACCAAGAAACCTATCTGACCTCTTGCGACCAAACTGTTAGGGTCAAATTTGGCTTATTTGTCATTAACCCATAGGTGAACATGTCCTGAGTAGCATACTTCAGCACATAGAGAAAAGCATAGACATACACTTATGGATATTCTGAATGAAGATATACTAGCTTCATTTGCTCCATGAATAATTTCTGATTAATTCCTCCATTTGGACTATGTAGCATCATAAAGAAAACTCTGCTCTATTCAAGATTTGTACCAGAAATTCAGATATGATTGTCCTTCCTTTACTTTTCTGACATTATCATGCTCTTCCTTTTATCCTGTTAAAATGGAGGCTCTCTTATTTTTGTGCTAGAACAGATCCTGACCTAGTTCACATTGCTCCACTGCGGTAAGCACTGTAAAAATGCATACCAAAGAATAATGCTAGTCACAACAATTTTACAGTTTAAAGAGGGAAGACAGACAACCAGTGAAAAATGGCATCACTAAGAGCTGAGATGAAGAGGCCAGAACCATCAAGTGAGACAGATAGCTAGAAATGAAACACAAACCCCCTGATTCCTAAGCCGGTGTCTCTCCCTTAGATCACACCACTACTTTCATGAGATTACTTTGGAGCTTTACACTGAATCCTAATGACCCAAAATATAAAGCCCTTCTTATTTAATGTTTCCTCAGCTTAAAATAAGATTTATATGTTCCTGCACAGGCACGAAATATCAGCTCTAGGAAAAAGTGGTTTAGCCAGGGTGAATGCATCACTATTTCTGGTTTCCATGTGTCACATAGTAAGATTCTGTCACTGTATTTTTTTGTGATTTTTATAACTTGTATATAGTATTTTCCTATCATGCCAATAAACAAAATTTAACCTAAGCCAGTAAGATTCAGCTCCAATCACCTCACCATAACAACACTAAAAATCTTTATTCTAAGATAAAATATGACACAGTTTATATTTATGTTTTATTTATGTTTTCCACAGGCAAGACAAAAGTAATGATTATAAAACCCATCTTTCTATTGGATGTGCAGGAACATGCTGAAATACTAGGGTGCATCTGAGGTGGAGTAAGGGCTACAACTTCAACAACCCCATCACAGGTTGTGCCTGAAAACTTACTAAATCATAGTAAATCATAGGCTCGGGCTTCTTTCTAGCTTAAGTTTGTTCCTTTAAAAAAAAAAAAAAAAAGTTATTTGCTTGTTTGACAATGGAATTACCTAAAGACCATCTGTTAAACAGATTATATATTGGGGCTCTCACCCTCCAAGATGCTAAAAGTCTCTTTTAATACAGAGGCTGTAGAAGTACTGGCTCCTTAAGCAAGAAACTCCAGGGAAAGAGATTAAGCCATTCAGCGCCTTATTAGTTGGAGCTGGAGAAGAGGGAAAAATGTGTCTGTTTCTGCCAATGCACTGCATTTCAAAACCTAAATATAATAGGCTTAGTACTGAAGTCAAATTTAAACTGAAACAGAAAAGCAGTGTTTTCTCTGATTTGCACCCTGCAAGCTACATTTGTAAGGAGGTTTTAATGTAGATTCATAGAAAAATCCAGTAATTGGTCCTTCATATAATCACAAAGGCCTAATCCTGTGCTCATTAAAGTAATTGATAAAACTCTCATTGACGTCAGCAGAGTGGGGTTGAGCCCTAATACAGCATATTGGCTTTTAGATACATGTGTCATATGTGAGAGTTAAAAAATGAAAGGCATGGAGAAACATACAGAAGCTACTCAGCAGAACATCTTTTCAAAGACTGAACACCGGGTCCTTATCTCACCGACACACACAGGCGGTGAAATGGCTGATCCAATCCAAGACTCCTCCTGTTCCAGGATAATGGCGATTCCCTTAGTCAGTGATGGGAGATGTAGTGAGGGAAAGCCTTGACATGCCCTAGCCCAACAAGGAAAAAACATGCTTTTCTAAAACAGTGAAAAAGAGAACGAGAATGCACAATAGTGTTACCAACCACACAACAGAGACATTCTTGCAGAATTACACAAACTAATTACAGTATCGAATAAGCAATCTTTGACATAGTTTTTTTTTTTGAAAAAAAAAAAAGCAATTCTGCATGCACAAAGAGAAAGATGAATAAGGGATTAGTAATTTAGGACCATCTGACATGCTGAGCATAGTAACTATATCTTAAATGAGGTAACACTTTTTCCCCCAGAATACTTCTAGGTTAAGTTACTGCAGACCAGATGCTTTTCTAATGTAAACAGATTAAACAGCCTGGATTTTCACTGAACAACAGCTAACTAAAGCAGTTACAGATCTACTAGCACCAGTAAATTGTTTTGTTTTACACTTCAGCAACTCTTCTTAAACTCTGTGACTTCCCTCTTCATCTTCTGCCTTCTTGTCTGAGGCTCTTCCACCTGCTGTGCTTTTTTTTTATCTTCAGCCTGATAACACAATTGTGTTCCTCTACTTGCTCTCAGCCTCCAAAACACCAGGTCTGCCTCTGCACTCTTTATTTTCTCCATCTGAATTCAGTCCAGCTTCTATAACAGGCTGAATCCCAGGCCCAGGTAAAGTAACAGAGTGTAAATTAATTTAAATTGATAATTTTACTTAGGTTTAAATTGCATCAACTAAAGCATCCAGACTCTTCAAAACTCTGTCTTCCTTTTTTAATATTAATAATGTTAACTATAATAATGCCAAAAAAATAACCAAAAATGAAGATCCATTATGCAAACACTATATAGAAATGGTCTTTGTTCTGAACCTCCAGACATCTGAATGACCTTTGGCACTTTTCCTCCCACGTCTTGTATTCCCAATGATTTATAAAAACTAGCGTAATAACTGCCTTTTGTTCCCTCATACTCTGTGAATAGGAATCTAGTCTCATCAACAGTCACGAAAGGCCTCCTTTCTCTCACTTTCAATCATTCATAAAACACATAAAATCCTACAATCAAATGCTCTTGCAGGATTACACCCACACAAAACCAGACCAGGAATTTAGTCTCCTACTGACCCAGAATTAAACCGTGCAAGTGACTTCACATCTGGGGATTTGAATCCAAACTCCTTCCCACAGAAATTCAAAGAGGATCAGATCTGAGGTCCTGGTTTTGCACCATTTCTAATCCTAATAATTTTAACTTAATCCAAGCCTCAGCTACATAACTGTACAGTTTTAATCAAGACACCACCGAGAAATTTGAAAGTGAAAATAGGAAGCTGAGAGTGACTGCCATTCATTAGTAACACATTTCATATCAAGTAGACATTGAAAGAACCTTATTTTTCTCTCAGTCTGCTTCTGCACTGTTGCAACTACTAATTTCAGTGGAGTTATCCCTAACTCACTCTAGTGTAAGCCGAAAAAGGTTCCATCTTCAAAACGGAAACTAACATGGCATTACGCAGGCAGCATTAATGCACGTTTGCTCTCTGCTCTTTAACCAAAAAAGGGTAATCTTTAAGTAATTAATTGTCTAATTAATCTCCACTGAGGACTGGGGTTTTGGGTGCTGAGTACATTTTCTGGTTTCTGTCAGGAGGCATCCTGGCTTTGTAGAACATGTTTTACCAGGAAAAGAATTGGGATTGCCATCAGAATTTTTAGACATTTGCCTTGATTCAGTTTGAAGTTGAGCACATTTTCAAGTTCACTAAATAAAGCTGCTTTAATCAGCAAAAAGGTCAAATGTGGCTCTGCAGCCAGCCAAGGCCATGGGCAGTTAAAAGGGCCACACCAATTCTTGAGGCCATCTGACTTGGGTAAGTGGATTTACAGCTGGGATGCCTTGGTCTGCCCACTGTGAGAAGGCAGGCAACGAACCTGCACAGCTTATGGACAGAGAGGTAGAAAACATCAAGTTATTTGCCATATATTTAAAACCAGTGATTTAAATCCAGGTGGAAAGCAGAAACTTTTCGGTTCCACCTGAGTTTACAGCTTAGTTCTGTTACTTGTGGGAACAAAGCCGACTTTGTAAATAGATACAACCTCCAGGCTTGCTTGATAATGCCAAGTTTATTCTCAGATCAAGCAGAAAACTCACATTTTTGTCTTGCTTCTTTGCAGGAATTAATGTTCTATATGTTTAGAAGATCATGGTCGTTACCAACCCGAAGGCGACACTGCCATCGCCCCTGTGCTACATGCTGCACGTGCCGAGCGCCACATCCAAGGCGGGCTCTGGCGATGCAGAGGTGCCCTCACGGGCAGCGAAGGACTGGCTTTCCTGCGCACCGGGAAGGGCGGCTTGGCCTTTCCTCAGCCCCCTGCTTAGAGGTGAGATGCGTTGCTGACTGAGGCTGATCACAGGACACGGCTTGCCCCTATACTTGATGAGAAATGCCCTGCGATGTACAGGAGGGACAGGACAACCCACACAGCGTGTGATGGTTAGGTTTGTCCAAGTGTTCCTCTTCTGATCCGGACTGTCTGTACGGTAAAACCTCGGAGCCAAGGCACCTGCGCTAGGACTGGTGCTCTGAGGGGAAGCGCAGCAGGGAAAGTGTGACGCCCTGCCGAGGGGGCGTTTATTTTACCGACCCGACCCCGCTTTTCGACCCGTCCTTGCAGAGATTTTTTGCGATGAGCCCTCGCAGAACGCTCTGCTACCAGCTCCGCCGGCGATGCGCGCCGGCGACGCAATGCCGGGGCCCGGCGGGAGCGCCCAGGGTAACCCCGCCCGGGGGGAACCTCGCCCGCGGCACCGCCTGAGGCGGTGGGCTGGGGGCTCTCGCTGCACGAACGACCGCTAGAGGGCGCGCTGTCGCCGCCTAGTCTCGCGGCCGCTCCTGGGCGCCGTTTATATCGCTACGGGCTCGCTGGCGGTCGGGGGGCTCGTGCCGCGGACCCCGGCCCGGCGGCGGCGAACGCCCGTGCCCGCAGGGTCGGGAGGCGCTTCCCAGGGAAGGGAAAGGGGAGGACGCCGGGCGCTGCCTGCCGCGTCCTCTGGGAGATCCCGCAGGCGGAGGTGGCGGGGGAGGCGTCACACGCCCTCCCGTACTGGCTGCGCCGCAGGGAGCGCTCGCCCTCTGCCGCCCGCCGCAGCGCCCCTGCAACCGGCGGACGCTTCCCGCCGCGGGAGCCATCTTCTCCGCCCGCCGAGGCCCGGCAGCTGGCGGGGCGTTCCCCGGTGGAGGTTTCCCGGGAGGCCGGCGACCCCTTCGCTTACAGCCTGAGGCAGGAGGAGGCGGCGAGTGACAGACATTTGAGCCGCGCGTAGTGCGCTAACCCGGGGAAACCGGTGACCCGAGCGCGCCGCGGTGGCTGGCCCCGGTGTCACCTTCCCGCCCGGGCTCCGTGGTGGGAGGGCACGGCGGCCGGGCAGCTGCTGAGGCGCTGCCGCCGGGGACGGCTGGGCTGTCGTTCCTGTAGGTCGGGTTGCTTGCTGGTTCCGAATTTGGGGGTTTGGTGGCAAAGCGCTGGTCACGTTGCTCTCCCTGTCTTCTGGCAGCCCTGCGAGCAAGAGTTACCTGGCCAGCTGGACAGAGAACGAAGGCACCAAAAACCTATGACATCCTTATAGGAAAGAGTTTGGCCACAAAATATCCAGTGCAGGTGTGTGATCGGATTTTTCAGATGGGCTCAGGTGCTTTTGAAAACACTGCTACTTGTGACATTGGGTGTGAACCCATGATACTCTGGACCCGAACAGAAGCACTTACATAGAAGAGCCAGAAGTTGTTCTAAATACCAGTAACACATCTGACCTTTCTGCTCATCCAGGAGAAGCCCTCTGCTCCCAGAAGTTTCATTACTACCAGCAGCAGCTTGAGTTTTCTCTGGGTGGTTATTCCTAACAGTGTTGCTAACCTTGGACAGTTGGATGTCAGGCCCAGCCGGACACCTCCATTGTGGTTTCTGTGGTGGAGAAGGTCATTTGTGTGAAGCCAAAAACTGATCTAATGAAGCGTACCAAAAAAGGTCTCAGATAGTTAAGGTCAAGTATTTTCTGCCAACATGTATCTAACTAGGATTTTGATGCCCGTCCTGTGCAGCTTGGAATAATAGTTTAAATTTTTCTCTCACCTTCTCCCATATGAGCAGAGGTGGCGTTTAACTACAGGAAAGTGGTGATTGGGTAATGGTTTGGATACAATTTCAGAAAAATATGAGCACAAAAGAGTTAGAGGCAGAAAAAGCAGGTATTCTGCCTAATGCCCACAGCTACCATTAAGAAACATGAAAATCTAATTGTACTGAATGGAAATGTACATCTTCATCGCTGATTATGACACGGAAGAAAATTACTATATGATTGGCATCATAATGGCCAATGTTGAAATGTGATGACACGCCAATATGATGTACATCTCCATTAGGAATGATAAATCAAAGGTTATTCATTTGTGCTTGATTTATGCCTGGGAAATGCTACCAAGGGAAATCTTGATTTAAATCTCTCAAGTCATAAAAGGGAAAAAAAAAAAGCCACGAGTGCCCTCTCCTGGCAACCAAAGAGAACTGTAGGCCCTGCAGTACTTTGTCCTGTTGATTTCATTTTTGAGTATAAGTTAAATTTTCGGTCTTTCATTATCCCTATGCCATGGTCCCTGATATTTTCAGTAATATAATTCATCTTTATTTCCTGTATTTTATCCTCTGTTTCCGAAGTAGACTGGATAACATTTAATCCAGTGAAAGCTCCCTTCTCACTACCAGAGGCCTTAATCTTGCTGTTAATCTTATTCCAGGAATACAGCAGAAAACTGCACAAGGTCTGTACTGTGCACTTTATTACTGAGCATGGAGAAAAGGATTCGTATTTTCTCAGTTAGATGAGAGGCACAACCCCATGGGTATATTGAACAGGAACTATATAAGAAAAGATTTATTAGTAGGACTGCACTTAATTTCTTTGCTGAATTGTTGGCTTATCCTGCTCTATAGCTGCCTGTATTAAATAGCTGCAGAGGGAAGAGCGGAACAGAAGACGAGAGGGAGAAAATGCCTCAACTTCTTCCTTGCTGCTATTCTCTGTGCCCCTAGGCCCTCTACCTTCTAACCACCTTATTTTCTTTGTGGGCAACATGCCATGCTATCTGTCATTCGTGACTGTATTGGAGCATCAGCTCTGACCTCTGTTACACACAGGTAAAGCCTCAATCTTTCAGTTGCTTATACCACTTCCCTCCCCCTCCCCCAATCCTTAAATCTTCCAGCTTTTAAAATGCATCTTTCCCCAGTCTTTCGTGCAGTTAAAATTCCTGCCTAAGTTCTCATTATTTAACAGCTCAGTTGCTGCAATGTCCTTTTCTCTGGCCTTGACACCTGCAGGCTTGCCTTTGCCCTAATTGTACTGCATGCGGCTGCTGTTGCTTCAAAGATCATTTTCATAGCCTGTCTCTTTGAACATGTCACTCTTCTCTTTTCATCCCTGCACTATCACCCC